>JBBLXW010000005.1:1200000-1590235 GCA_037893235.1 Trichoderma afroharzianum | reverse complement strand
ATAATATTAATTATAAATTAAAAATATTAAAAAATATATAATTAAAATACTTTATATTTTATATATTATTTTTAAAAAAAATATAAATTAATAAAATAATAAAAAAATTAATTTTAAATAAAATTATTATTATTAAAAATAAAAAAAATAAAAAATTAAAAAAATTTTAATAATATAAAAAAATTTAAAAAAAATAATAAAATTAAATATTAAATTAAATATAAAAAATATAACTTTATTTATAATACTTAGGAATTTATTAAAAACTTTAATATAATATACTTAATTTAAAACTTTTAAAAAAATTTAAAATTATATTTAAAATTCCTAATATTAATTACTTAATATATAAAATAACTTAAGTAAAAAAAATATATATATATAAGTTTTTTTTATTAATATAAAAAAACTTAAATTTATAAACTTTAAATTAATACCTAAGGAAGTTTAATTAATATTATTCAATATTCCTAAGTATTAAAGATTTTATATTACTTAGGCCTTAGAAATATTATTTTCTTTATTTAACTTTTATATTTTTTAATATATTAATTTAATATTATACTCTTTAATTTTTTTTTATATAATAAATATAAAATAATAACTTATAGCTACTATTACTTTACTTTAAAAATTAATAAATTAAGTATTAAAAAATTTAAAGCTTTTTTAACTTTTTTTTCTTTTTTCTTTAATTTTTTTTATTAATTTAATACTTTTATTATTAAAATAATTAATAATAACTTTATTATAAAAAGAAAAATATATTATTTATAAAATAATATAATTAATACTTTATTATAAAAATAATTATATTTAATATATTTATAATAATAAAATAAATCTTTAATTATATAATAAATAATTAATTTATAAAAATAATATAAATAAAATATATTTACTTTAGATTTATTAATTAAAATAAATAATATAAGTAATAATTATTTATAAACTTTACAAAAAGTAAGCTTTAAAACCTTTATATTTATAATAATATAATTAAAAAAAAATATATTTATAAAATTAAGTTATATTTATAAATATTACTATATAATTAACCTTAAGAATAAAATTAATAAAAAAGGAGTATTATATTATAACTTAATTTAGGATTAAAAAGTATATTAAAAATATACTTTAAAAAAACTTTAAATTTAAATAATTAATTATTATAAAAGTAATAAATAAATTATAAATTACCTTAGAAAAATTATTATTAAAATAATAATTTTATACTTAATATAATGAGGTTTTACTATATAGCTTACCTTAGTACTGCAGCGTAGTACATAGGTAATATACTACATGACCCCTAGGGTTGCGCCTAGGAATCCCTTATAAAGCTATAGGTTATCTCAGCTACTATAGCTCTCTAAGCTTAAGTACTATAATATACTGCTACTTACCTAACTGGCTATTATCAGCAATTTCCTATTATACTTAAGTTTATAATTTTAAAAATAAATTATTAAAAATAAATTAAATATATAAAATTTAATTTTTTATATTTTTTAAATAAATTAAATAAATAATTATTAATAAAATATTAAAATTAAATATAAACTAAATCTTTATTATATTTTATTTACTTTATAATTATAATTATTTAAAGTTACTTTTCATTCTCTTTATTAATATAAATTAATTAACTTTAGTTTATTACTTTAGGAATTTACCTTATATTATTTAAGTATTAAGTTAAAATATTATATTATAAAAGTAATAAGTAAATTATAAATTACTTTAGAAAAATTATTATTAAAATAATAATCCTATACTTAGGTTTATAATTTTAAAAATAAATTATTAAAAATAATTAAATATATAAAATTTAATTTTTTATATTTTTTAAATAACTTAAATAAATAATTATTAATAAAATAAAAATTAAATATAAATTAAATTTTTATTATATTTTATTAACTTTACAATTATAATTATATAAAGTTATTTTTTATTTTTTTTACTAATATAAATTAATTAACTTTAGTTTATTACCTTAAGAACTTACCCTATATTATTTAAGTATTAAGTTAAAATATTATATTATAAAAGTAATAAGTAAATTATAAATTACTTTAGAAAAATTATTATTAAAATAATAATTCTATACTTAGGTTTATAATTTTAAAAATAAATTATTAAAAATAATTAAATATATAAAATTTAATTTTTTATATTTTTTAAATAACTTAAATAAATAGTTATTAATAAAGTATTAAAATTAAATATAAATTAAATTTTTATTATATTTTATTAACTTTATAATTATAATTATATAAAGTTATTTTTTATTTTTTTTACTAATATAAATTAATTAACTTTAGTTTATTACCTTTAGAACTTACTTTATATTATTTAAGTAATAAGTTAGGATATTATATTATTTAAGTTATTTAAAAGGCATAAAGAATTAAATCTTATATATTTAGTTATTTCTTTAGATTACTATTAAATTATAATTCCTTTAGATTACAATAGTTTATAGTTGTAATTTATTAAGGGTATATTATATAAGTAATCCTTTTTTAATTAACCCTTTAGTTTATACTTTACCTAAAGTATATACCTTTGCTAAATTAAGTTATAATAGTAACTTACTTTACTATAGTTATAGTATTTAAATTCTTTTTTATATTATATAATATTTAGATTTATTCTTCTAGGTTTATTATTATTATTTTTAGTTATTTTTTTATTTTATTTTTTACCTTAGTTAACTTAATATTTATTTTATTAATATTATTAAGTAATATTAGTTTTAAGTTTATATAGTAAATTATTAACTTATATATAAATATTTATAAATAAAATTAAAGTATAAGTTAATTAATTAATATTATATATATTTTTTTTTAACTTTTTACTTAAGATTATTATAAAGCTATTTAATAAATATTAATTTATTTTAATTAAAATATATAATAATATTTTAAAATTTTATAATATAATTTAAGTATTTTTTTTTAATATATAATAACTAAGGTATTTTTAATTATTTAATTTTTATTAATATTTTTAAAGATTTTCTTTAGTTTAAAAATATATTTATTATAATTATTAAAAACTTATTAAATTTATTTTTTTACTTCTTTAATTAAACCTTTCAAATAATTATTTAAAATAAATTTAAATTATTTTAAAATAATACTTTTAAAGTATAAAGTAATAAAGTAAACTTTTTTTTAATAATATTAAAGATATTTTTAAAATCCTTAAACTATATTTTAAATTAAATTAAATATAAATAAAGTTTTTTAATATTTTCTTTAAATATAAAAAGTAATTATTATTTAATAAAAATTTTAATATTAATTATTTTATATTTATTTTTATTAAGTTTATTAATTAAAATTTTATTATATTTATATATATTTTAAATAAATATTAAAAATTAATTATTTTTAAAAAAAGTAATATTAAATAAATTTTATATAGTAATATTTTTATTATTATTTATAATAAATATATTAAAATTAATAACTAAAATTTTAAAAGTTAGTTTTATTTTAAATATAATAGTTTTATATTACTTAAAGGTTAATTAATATTTTTTTAAATAAAAGTTATTAATATATAATATTTTAATTTAATACTTAAGTAATAAAAAGTAAATTTTTAAAATAATAAATTAAAGTTAATTAATTTATATTAATAAAAAAATAAAAAATAATTTTAAATAATTATAATTATAAAATAAATAAAATATAATAAAAATTTAATTTATATTTAATTTTAATATTTTATTAATAATTATTTATTTAAATTATTTAAAAAGTATAAAAACTTAAATCTTATATATTTAATTATTTTTAATAACTTATTATTAAGATTATAAACCTAAGTATAAGATTACTATCCTAACGGTAATTTTTCTAAAGTAGTTTATAATTTACTTATTATTTTTATAATAATTAATCATTTAGATCTAAAGTTCTTCCGGGGTATATTCTCAATGTACCCTTTTGATCCTGGATCAGGCTGTAACACTGAGTCAAGTATAACTCTAAGTAGTAAGAGTATATAATGAAGTCCCACATTATATTATACCCAATATATATTCAGTAGTAGGTTTAATTTAATCATGAATAATTGCTTCGTTATAGATGTGTGCTCTTAATGTTGCAATCTGTTTCTTGAAGAACTGCTATTCTTCTCCGGTAGCCGGTACTAATGATAAAGATATTCTCGTAAAATTATCCATGAGTCGGAGTGCCAAATGTCGGCCCAGTGACTCCCTCTTTGGACTCATATATCCGCTGCAAGAAACAAGACGTTGTAGGAGGTCCTGTGAGACCAGTCCAGAACGCATAAAAGCTGACACCGGCGCTCGAATTAGGACCGCAAATGTAGATAGCTCTTGCTCCCTCATCGACGAAATCAATATACATCCCGTTGGACTCTTCGCTGATTTGGAACTTCAGTGGTTGGCATGTTGAGCATGCTTGGATGTTGGCCAGTTGATCGAAAGTGAGGACCTCACTGTTCACATTATTGTGAACGAAGGCGACCCAAATTTGGCTTTCTGTTCCAGTGGCGGCCGAGGCAGCTACTCTGGATTGCATAATAGTTAGATAACCCTCAGGAGTGAGACCCATACGGGGAGCTGTGGTATTGGCTCCTGCGATTGTCGCAGCCTGAACCTTGTTGGAAGAGCTGAAATCCCGATTCACGAGAAAATTGCCTGTGAAAAAGTTGTCCGTTGCTGGACGCACGTTACGGATGTAAAAGTATCCAGTTGCAGAGGCAGTAGCGGTGGCTGTTACTGTAGATGTTACTACTGAAACTTCAGTAGTGGTCACTGGAATGACAATCGTGCTATCAATCGTTGTAGTCTCCACTATATCGGGAAGGGTAGTGGTTCGATACGAAGTAAGAGTTTGTGTGACCTCAAGCGCCGTCGTTGTCAGTTGTTGTGTTTCTGTGACCGTGACTGTTTCTGCTGTCGCTGTTGCGGAATTCGTTGAGATAGGGATTGTCAAACAAGCGCAGCCGCTTGATATCCTACTCGAACTGTATGATTGGGTGATTCGTTGCGAGAGAGGCGTTGAGACAGCACGTCCCTGCACCGCCGCGGCAGTCACAGTAATAAACTCTGTCGTGAGTGATGTATCGGTTACAATGCTCGTTTCGGTGTGTACGTTTGTGACCGTGATCGTCCGCGTGGGAATCAATGTGTCGATATGTTCTGCGTAGACTGTGGCAGTGGGAGACACACCATCGAAGGCCGTAGAGTATGCGGTAGTAGTCGGCGTCACTGTCGTAACTGTAACAGTCGAAGCTGGTAAATGAAGATACTCGCTACAAAATTGCAGCGCTTCTGGCAAATTGGACGGCGTGCGGAGCAAACGGAGGAAGTTGTCTGCATTGCAAGATGCGCGACAACCACGGGCAGGAGTTGCTTGAGCTAGAGGAGACACTGCTAGCAAGACTGCTAGGGACAATGATAGTTGATTCATCTGAAGCGACAGTGGAATTGACTAGGTAGAGTGTTACAAATCTGTAAAGAAAGAATGGGTATCGTCGTCGAAGGGTTGTTTCTACCTTAATGTATAATATTTCATAGCCACGGGCGGTCTGCCACCGCTTCGCCAACGCATCAGCTTCTTAATGCACCCTTAATAGTGCCGCAAGCTATTTACACTAGTGGGCACTAATTTCCTCAGCTCATCTCTGTTCCTGGTTTTATCGAGGTTAACAAAAGAAATCATTTTCGACACCAAAAGAGGTTGACCTATTTGGCCCGAAGTGGAGAAGCACTCTTGGAAATAGCCTTTGATGCTCTGGACAACAGGTTGAGTTTTTTGTGCTGGGGATTCGTCGCGTATTCCTTAGAGCACTTAAACTACTGGCTTGGCGATACACTAGAAACGCTATTAACCAATAAAGTCCTAACTTCCGGGTTCAAAAGAGTCTGTTTTGTTCAGCTGAGTGTATAAAATGGGGACTATTGGTTTTATTGTGGGTTTAATGTGGCGGTGTTGATGTGTCATGTCAGTCCAGGGGCATAGGTGCTAATGAAAATTTACTGGCTGCATTTTGCGCTCTAACACATATTTGTTAATTTTCTAACTTGCAGTACATTAAAAAGCTAGCCTGTATCACAGCACTTCAAAGATGTGCATAATACAATTAATTGAGTGATTGGGGAGGCATGATGAACACTGTCTTCACAAGCGCGAGTTATGTGGAATCAGATATTTATTTTGCATAAACTAATCCTAAACACCAATCTATCGATTAAGTCCGAATCACCAGTTACGTGTATCTTGTTACATAGATAGAGGGCACTTGGGGCTGAACTCATGGACAGAAATTAGTGCGGGTAACTACATTACCCAACCGTCGCAGTCGTAAGGCTGAGTCGTAGGGGCGGCCGACAGCCCTAGAACCTTCCTTATATCTGGGGTCAGCCCATCCGACGAGTTAATTAAGCATCCCCTCTGTTGGAGCAACCTTAGATTGGCTACTATAGCTGTATAGGTTAGAGTTATGGAATGTAGAATCGACAACGTATCGCGGGAACTTTGGTCAGGACCCGCCTGTGCAAATAAAGATAAGTAAAATGTAGAGTAATCTTTTGATGTAAATACTATTATCGACTAGATACCATAAAGATAGTTGTTCTTTCTTATAAAGTAAACTATGTATCATTACTTTGACTCAGACCTTAGGAAATAATTACTATTCTTCTATTTTTATCTCTATTCCATCTTCACCCCGGGATTCTCTCCAGCGATTCGTTGATGCCAGAAGACCTGAGCAGCCTTTGAGTAAAAACCCCCATTTCTTGGCGAATCCTTCACTTACTTCCCAGCCGTTGACTGTCCATGGCTCACCCCAAACCAAACAGCCGCGCTGCTCTCCATCAACAAACCCTTCGTACAAACTCTTCGCCAGATCACGCTGCAGGTCATGAGTATCATATTGCCCGTAAAGACGAATCAGATTATCTCGCATGACGTGGCACGGGAATATGTCTATCCAGTACGCATGAGGTGTGGATTTCTGCAGAGTGGTAGGCAAAAGCTCAGGTGGTACGGAGATAGGCGGATCTATGGCTAAGCTTGGAAGGTTGATGGTGCCCCCGCATTCTAGCGGAAGATGTTCTAGAAGAGATAGAACGGCCATATTGAGCAGCGAAGCACGTTGAACGTTGTATTGAACCATGGTAAGTAAACAATGGTCTGGGCTGAGTGGGAAAATGAGAGGAGGGGTTGCCAGTCCAAAAGTCGCGGCTGTTGTGTAAAGCATTAGAGGCGGTATAATCATGTGTGTCTCTATTTTCCAGGTTGTTGTTGTTGGGTCACATGATTCATGAAGATTTATCTCGAGTGAATCATGTCGAAAATGATTGGAAATACTGAGATCTTCGCTCCTAGGCATAGTCTTGTGAGACTGTAAGGCTCCAAACGTCAAAATGCCGAAACCATTCCAAGAGGAATCGATGCTGGACGCAAGTGTTGCATAGGCGGCAGTTTTTTTTTTCTCCCCTGGCTATGAATCAGTCTCACATAATAAGAAGCGTGGCATGGTTTGTATAAACTGCCTGCGATCTCGTTATATCTTTCATTGGCTTGGTAGCTCCGAATCGAAGAATCTCGCTATACTTACGTGCTAGCCGCTGGCGGAGACGATTTTGTCGCTTCTTTCTTTCGGTTGGGTCTGTCACTCCTCTCCAGTCATCCGGGTCCATGATTATCTAACATCACTTTCGTCAAATCTAGCACACGAAACCAGGAGTGCTCACTAGGGGGCTATACCTTGAAGCTGTTGTAGATACTCGACGGTACTGTTTGTGTCTGCAAGTACTTATTTCGGGACGATAGTTATGCTGATGAATACTTCTCACAGAGATACGAGGATAGGAGGCAATAAAGACGGTGGAAATCATTCCGCCGGTGCCGGACAACCAAAAATGTCAAGAGTTCAATATAAACCATTGACCCACTGTTATAGTTAGCTGTAGTTGAACAGCCAGTGAGCAGCAATGCAATGCTACCTAGGCTAATGCAAGACCGTGACGCGCTAACACCTTTTTTGGTAATGCCAAGGCTGTGGAAGCCAAATCCACCGGGAGGAATTGCGAACACAGAGGACTATATAATATATGTAGCAAGCAATTTGCGAGTTCCTTCTCTCATTTCACACAAAATAAACATCTTTCACGTTCAATCTAAGCATACTCGTTGTTTATTCTTAAATATGCCACGTCTCGCTGGCATTGCTAACTTCAATCCTGACAAAGACATCCCGTCTCTAAGCGGCAAAGTTGTCCTTGTCACTGGAGGTATGTCTAAAATATATCATCTCCTTTTATAACTGAAGACCATTTTCTTATATATGGTACCTCAGGAACTGCCGGTTTGGGGAAGCAGTCCATTCAGGCTCTTGCAAAACATGATCCTGAGCACATTTACTTCACTGGTCGTAACCAAAAAGCGGCTGACGCTGTCATGAATGATATCAAGGCAGAGAATTCAGGCGTGGGATTAACTTTTCTTGAGATGGACTTCAGTTCTCTTGAGTCAGTACGGGCGAGTATCAATCAATTCGCACATGCCCGATTGGATATCCTCATGTGCAATGCAGGTGTTATGGCGGTACCTCCAGCAGTAAGCAAAGATGGATTTGAGATCCATTTTGCAATTAACCATTTAGCCCATGCCATGATTATACATGAACTTTTACCAGTTCTTACGCGAACTGCGGAGATGTCGAACTCTGACGTGCGAGTCGTGTGTCTGACATCAGAAGGGTGGAAAGGACACCCACCCAGCGGCATATCGTATGATAAAGTGCGAACAGAGAAAGGTGGAATGCCAATTTGGCTATTAAGATACGGGTAGCATCACATCTTTCCTAACGTCCTTAAATTTGGAAATTTGACATAGTCGTGCTGACCAAAAAATTCCCCATAGCCAATCCAAATTTGCGAATCTTGTATATGCGTCGGAACTTGGGCGTCGATTTCCGAAGATCATGGCAGTCTCAGTTCACCCTGGAGTTGTCAAAACAGATTTGGTAAACAGTCTATCTTTTGGAGACTCCGCCTTTTTACGTGTTTCAAACTTCATCCTTGGCACTTCCATCCTTACGCCAGAGGAGGGAGTTCTCAACCAATTATGGACAGCTGCAGGAGCAAACCGAAATGAGCTTGTTAACGGAGCATACTACAAGCCGGTGGGAATATTAAGCAACGGCGACGTAAGCAAGGACAAGATGGCAATAAATGAAGAGGTAGCTCACAAACTCTGGACCTGGACGAGTGAAATACTCGACAGCATCTAAAACTCTAGTTCATTTCCAATACATATATAATTGCATTCAAGGAAAGTGTATATAGTTATTCGCATTTACAACGTACACAACCAAATACGGGGCTAGCTGAGACTGACGTTTCCCGCTATGGACCGTCTGTGACCGTCTCCCACCGCCACTAGCCGTCTAGGGCCGCTGTGTCCCGTTATACCCAGCCACCAAACCTCCAATGTCGTGATTGGGGGAAGATTACATACTGACCTGGGGCGAATGGGGTGGGTACTGCTTCCCGGATGCATCACTACCATGTGAACGCCTGCGATACGAAAACAACCAAAACAGATCCAAATCTACTCAAAACTGTATTTTTCACTTTCAGTCAACTAAGACCAGTGCATTAATATCTGTTCCTGAAAGACATTGTTTACAGACTTCATCAAACCAATTTTGAGAACGCAGTATGACCAAGGTCGAACTTCAACTCGTCCAAACTTTGGGCACATCTGGCGCTCGCGCTATTGCCGCCTTTGAGATACAGGGTCGTCATTACTTGGCGATCCCTCAATTAGCAGAGGACATCCCCAATGGCGCCGTTGGCATGAATCTTGGAAATAGCGACACTACTCTGCTACTCTATAGACTTCACGAAGGTAGTGGAGAATATCAAGTTTTCCAAACATTGCCAGTTCCTGGTGGTGAAGATGCCGAATTTTTCACTATTGACGGTCGGAGCTTCCTAGCTACCGCAAGTCTGCGCTCTGGCCAAGGTCCATATATCATGGATGTCGAGTCAATAATTTTTGAGTGGAATGGAACCTCTTTTGTTGAGTTCCAGCGCATCGCCACCTTTGCAGCAAAGCAATGGAGATATTTCAGTATCAAGGGACGACACTTTTTAGGTCTCGCTCAAGGGGTCCAGCTCCCCATTCTCATACCTAAAATCCCAGCGGACTCCGTCATTTACGAATGGCATGGTAACAAGTTCCAGACATTCCAGAAAATTCCGTCAAAATGGGGCTATAATTATCTTCACTTTGCCATTGGCGAAGAGGATAGCATTCTCTATCGATGGAATGGTACGGCTTTTGATATTCATCAGAAGCTAACTACAGGAACAGGCGGTCGTGGACTAGCCGTGGTTCAACAGCATGGTCAAATATACCTAGTACTTGTGAATTTCATCACAGGGACGAGAGAAAATCCAGTCACAGACCTTCAGTCGGCCGTTTTTGTCCTGGAAAATGGCCAGCTCAAAGAGGTAGCTAAATTTCCAACTTTAGGAGGAACAGACGCCACTCAGTAGTAAGAGACAATCAGATTTATCTCATTATCGCCGAGAGTCTGGCAAAGGATCACCGTTTCAGGACAGCCTCTCGCGTTTACAAGTTCACCGGCGCACAAGAAGCGCAGGGAGAAGCTCCTAAAGGACTTGCATTCCAAGTCCCTGAGTTCCTTGAGCTCTTCACTGCATACACGTCCTCCAAGACAGGCATTGGCGCAACGTTGACTGAATCCGAGCCTGAAACTACAAATTCATTGCCGCTGCTAGTAGCAACTAGTTTCGATATGATTCTCTTTCCCGGAAAAGGAATTGACCCATCATATATCAACTTTCGCCTCGGAAGTAGAGGTTTCAAGGAGTTGGCTGCAGTTTCGCATCTTGGGCCGGCTCTTGCGTCTCTTATACAAATTCGTGACAACGGGGCACCCGACGCAGTATGGCAAAAACAGGCTCAAAATTTACTTGAGAAAACACGCGCATCGAAAAATGTCAATTCAAGGGGTCTTTGGAAGGAATTCATCCAAGTAGAAGCATTCCAAGGACGTGAAGCCGCTATTGCCTCCATGGTGGATTACGCCTGTACCTTAACTATAAGATTCCTTGAAACGGTTCTAGCAGACTCATCAAAACTAAACGCTGAGTTCTATCGCGAGAATTACATTGAAGCAGCTGGCGATGTACTTGGAGCAACAGTTCCCTACAATGCCGTCATGATTGCCACGTTCTTTCTAGTCGGACTGGATCTTTCCTACGGCTCTCGAAAGTGGCTGAGATCCAACAACTTTGATTGGAAGAAAGCCATGATAATTATTACCAGTCAACAGGGACGTGAAACTTCCGGCGTAACTATTAGCACCTCATCCGTTGCTCAAATCCTCCTTGAGTCATCGGACTTGGATCTCCCCCTGGAACGGCTCTACATTGCACCACATGGGGCAATGCCTAAGATCCAAGCTCCGGTCACACTAGACTCATTGCGTATCCATGAGCATGGGTTCCGCTCACTATGGAATGCCATGACGGGTATGACGCATCTTGGTGAAACCATGTTTGCGCAGTATCCAGCTTACGCCCTCGAGAACAATATGCGACCGGAGATTGACGCTTCAACACTAACAGTATCAGAGCTCCCCAAGATTCTAAGCCCAGACGACTGGTTCACCATGAACACACGTATGCGTGTCGTGGTCGAGGATGTACGACAGCTGGTTACCTTGAATGCAAGCCCCAAATTCAAGAGGAACGACACTGATTATCCATACGGCTTCACTGAGGAGCAACTGAACAATCATTTTGTTGCAGCCAGCGATCGAGGTATTGTGGAGGTTACTAACGCCATTCTCGATCCAGCTGTTGTGTTCCAAGATCTTACGGCAGAAGACGCCTCGAAGGTTATTTCGTGGTTCCGTACCATGTCTTACAACGCTGGCACTGACACCCTAAACGGCTTCTTCAAGATCATGGCCCGTGATGATGATCGTCAGTATGTTCCTCGAGTTAAGGCCCCAACACTTTTGATCTCGTCATCTCTTGGAAAGGAAGTTCCCGCTGCTACAGCCTTGTACCTGCGGCAGAATCTGCAGCAAGCCAAGCTGGTAGAAGTTCCAGACGCGGATCATTTTTTGCATGTGACGCGAGCGGCTATAATTAACGAGCTTATCAGTGGGTTTCTGAGCTCTTAGATTACATCTGGATTGGAGCCGAAGTACCATAGATGAATAATACAGCATGTTCGGAGACATATACTTGAAGAATATTAAGCATAAGTGCAAACAGTAATGTCAAAAGCCGATATTGTTAGTGACGAACTGAACCTAGAGCTACATCGTTCATCGGATACTGGAAGTTCCAAGTAGATATTGAGGAGAAACAAAACGATTAAGCATATGTTACTGGGTTTACAAGTGTGCCTAGATTCCCAATTCTGATCTCAATCTTATCTCCGTGATGAAGCCACTTCGGTGGTCGCATCGTGAAGCCTGGACCGCCCGGTGTTCCAGTGAGAATCACATCTCCTGCATAAAGGGTTGTGCCCTGACTAAGAAACTGAATAATCTGGGCGACATTGAATAGCATGTAAGAGGTGTTGGAATCCTGTCGCAGTTCTCCGTTTACCCATGTACAGAGACTGAGATCTTGAGGATTAGGCACGAGCTACAAGATTCATTAGCTTCGAGTATGATGACTACCTGGGTCACTAACATGTGCTGCAGTGATACATGGGCCGATCGGACAAAACGAGTCAAACGCTTTCGAGAATCCAGCTTGAGGAGGCGGTATGCAGTTGCTCGTAAAATTGCCTTGCCATTTTCGAGCAGACATGTCGTTGCCTACTATGTAGCCAGCAACATAATCGTATGCATTTTCTACTAAAACGTTCTTTGCGTCCTTTCCTATAACGATGACAAGTTCACCCTCATAATCTGCCTGATCATCTTGTGCAATTTTTGGAATCTCAATGTTATTCCCAGGCCCAACTATCGAGTTTGGAAACTTGGGAAACATGCATGGAAATGCTGGAGGTGGAATACTAAGCTCATCCACTTCACGTTGATTAGTCAAGTAGCCGTGTTTGTTTCTTTTGGGATGCAGTGACTTACAATGAGTGCGGTAGTTTCCACCTATACACCGAATGGCAGATATGTCTTGTCTTGCTAGTGGCGCAAGGAGTCGCCGAACCGTCAGTACTGTCTCGGTGATGATACAGGATGAATCGAGGGGATTTCCAGTAATCTTCTTGGCCTTCAGCGGTTGCGACTTTTCTAATCGTCCAAGGTCTAATTGACGAGTGGAAATTATCGGCTCGCCGTAGTAAATGTTGACATCTTCCTCGGATTCAAAGCGAATGAGGCGAGTCAAGGGAACATTGACAGGCATAAGCTTCCCTCCTACACCTACAGGTACCCCACCTTTTAGGTACCTAACCACCAAAAACCCTCACTCTGTTTAACTAGCTATTAGATAAAACGACCTTGCTTTTTACTTTTATAGTCCTATCTGGGGACTTTGGAGAGATAGTAATATTTATAAACCCTTTAGATAATTAAAATAAAATAAACCCTATTACCCCTAAACCTGTAATAATCTTTTAGCTTTAGAAGGAGATAACCCCCTTAGGCCTAAGGATAGAAGAAGTTATAGTTTTCCTTTTTATTTTTAAAAAAAAAAAATACTTTAAAAAAGCCTTTAGTATAAATAAAATACTTATACTTAGCTTTAATAAAGTAAAATTAAGTATAATAGTAATATTAACTATAGTATAAATAGCCTTAAGAGGTTTTATTATTTTTATTTTTAGTAGTATAAAAAAAGTTATTAACTTATAACGTCCCAACCTAATACTTAAACAATATAGGGTAAGTTCCTAAGGTAATAAACTAAGGTCAATTAGTTTATGTTAGCAGAGAGGACAGGAAGTAACTTTAAGCAGTTGTAATCACAAAGCAAGTAAGATATAATAAAGATTCAGTCTGTATTTAATCTTAATACTTTATTAATAACTGTCTATCTAAGTTATTTAAAGAGCGTAAAAAATCGAATCTTATATATCCAGTCGTTCTTAGTAAAAGCGCTATAACCTATTACTCCTTAAAGTATCTAAAGCACTTATGTAAGTCGCTTCAATCATAGAAGCGTTAATATTCATCGCTCCTTCCTATAATTAGTCAATTAGGCAATAGTTCTTCCCAGTACTTTTCCTTTATACCTTTTCTTAGTTCAGATCGTAACACAATACCCCCTCTCCTATTAGTCTTATCCTCAAGACCCAATAGGGCCCTGTACTTAATCCAGCTGTAGCGCACGATCCTTATAAAATACGTTTCTCTTTCTTCTTTATATTTTATTATACCTAATCTATCCATAGGGATTCGTAAAAGGCATAAGAATTTTTCTTTAGCAAAGCGTATATTAACTTTTAAAGTAGTCGTAAATATACCATATACTTATTATTATCGTCTTAAGCTATCCTACGTAATTTCCGACACTTTTTCTCATTATAGGAACTGCGTAATAGTAAAAAAATCTTACAACAGTATTCTTATTGCAAATACCCATAAGTAAGCTTAGTTCTTTAGTGCAGTAGTAACTAACTTTCCTCAGTTAAAAGAGTAATAGCTTAAAAGTATTCTTTAAAGCGTAAGGAAAAAGAGGCTAGGGAACATTTTAATTCCTTAAATACTTAAATAATTAAATTACAATCTAAGCTAGCTAAAGCAGCTAGTCATTTATTACGTATTTATAAGATACGTAAAAAGGCAGAAGAGCGGGGTAAGAAGTTATTTTATTAAGGAATAGTAAAGGCTAATACTAAAGTAGCCGTAGAACAGGTAGTAGTATAGGACTTATAATAATTAAGGGTCCCTAATAACATTAACTAGTCTTCCTTAGGCGTCGGTTTAAAGTTCGTAGATCTAGGTCCTCTTATACTAACAGAAGAAACTTATATACCTTCTTCTTCTTAGGTAGTTTTATTTATTAAGTAGCCAGCGTTAAAAGTTTTAAATATAATCCCAAGTTCTTTTAAAAGTCTTAGATTAGTTCTATTAAGTTAAAGCTTTTAACAGGTTTTTAAGTATTATAAATTAGGTTATATCCTTTCCATCTAACTTAGTATTTAATTCTATTATTCTCTTCTAAATTTCTTCATACTACTAAAACTTTTTCAACTTCCTATTCTTCTTTATCTTTAATAATAATAATTTCGTCTAAAATTAGTCTTCCTATTACTTTATCAATTTATACTTTCTCCAAAAGTAATACGTAAAACACAAAGTATTTTAATTACATACCTTCAGGCATTTCTAATTTATAATTAACATTACTAATTTTCTTTAAAATTTTAAATAAACTAATTTTCCTAAAATTAAGCTTATTATTTAGTTAATTTATCTTAATATTCGATATTTTATAGCCTTATATATATCAAAGTAAGTAAACTATGTCCCCCTCCTATAAGTTTAGTCCCTTAATCCTATCCTTATTTATATAATATTCTATACATTTCTAAATAAGTTTTAATTATACCTTAAGTTCTTCGTATAAGTTAACTATTAATTCTACTTAAAGTCGTACTTTATTAGTATTAAGTCCTTTTTAAAGTAGCCTATATACTAAAAAAGTATATCTATATAAAGCGTAAAATAGCATTAACTTAGTAAATTTAAATTTCATACTATTATAATATAGCTAAGCAAGTAGTAGTTTATCAACCTAATCATTTTATTATAAGTTAATAAAACATCTTAAGTATTACTTAATAATCTAATTTATTTATTTCGTCTAACTATTTATTTTAGGATAATATATACTACTAAGTTTATAGTTTACTCCAAGTTTTACTATTAGTTTTTACCAAAACTTAAAAGCAAAGGTTCATCCTCTATCAGAGATAATTTCTCAAGGTATACTATAGTTAGCTACTATTATTCTTAGGTACATATATACAAAGTCTTCTGCCGAGTATAATTTTCAATAGGGCAAAAAGTATACTTACTTTATAAACTTATCTACTACCACTAAGATACTATTATAAATTACCTTAAAAAAGGGTTCTTTAAAAGGTAGTAGGTCTATAATATAATCAAAGGTAACTATTTCCTATAGTAATTCTAATACTAGTAAAGGTTATAGTTTTCCGTAAAACTTATATTTTCCATATTTAGTATATTAACACTTATCGTAAATTACTATAATATTAGCAGCAATCTTCTTTATTCCTTTAAATTAATATATTATAAATATTTATTAATACATAATTATAATTCCTTAGTATCCAAACAATAGATATTCGTAAATATATTTTATAACTTTCTTACGTAGGTCTAAGGGTATTTAATATTTATTTTTATTTATAGGGTATCCATTCTATAATATAACCCAAGATAGAAACTAATGTAGTTCCTAGTCTTTTACATACTTCTTAATTTCTTCAAAAAGTTCATTATACTCTTATACTTTAAAGATTATATCAAAAGATCTTTATTTATAGTTACCTTATATATTCTAATATAATATAATACCTTAGTAATTAGGAATTTCTTAAAAATAGTCGATCCTTCTGCTAAGTACATCAGCTCTTCTATTTTCTAATCCTTTACAGTATATAAGCTTATAGTCAAATTTACTTAAGAATTCAAAATATCCTAATTATCTTCCAAATAACTTTTAAGTAAATATAAAGTAAGTAATATTCCAGTAATTAGTAAAAATCTTAATTTAAAATTTACTTCCTCTACAATATTAACTCTACTATTCTAAACAGCTCTTAATTCCTAAGAATTCTTTATTATAGACTATATAATTAAGTTTAGCTTTATTAAGCTTTTAAGAGTAAAATACAATAGGGTAAAGTTTCCCTTTATTATCTCGTTAATTTAGTACTCCTCTAATTATATATTTTAATACATCAGTTTCAATTTCTACTAGTTTCTCTAAATTATACATAACTAAAACAGGTTCTAAAGTTATAGCTTATTTAATTACTTAAAATACTTATTCTACTTCTTCTATCTATTTAAACTTCTAATCCTTTTTTATTATATTAGTCAGAGGCCAAGCTAGGACTAAGAAGTTTTAAATAAAGTGTTAATAATAATTAGCTAATCCATAGAAACTTTATACTTCTTTAACTAATATTAATATTAGCTATTTATTAATTACAGTAACTTTCTTTAAATCTATTTATATAATTCCAAAGGTAATAATATATCCTAAAAATTCTACTTCTTACGTATAAAATCAATATTTCTCAGGGTTCACAAAGAGGTAATTATCCTATAATACTTAAAATACTAAGTATATATATTCCTTATATTCTTCTTTAGTTTTTAAATATATTAAAATATCATCCAGATATATAATAACAAATTTATTTTAATATTTCTAAAGGACATAGTTAATCCTTTTCTAAAAGGATACAGGTACATTCATTAATCCTTAAGGTATTACCAAGAATTTATAAAATTCTCCTAAGGTACTAAAAACTATTATCCATTTATATCCTTCCTTTATTCAAATTAATCTATAAGCGTCAGTAAGGTCTAGCTAAAAGTATATTACAGCTCCTTATAATTAATCTCTTACTTCAGATATTAATAATAAAGGAGTTTAATCTTTAATTATAATATCATTTAGTTATCTATAATTAACAACTAATTATAATTTTCCATTCTTCTTTAAAACAAAAATAATAAAGTATTACGCTAAGGAGTTAAAAATTCTAATATATCCCTTCTCCTTCTATTCCTATATTTATTTATCAAAAGTATTAAGTTCTAACTAATTAAGGTTATATAACGGAAAATATTTCAGTTACTTCCCTTCCTTTAACTCTATTATATAATCCCATTTAGTATATAATAATATTTATATACTTCCGTCGGAATTAATTAAGGTCTTCTAAAATAAAACCCTAAACTTCTAATATTATTTTAAAATATTAGCCATTAGGTCTATAGATTCTTCTTCTTCCTCCTAGTCGCCTTTTTTCTCTACAATTTCTAAGAATTAATTAAGTTTATATAAATCTTATTTCCCTTTAGTAAACCTTTTTAAAAATCAAGCTTCTGCAGCTTTAAATTATTTTTATTATTATTACATAGGAATCTTTTCGGGCTTAGGGAGTTAAAGTTTCTAGCTTCCTTTATCCTTCTTCTTTTTTAAAGTTCTTTTATTACTTCACCAACGAATTAAGCCTTCGCTCTATACTATTAAGGGTTTATATTAGTATAACTATAGTATACCTAGGATAATATTATATTTTAGGGTATTAATAATATTACATACTACTAAAGTAATTTAACCAAATACTTCAAAATATAAGTAATTAATCTATCTCTTTACCCATCTATTATTATATTTAAACTATTTTCCTTCTCCGTAAAAAAGTCAGTATAGTTTCTTCTTTTATTTCTATAGCAACTACAGGTATATTACAGTTACAGCTAATATATAGTTCCCATCTACTCCAAAGTCTACTAAAACTTTAAGCAGTTCCTCATTCTATATTATTATAAAAGTAATCTTCTTTTTAAAAACTATTCATTCTTTATTACTATCATATTTATATTCCTTTTTAAAAAACATAAACTCTCTATTAGTCTCATAGTACCCTTTATCCAAAAACTATTCTAATTTTTTAAATACTAATCTTTAATTTTATATAATATATATAATTTATAGTAAGGGTTTTCGTAATTTTCCTATTCTACTGCTCCACAGTACAGTCTTATCTATCTAATATAGATCTTATAAGTAATTTTATTATCTTACGGATTATCCAAAGTCTTTTAATACTTATAATATTTTCTAAGTAGTTCTTTAGGTACTCCTACATAGGTTCTGAAGTTAAATCTAATTCTATATAATTAGTTTATTAATTATTATCCTATAGCTTATTTTTCTTCCGAGACTAAGTTATACTAGTCTTTTAACTTATACCTTTAATATTTAAGGCAATCTAGTTTATTACATTATTAATACTATTCGAAGGTATATATTTTAGTTCCTTTATTCTAATTATACTATTAAATAAGTTTCAAGGTTTAATAAATAATACACCAGTAGCTTAAGTAGTTTTCCATTTGTCTATTATTCCTATATTCATAAAATACAGTTAAATAAGGTTTAAGTATCGTAATTCGTAGTTCTTAAAATTTATAAATAACCTTCTATCTACTGTATTATCCTTCGTAGCAAGGGTTTATAATAGGAATTACTAAGTTTTATTATAAAAAAGTATTATATTCTGCTTTCTACTTTAAGTAATATATATATTAATAGATAATATAGTTTATCTAATAGATTTAGTAATAGTTATCGTTTATAGGATTAATCCAGGGGTAATCTTAAGGTATTTACTAATATCTTCCTTTAAGTCCCTATATTTTATCTATATTTAAACTTATAATAATTTATTATTTATTATTATATACTTACTATTACGTAAGCCTGTCTTAAATTTCTCAGTAAATAAGAGTCTTAATATTTTATTTAAGGTTATAAGCGTTAATTTATTATTATAGTCTAATAAGTTTATTAATTTCTTTAGATTTACTTTTAATAAAGTTAATAATATTCCTAACTTATCTTTTATATAAAGGTAACCTATAGTTTTATTAAGCTGTAGCTTTAGTTACGGGTTCTTTAACTAGATTAGGTATATTGTTAAGTAGGGTTATTCTTCTTAGTTTATCTAATTCTCCCAGTTCTTCCTTATGCTAAAGGTAGCTGTTATTTTCTTATTATAACAAATTAAAAAATCATTCGTTTATGTCTATAATATAAACTTCTTTCCTTAGTTCTAAAATCTTATCCTTACGTTTTTTCTTAAGTACTCGACAATTTCTAGCTATATAGCTATTTTTTCCGCAGTTATAGTACTTAAATTCTTTCTTACGCTATAGAATATCTAAATCCATTCTTCCAGGTTTACTACTATTATCTTTAGCAATTTCCTTATTCCGTTTTTTACCTTAGTTAGCTTAGTATCTATTTTACTAATATTACTAAGTAGTACTAGTTTTAAGTTTATACAATAGGTTATCTGCTTATACACAGACATCTATAAATAAAACCAGGGTATACGTAAATCAATCAGTATTATAAACCTTTTCTTTAACTTCTTTTTTAAGTCCATTATAAAAGCATTTAATAAAAGCTAATTTATTCTAGTTAAGTTATATAGCAATATCTCTAAATTTTACAGCATAATCTAAGTATTTTCCTTTTTAATATATATTAACTAAAGTATTTTCCACTATCTTAATTTCACCAATATCTCCAAATACTTTCTTTAGTTCAAAGACATATTTATTATAATTACCAAAAATCTACTAAGTTTATTCTTCCGCTCCTCCAGCTGGACTTTCTAAATAATTATCTAGGATAAGTTTAAACTATTTTAAAGCAGTACCTTTAAGGCGCAAAGCAGTAAAACAAACCTTTTTTTCAGCAGTATTAAAGGTATTTTTAAAATCTTTAAAGTATACTTTAAGCTAAATTAAATATAAGCAAAGTTCTTTAATATCTCCCTTAAACATAAGGGGTAGCTGTCGTTTAATAAAGATTCTAATGTCAACTATCTTAGGTTTCTCTTTATTAAGTTTATCGGCCAAGACTTAATTAAGTTTATACATATTCTAAATAAGCATTACCAGTTTATCTTTTCTAAAAGAAGTAATATTAGGTATATCTTCTATAGTAATATTCCTATTTTTATTAATTATAAATATACCGGGTTTAGTAGTTAAAGTATTATTAGTTAAGCTAAATCCAGGTATAGTAGTTTATATTACTTAAAGGTTACTTAGTATCCTTCTAAATAAAAGTCGTTAACGTATAATATCCTAACCTAATACTTAAATAGTATAAGGTAAGTTCCTAAAGTAATAAGCTAAGGTTAATTAGTTTATATTAGTAAAAAGGATAAAAAGTAACTTTAAGCAGTTGTAATTATAAAGCAAGTAAAATATAATAAAAATTTAGTCTATATTTAATCTTAATACTTTATTAACGACTATCTATCTAAGTTATCTAAAGAGCGTAGAGAATCGAATTTTATATATCCAATCGTTCCTAGTAGAAGCGCTATAGCCCATTACTCCTCGAAGTATCTAGAGCGCTCGTGTAAGTCGCTCTAATCATAGGAGCGTTAATACTCGTCGCTCCTTCCTATAATTGGTCAATTAGGCAATAGTTCTTCCCGGTACTTTTCCTTTATACCTTTTCTTAGTTCAGATCGTAACATAACTTAAGTAAAAAGGGAAAATCTTTTATTAAAAATAAAATTATAAATTAAATTAATAAAATTAATACTTAATAATAAGCTAAATAAAATATAATATTAAATATAACTATAGTTATTAATTTTTACTTAATATAATATATATTTTAACTTTTTTTAATAATAGTAAAATAGGTTTAAATTTATTTAAATATTATATTTAAAAACTTTATTACTTTTTATATTAACCTAAAGAGGAGGCTTAAAAACCTTAAAAAAATAAGTAGTAAGGAAAAAGCTACTTAATTATTTAAAATAGCGTTAGCTAATATATTTTACAGTAAGGAAGCTAAATTAAATAGCTTTATAAACCCTACTATAATAGAACCTTCTGTAGTTATTGGAAAAGTAAGCTAAAAAGCCCTTAAGGTTATGTAAGTATAGGTTGTATTATAAAACACTACTGATAATAAAAAGCTATAAAATAATAGTAATACCTAGAAAAATCTTACTCTTAGTAATAAAAAGCCAGCCTCTATTATTAAAAAATAAAATATAAATAAAACTATATTAAGTAACCAAAAGCCTAATAATTATATCTTTATCTAGGTTCTATTAAACTATATTTAAAAGAAGATAATAGTTATTAAGGCTAAATAAAAACTAATTAACCTTATAAAACTTAACGTTAAAAATATTACTTACTTCTAGGAGGTTTAATTAGGTTTCGCCCTTTAGGTAAAGGATTAAAATATTAAGAATAAAATTATTATTTTTAAGCTAGCTGTAGAAAATAATAACTTAAAAATTAAAGAAGTATATATATAAAAAATCTTCCTTATGTATAGTATATTAAAAACTTATACTAATATAAGCAGGACCTACCCTATAGATATATTAATCCCTAAGGAAGTATACGCTAAAGCCGGGGCTAAAAACCTACCAGTAGCCTACTATAAGGCCCCCTTTAGGGAATTTTTTAATACCTATAGCTACTTTATCTTATTTAAGGAAAATATTAAACCTAGCTTTAAACTATTTAATATTTTCTATTTAACGGAAGTCTAGGTATAGTAGCCCCGGGTTACTTAATACTAATAATACCTTAGTTTTTATAACCCCTAGAACTATATTAAAATAAAAAGGTACCTTAAATATAATAAGCTATTATACAGGTATATTAATAATATAGTAAATTACCTATCCCCCCTTTAGTATATTAATTATAATAGCCCTTATATAGTAAACTTCTTAAAATACCTTACTAAACTAGTTATTAAGAATAGGGAAAAAATATATATAACTAAGGCCTAACTTTAGGTAATCTAAGAATTAGGCTAGTAGGAGTATAATAAAGCTAACCTACCTAAACCTAAACCCGCTTTTATATTGGCCCCTGCTGTTAAAAAACTGTTTAACCTAGGAACTTAAACAGACCCCTGTGTATAACTATTAATCTTTAGCTTAGTGCTACTTTTTTTTCCTTAGGCCTTAGCTAAAAAGGTTATTATTAAAATTAACTTAGATAAGGAGGACCTTTGTAAGGAATTTTCCCCCGCTAGGTCAATAGTTTATGTAGCTAGGTTAAATAGTAAGGAGGAGGAAAAAGTTAAAGAAAATAAAAATATATATAATACCCCCCTTAGAAATAATAAACCTTTTAACATAAGCTTATAAATAATAGGTTTTATTATAGCTGCTAAAGAAATATTAGTTTTAAAATCTTTTAAGTAAACGTTAGAAAGTATAATCTCTACTAGGATATTACCCTTTTACTAATATAGGAAGGTAGTTATAATATTATACTAATTTAGAAACCTTATGTTATATAGGATAGGGTCTTAAATAAAAAATAAATTAAAAATTACCTTAAATATTAAGTATATAACCCCTTTGTGATAAACCAGGTTCCTATAGGTACTATAGGTCAGCTGTTTCCAAGGGACAAACCTTAGAGTAGTTCTATAGTTTATGTTAGCGGAGTGATTAAGTTAGTAAATAAGTAATCTTATTACTAGCTGTAAAATAAAGTATCTAAATATTTAATTTAATTACTATTAAGTAATAATAACTAACTATTTAAGTATTTTAATAAGTAATATAAAGTAAACTTATATACTTAGTTAGTTAGGTTAAATTATTAATAAGTATTAATAATCTTATTATAAATTATTTTAATATTATAGTAATCTATTTATAAATCTTTAGATTATTTAATAATTTAATAATTTATTTTTAATTAATTAATTAGTTTATCTTTTATCTAAGGTTAATTACTTTATAGGCTTATTATTATAATTATAAAAGCTAAGTTATAATATAATACCCCTTTTTTATTAATTTTACCCCTAAGACTTTACTATAAATAGTATATTCCTTATATATTTATAAATAAGTACTTTTTATTTTATTTTTTATTATTTTTATTTAGCTAACTTATTTAACTATAATAGATTATATTACTAAAAGTTTTTATTTAAAAATATAAAAGTAAAAAAGTTTTTTTAAGTTTATTTTAAAAAGTATTAAAGAAATAAATAAGTACTATTTCTTTTATATTTTAAAAAAGTTTAATAAGTATTTACTATCCTTAAATAATTTTTTATAATATTTAAATTATATATAATTTAATAAATTATATTATAATATAAAAGGTCTAATTACTAATTAATTAAATTAAGTATTTACTTAATATTTTTAACTTAAAAATAAGCTTAAATTTACTAAAAATACTTTAGCTAAATTAGTTATAAAAGTTTTTTAATTATAAAAATAAAAAAAAATTTAGTATAAATAAATATATTATACTATTATATAAAGTATTATTAATTTAAATAAGTTAAATAAGGTTAAGTATAAGGAGGCGGAGGCTATTTATTAAGCTACTATAATATAGTTAGTAAAGGGTTTTTCTAAGGTTATTTTTACTTCTTTAGGGTTAAGGGATTATTTAAAATTATTAATAATAGATCTTAAGCTAGCTTAAGCCCTAGGCTTTAATAAAGTTTTTTTACTAGTATTATTAAGTTCTTAAGATATTTAATAAGTTTTTATATATTTTTTTTTATTATACTTTATAATATTATTTATTATCTTCTTTTATTTTTATTATATTAATATTTTTTATTTTATATTTTTCTTTTTTTCCTTTAATAATAATTTTATTTTAAATAAATTTTCTAATTTTTTTATTAATTTATACTTTTTTTAGTAAAAAAATATAAAAAATTAAATATATATACTTTTTTTATTTTTCCTATTATTTTAGAAATTTAAGTTTATAGTTTATATTTTTAATTTTTCTTAAAATTTTATAAAGTCTAAGTTTTTTAAAATTAAGTTTATTACTTAGCTTATTTATTTTAATATTTACTTATTTATTTCTTTATATATATTAATATAATTAAATTATATCCCCTTTTTATAAAGTTAGTTCTTTAAGCTTATATTTATTTATATATTTAATTATCTTTTATTAAATAAATTTAAGTTATTATTATAATTTATTATATAATTTAATTATATTTTTTACTTTAATTATAGCTTTTTTAATATTTTCCCCTTACCTTAGTAGTTAATAAATTTTAAGTTTAAATTTATAATTTAAGAAAAATAGTAATTTCTTAGTTAACTTTAATTTTATATTATTATATATAAGTTATATAATAAAAAGTAGTTTTACTTAGTTATTTTACTTAAAGTTAATATAATAATATAAATAAGTTTTAATTATTTAGTTAATTTTTTTTATTTATTTATTTATTTATAAATAGTAAGTTATATTAACTTTATAATTTATTTTTAATTTAGCTATAAGTATTTTTTAGAATTTAAATATAAATATATTTCCTTTATTAAAGATTATATTTTTTAGTAGTTTATAGTTATTTATAATATATTTTATTATTATATATACTAATTTTTTTATATTACTAGCTTTTTTAAATTATATAAAATAAGTTATTTTTATAAGTTTATTAACTATTATAAAAATACTATTATAAAGTACTTTTATAATTAGTTTTTTTAAAGAAGATAATTTAGTAATTAAGTTAAATAAAATTAAGTTTTATAATTATTATAATATAAGTAATAGTTATAGTTATTTATATAATTTATACTTAAAGCTTTTAGCTTATTTATATATTATATATTTTAATATAACTTTTTATATTTATATTTTAATATTTTTAAATTTAAAATATTATTTAACCTATTATATAATTTTTTAGATTTTATAATATTTATTAAACTTATATATATAAATTAATTTTACTATTTTACTTTATAAGTTTTTTAGTACTTAAATAAGTTTATTTAGTATTAAGTATTTAATATTTATAAAAATACCTTTTAGGTATTATTTATTTTCTTAGTTTTTAATATATTCTTTTATATTATTAATAATTAAGTTATTTATTTTAATTTAATATAAAGTATTAATTAATTAAATAATTAGGTTTTTATATTAGTTTTTCTTTAATATTTATACTTTAACTTCTAGGATTTTCTAAAAGTAGTCTAAGTATTTACTAAATATATTAATATATTTATTATTTAATTTATTATAATACTTAATAATAAGCTTAAATTTAAAAAGTTACTTATAGTATTTAACTTATTTATAAAATAGTTTTTATATTATTATAAAGTAAGTAATATTTTAATAATTTATAAAGATTATTATTAAAAATTAACTTCCTTTATAATAGTATTTTTAGTATTATTTACTAAGTACTTAATATATAATTAAAAAATTTTTATTATAAATAAAGTATTTAAGTTCTAGTTTATGTAATTTTTTAAAAAAGTAAGTAATTAACTTAAGTTTTTTTTTTTTATATTATTTAATTAACTAAGTACTTTACTAATTATATAATCTAAGGTATTAGTTTTAATTATAATAGGTTTATTTAAATTAAATATTATAAGTATTAGTATATTTATAAAAGCTTATTTAAGGTAATTAAAGGCTTTTTAAATATTTTATATTAGTTTAAATTTAACGTTTTTTTTAATTAAGTTTATAAATAATATAATAATTTTTAAAAAGTTTTTAATAAAATATTAATAATAGTTAGTAAATTTTAATAAGTTTTATACTTACTTAATATTTTTAAGTAGTTTTTAATTATTAATTACCTTAAGTTTTTTTAAATTTATTTAAATTTTTCCTAAGGTAATAATATATCCTAGGAATATAACTTTCTATATATAAAAGTTATATTTTTTAGGTTTTACTAAAAGTTTATTATTTTATAATATTTATAATACTTTTTTAATATATTTTTTATATTTTTTTAAGTTTTTAAAATAAATAAAAATATTATTAAAGTATATAATAATAAAATAATTTATATAGTTTTATAATATATAATTAATTATTTTTTAAAAAAATACTAAAGTATTTATAAATTTAAAAAGTATTACTTAATATTTATAAAGTCTATATTTAATATAAAAAGTAGTTTTTTATTTATTACTTTTTTTAATTTAAATAAAGTTATATACTTTTTTAAAATTTAATAAAATAAAAATCTTAGCTTTTATAAATTAGTTTTTAATTTTAAAGATTAATAGTAGTAGTATAATATTTTTCTTAGTTATTATATTTAACTATTTATAATTTATAATAAGTTAAAGTTTACTATTTTTTTTAAATATAAATATAACTAAGTATTTTACTAAGGTTTAAAAGGTTTAATATAATTTTTTTTTAACTAATCTTTAATTTATTTATTAAATATCTTAAGTTTAGTAATATTAAAGTTATAGATTTTATTAAATATTAATACTTTATTATTTATAAGTTTAATTTTATAATTTTATTAATTATATTTTAGTAGTTTAATATTTAGGTTTTTATTAAAAATTAATATATACTAAAGGTTTATTAATATATTCTTTAGATATTTTAGTATTTAATTTTAGTAGTATAGTTTTTTAACTTTTTATATAATTAAGTTAAAAAATTTAAGTTATTTTTTCTTTAGTTTTTTAATATATTTACTTATTTTTAGGAGTTTTTTTAGCTTTATAAATTATACTTATTTTATAACTTTTTTATTTTTTATATATTTTTTTACTTTTTTATTTAATATAAGGGTTATTAATTTTATTATTAAAGATATTATAATATTTTATTAATCCTTCTAATTTAATTATAGTTTTACTAATATATTAATTAATTAAGCGTAAGGTTACTATTTTATATAACCTTTTTTTTAATTAATATTAAAGTTATATAACTTTAGTTAATTATATTTTAAAAGTATATTATATTTTATAATATTTATAATATTAAATTTAAATATATTTTTAATTTTACTAAATTAAATTATAAAGTAATTAATTTTATAATTAATAATTCTATTATTATAAATAAACTATTATTTTTTAATATTTATAAAGGTATATAGTTTCTCCTTTTTATAATAGTTTAATTATAGGTAATTAACTAGTTAAGGTATAATATAGCTTATTATAACTTTAAAATTTATATAAACTATAATTAATTTATTATTTAACTATTTATTTACTAAAAATTTCTATAGTTTTTTTCCTTTTATTATAGTATTTAAGTTATAGTAAATTATATTATTAATACTATTATAATAATTATTATTATTCTAAGTTATTTTATTATTTTACTTTTTATTATAAAGGTTACTCTTAATATTATTTAGTTCTAAGGTAATTTTACTTAGTTTATAAATTTAGATATTATAGTATTTATACTAAGTATATTTAAGTTTTAGGATATATTTATTAATAAGCTTATAATACTTCTAAAAGTTATTTTAATTAATTTTTTATACTTTAGTATTATAGCTATATTTACTAATATACTTTTTAAAATTAAAACTTTACTATACTAAATTTTTAGTAATATATATAAGTATATAATACTAGTATTAGTATTTTTTATAATTATCTTTATTATAAAGTATAAACTTATTTTATATATAATTAATAGTTTTATAATCCTTATACTATTTAGTAAGTTTATATAAAATATATTATTTATATAAAAGTAACTTATAGTTAGTAATATTAGTTTTATTATATTAGTTTATAAATAGAATATTATTAATGTAATATAATAGTAATCTTATTACCTTAGTATAATAAACTAAGCTCCTATAGGGTTAGTATAAAAGGGATTCCCAAGGGATAAACCTTATACTAGGTTTATATTAGCGAATAAGCTAGGCTAGACTATAAGTAATTAATAAAGATAAAAAGGGTTTATTTATATAACTAGTAAATAATACTTTTTAAAATATAATTAAATATTATTTTATATTTATAATTAGCTATTTAAACTATTTTAAATAAGTATTATAAAATAAATATATAGTATAAAGCTTACTTAAGCTTACTTAGTGTAAAGTAAGCTAGTTTTTTAATTAAAAAGCGTTTTACTTTAGTTTACTTACTATTATATAAGCTATTTTATAATTAATCCTTTAGCTTATTATAGTTTTATAATATTTACCCTATAGGCCTACTATTATAATTATAAATATATTAGTTTATAATATAATACTCCCCTCTTATTAGTCTTATCCTTAAGGCCTAAGCTACTACTTATATAAGTATTACAGCCCCCTTATTACTTTAGGTAAGTACTTTTCCCTTTTTTTAATTACTATTATATTTAACTATATAAAAAAACCTAAATCTAAGTCTATAGAAAAACATTATTCTTATATAGCTTTTATTTATTCCTTTAGTTTTAAAATATTACTTTATTTTTATTATTTAAGTAAATAACCTTATTTAGTTATTAAAAGTAGTAATTTATATATATATTATTACTATTTAAGTTATTTATATAATAGCTTTTTTATTTTTATATTTTCTTATAAATATAGTTTTTATTCTTTTAGCTTTATTATACTAATATTCTTTAGTTAACTATATTACAAAAGAGCTTAAGTATTTAAAATATTAAAAAAAGCTTACTAAAGAGGTATTACTTACTTAATAAAAATATTATAAAAAACTTCTTACTTAATAAAAGGCTAAGCGTAATAAAGCCTTAGTTTATTTTATAAAATTACAAAAGCTTTATTACTTACTTTATATTTATAAAGTAAAGATAGTAAATTATAAATTAAATACTAAGGAAATAAAAGAGGTAGATTATTAAGAAGAGGAAAAAAGGTAGGCTAAGCTAGCTTATATATAGTATAAAGAGGTGCAGCTTCTTTATAATATATAGTCTATAAGTAGGGTTAAGTAGCCTTTCTTAAATACTAATTTAATATTTATAGGTCTAGATCCTTTTATCTTAAGGGAAGGTACTTTTTTATTATTTTCTTAGGTTTTATAAGGTATTTATTCTAGGTTTTTTTATATTTCTTTTTATTATATTTATAATTATTTATAAAGTTTATTTTAAAAAGTTTTTAAAGTAGTACTAGTGTTTTTAAAATTACTTTCCGGTTTTTAGCTATTTATATTTTTATTATATCTTTTTTATTTTACTAAGTATTAGAGTTTATTAGTTTTTTTATTTATTTTTAGTAATATTATTTTATTAACTTTATATTTAAGTTCTTTACTTTAAATAATAATTTTATTTATAATAAGTTCTTTAGTATTTTTATTTATTAATATTTTTTTTAATAGTAAAATATAAAAAATTAAGTATATTAGTTTTCCTTATTTATTTAGCTACTTTAGAAAATTTAGTTTATAATTAACTTTATTAATTTTTTTTAAAATTTTATAAAGCTTAACTTTTTTATAATTTAGCTTATTACTTAGCTTATTTATTTTAATATTAGCTTATTTTTCTCCTTAAGTATATTAAAGTAGGTAGACTATATCTCCCTCCTAAAGGGTTAGTTCTTTAAGCTTTTTTTTATTTATATACTTTTTTATATATTCTTATATAAGTTTAAATTATATATATAGTTTTTAATATAGTTCTTTAAGCTTATTTACCTTAAGTATAGCTTTTTATATATTTTTTTTTATTATAATATTTTATATATTTATAAATAATATTTTTTATTAATATAAAATAGTAAAAGTTTTATTAATTCTAAAACTAAATTATTATAGGAGAATTTTATATTAAGTAAGTACTTAACTTAGTTATTTTAGTTAAAATTAATATAACTTTATAAGTATACTTTAATAATTTAATTAATATATTTTATTTATTTATTTATTTAAAGGTAGTAAATAATACTAGCTTTATAGTTTATATTTATTTTTATTATAGCGCTTTACTAATATTTAAATATAAATATTAATCCTCTATTAAAAATAATTTCTATAGGTAATCTATATTTTAAGGCTATATACTTTTATATTATATAGCTTAATTCTTTTACTATACTTCCTTCTTTATATAAGATAAAAATACCTTACTTTATTAATCTGTCAATAATAATAAAAATACTATTATATACTATATTTATTATAAGCTCCTTTAATAATAGTAGCTTAATAATATAGTTAAATAAAATAAAACTCCAAAGGTATTTTAATATTAGTAATAATTATAATTTACTATAAGGTTTTTATTAACTAGATTTTATTTTTATATATAAAATATATAATTAAATAATTCCTTTAATAACTTTCTTTATACTTATAAAAGTATAGTACTTTTATATTTATTATAGTATTTTAGTAACTCCCTTATATTTATATAGTAAATATTTATAAACTATTTTTATTACTTCTTCCTATAATAAATCTAATACCTAGATTTTTTTATTCTAATATAAAATTTCTTTTAAAAAGGTTATATTTTTAAAGAACTAATTTAGTATTTAATTACTAATTTTATCCTTAATTTTATTAAGGATAGGGTTTCCGTCTTTAATAGTAAAAAAGGTATTAATAATTACTAATTTATAATATTTTTTTTATTATTTTTTAAAATATTAATAATATAAGTTTTAGTATTAATTTAAAATAGTTTTTTTTATAACTAAAAGTATTTACTTAACTATTTTCTAATCTTTTATAAAGTATAATCTTAAAGTTATACTTAATTATAAGCCTAAAATACTTTTTTTACTATATAAAGATATTTATTTTTTTTATAGTAAAACTTATAAAATTCTTATAGTTTAAATATATAATAATTTTATATTTATTATTTAGTAAATATAATCTTTATTTTTTAAATATTTTAAAGATAGTTATAAGTTTTTAGTTATAAATAAAATATTATAATTTAAGACTGTAGAGTTTTTTAAAGAAGAAAGCTATAGGATATAGTTTTCCTTTATTATTTTATTAGCTAAAGACTCCTTTAATTACGTAGTTAAAAGCGTTTATTTTAATAATAATTAACCTTTTTAAATTATATATTTATAATACTAGTATATTAGTAATAGCTTCCTATAGTACTTTAAAAGCTTCTAAGGCTTTCCCTATGTATTTAATTAGTTAATTCTTTTTTTTATTATTTAGATCTTTTTTAGTAAAATCTATAAGTAATATAGTAATTTTACTATAGTTTTAAATAAATCATTAATAATAATTAATTAGTCTAAGGAAACTTTATACCTCCTTAATTATTTTAAAGACCTTTTATTCCTTAATAGCTGCTATTTTTATAAGGTTTATTTTAATTTATTTTAGTAAAATAATATATTTTAAAAAATTAACTTTTTATATATAAAGCTAATATTTTTTTAGTTTTATTAGTAAATTTACTACTTATAGTATTTTTAAAACTTAGTATATATATTATTTATATTTTTCTAAAGTATTAAAGTAAATTAATATATTATTTAAGTATATAATAATAAACTTATTAATATATTCCTTAAAGACTTTATTAATTATTCTTTAGAATATAATTAGTATATTAGTAAGTTTAAAGGGTATAACTAAATATTTAAATAATTTATAATATATTTTAAATATTATTTTTTATTTATCTTCTTTTTTAATTTAAATAAAGTTATAGGCTTCTTTTAAATTAAGGACTATAAATTATTTTATAATAGCTAACCTATCTTTAATTTCTAAGATTAGTAGTAGTAGTATTTAATCTTTAATAGTAATTTTATTAAGTTATTAATAATTAATAACTAATTATAACTTTTTATTTTTCTTTAGTATAAATATTACAGGGTATTTTATTAATAAATTAAAAACTTAAATATATCCTTTTTTTAATTATTTATTTAACTATTTCCTTAAAGTTTTTAATTTTTTTTTATTAAAATTATAAATCTTATAGGTCTTAGGTTATTTTCTATTTATTAATTTAATAAAGTAATCTTATTATAAGTATAATAGTAACCTAGTGTTTAATATTACCTTATATAGTTTTTTAAATTTCCTATATTAATAAAGTATTTTAGTAAAAGTATTCTTAAGTTTTTTTAATTCCTCTTTTTCTTATACTTTGCTTAATATATTATTAAGTACTATTAGCTTATTTTTAAATTATATTATAATTTTATTAATATTTTACTTTCTTATATTATTTATTATATTATAGTAGTATTAGTAATTTATTTTCTTTAAACTTAACTATTTTCTTTTTTTTTATAGTTAGCGTAAAGAATTTTAGTTTTTCCAATAATATAGCTTTACCCTTTTATTCTCTTTAATATAGTTAATACTTAAGTATATCCTTAATATTCTAATAAACTTTATTAATCTTTTATTAAATAATAAGGTTATTATTAAATAACTAAAGGTATTTTAAAAAAATATTATTTTTTAATATATTTAGAATATTAAATTTGATATTATAGGTATTTTTATTAATAGTTAATAAAAGATAATTAGTTTTATATTTAATAAGTCTTTTTTTTATTTTTTCCTTTATAATACTTATAATTTATAGTATTTATTTTTTTTTTATATAAGGATTTTTAATTCCTGAACTAGTTATAGTAATATTAAGTTATAATCTAATTTACTATTAATATATATAATAGTAGCTTTATTTTTAAATAGTATATTTATTTTTAGTTTCTTTATTTTAGTTATTTTAATTATATTAACTTATATTTTTTCTAAAGTATAGTTTTTTTTTATAATATTATATATAAGTATATTAACGTAAATAATATTAAGGTTATTAATTTTTTATTATTATATTTATTACTATTAGATTTTTTAATACTATTAATATTTATTAATATTAATTTTATTAATATAGTATTTATAAAAGTATATAATATTCTTTTAGTAAGTATATCCTTTAGTATAAGTTTTAAAGTTAAATTTATTATAGTATAACTAGTAATAAAGTTATTAATAATCCTCTTTTACTAATTAGTATTTTTTATAGTTTTTATTATAATATTATAAAAAGTTAAACTTAAGGTATTCCTTCTATTAGTTATATTATTCCTTAACTTTATAGTTAAGGTAATTATAGTATTATTAATTAATATATCTTTTAAAGTTAAATTTTATATAATTTTTATTATATAGGTTATTTTACTAAATTTAAAAGTATTAATTATATAGCTTAATTTCTTAATATTTAGTATATAATAATTTATTATATTATTTTATATTTTATTACTTATATTTTTTTATAAATAAGGTATTATATATAAGCTATATTTTTTCTTATTTAAGGAATTAGTTTTTAGTTATAATAAAATAGTAGGGGTTAGCGTTAGTATGTTCTACTAGCTTATTATTACTAAGTACCTATTACTAAGTAATTCTATATTACTTAAGTATTTATTAAAACTTTATTAATTTTTATTTTTATATTTTTTTTAATTTATAATTAAAAGGTTTTTATCTATAAAGGTAATTTAGTCCCTAGGGTTTTTATAATCTATAGTTTTTATATAGTTCTAAGATATTAAAGTTAGTATAACCTTTTTTTTATTTATACTTTTCTTTTTATTTATAAATAAAGGTATTTTCTTATTCCTTTTTTTCTTTTATAAGTAAAATATTAAGGGCTTTATTTTATTTTTTTTTATATTTTTCTTAAGTTATATTAGTTTTCTTTAAAGTAGTAATTACTATAGGTATATTATTAATAGCTTAGTTAATTATTTATTAACTAGCTTTTTTAAAGGTTATAATATTAATAATAATTTATTTTAGCTACTTTTTTTTAAATACCTTAAGCTATTATTTTAATATTTCCTTTCCTTTTTTATATATAAGATATTAATTATTATAGTAGCTAGTTTAACTAAGTAAGTTATAGAATATAGTTTTAATAATATTAATCTAAACCTTATTAAACTTTTTATTTTTATTAATAGATTTTTTAAAATTATTAAGTTTTTTATATTTACTTTAGTAGTTTTTTTTTTTATAACTTATTTTACTATAGTAATTATATTTACTTATAAACTTATAGGTATTAATAATATCTAGATCTATAGGTCTTAGTTTTTTATTATTAAATAAAACTATATTATACTTCTTTCTTTAATTTATATAATATAAAAGGTACTATTAATTTTTATTACCCCTTTTTTTTACTTATTTTTCCTTTTATTATTTATACTATTAATTATTAATATAGTAGGATTTCTTAAATAATTTTTTAAAAGTTTAAGGTAATTTATCTTTTTAAAGTTTATTCTTTATATTACCCTTTAACCTTTAGTAGTATAATATTTTCTTAGCTTTATCCTTAAAATTAGTTTTTATATAAAGGTAAATAAATTTAGTAGTATACTTAATATATATACTTTATTATATAAAACTAAATAATATATTTTTAGCTTTTTTTTTTTATTAATTTAACTAAATAATACCTTAAGTTAATCTTTAAATTCCTTATAGTTATTAAATAATTTATTAATAAATTTCTTTTTATTTATATAATTTTTTGTATAAAGTTTTAAAAATATAATTTAAACTAATCCTTAAGACCTTTTATAAGTTAACTTCCTATTACACTAACTTACTATTTTAATAAAGCTATAGTAATTAAAAAATACCTAAAGTATAACCTTATATTTATAAAAAACTCTTTAATTTTTTATAAATTTTTATTAAATAAAGTAAGTAGTATTAGTTTAATAATTTCTCTTGGTTTTTTTTTATAAAGGCCTTCTAAGGCTATAAGTAAAAGTTTTAAAATATTAAGCTATTTATTAAATATATTAATAATACTTTATTAATCTTTAATAGTTTATTTTATATAAGTAACTAAAGCCTTAAGATTTATAAAATATTATTTAGCTTTTATTATATTAACTAAAGGTATTTATAAAGTTATTAAAGTTATTATTATTTTTATAATTTTTTTTAAATAAGTTTAAGATCTTAATATTACTATTATATATACTTTAAACTTTATTTTTATAATTTATTCCTTTATTTAAAACTTAAAATTTAATTATTTAATATTTTTATAATTAATATTACCTATAGTTTAAGGTAACCTTTAAACAAAAGTTATAAATATATAATAAGCTAAGCTTCTATAAAGTTAATATAAAAGGGATTCCTAAAGGATAAACCTTATACTAAGTTTATATTAGTAAATAAGTTAGGCTAGATTATAAATAATTAATAAAAATAAAAGGGGTTTGTTTATATAATTAATAAATAATACTTTTTAAAGTATAATTAAATATTATTCTATATTTATAATTAACTATTTAAACTATTTTAAATAAATATTATAAAATAAATATATAGTATAAAGCTTACTTAAGCTTACTTAATGTAAAGTAAGTTAGTTTTTTAATTAGGAAGTGTTTTACTTTAGCTTACTTACTATTATATAAGCTATTCTATAATTAGTCCTTTGGCCTATTATAGTTCCGTAGTGCTTACCCTATAGGCCTGCTGTTACGACCATAAATATATTGGTTCGTAATACTTAGGTTTAGGGTATTAAGTATTAAGATATTATTAAAACTTTTCTTCTAATACCTAAGTCCTATTATAGGTATTAGTTAGGTTAATTCTTAAAATTCTTCCTTATTGCTTAATAAGCTTTTTTAATATAAGGCTTACTAATAATATAGTATTTAAAAAACTATTATAGTTATAGGTAATTTTATCTTTACTTCCGTTATTTTCTTTATCTAAAAGTTCTTATTTATAAAAATATTTAAGTCCCTAAGGTTTTTGTAATTTATAATTTAAGTATAATTTACTAATATTAAGGTTAATATATTTTATATTATAGTCTTACTACGTAATATTATATTTTTATTATATAAGTTCTTTTTATTTTTACTTATAAAGTACTTTTTTTTCTTCTTTAAAGTTATATTAGAAGTTTAAAATACTTTTTTAAGTAGCTTCTTTAAATATATTTAAAGTTTATATTTTAAATTCTTTAGGAAATTAACTTAATCTTTATTTATTACTAAAGTATATTTAATATTTATTATTATAATATACTAAAAAATATAATATATTATAGTTTACTAAAGGTTATATAGTATTAATTACTTAGGGTTTTAGAATAAGTGTAAATTTCTTATTACTATTTTTTTTTAAAGCTTAGTAATACTTTTTTATATATTTTTTCTTTTTATAATTATAATATTTAATATTCTTATATTATACTTTAATAATACTAAAATCTATAGGCCTTAGTTTTTTATTATTATAAATTATAAAGTTTTTTTTCTTTCCTTAGTTAATATTATTTCCTAAGTAAAAGTATTTTAGGATTATTTTTTAAAAATTCTCCTTTTACTTATATTCCTAACATTATTAAAATTATTATTTATTAATATAAGTAGCTTTTTTAATAAGTTTATTAAGTATATTAGGTTTTTTATCTTTAAAAAGCTTATTTTTAATATCTAAATTAAGTCCTTAGTAGTAATATATTTACTATACTTTATTATTAAAGTTAGTCCTAGCAGCTAAATATATAAAAGCAGTAGTATACTTTACATAAGGTTTTTTTTATTTAATTTAAAAAAGTATATTTTTAGCTTTTTTAAACTTATTAATTTTTCTATATAGTTTTTTAAACTATTATTTAAATATAATATAGTTTATAAATAAAATAATTATATATAGCTTTTTAAAAGTTTTTTTTTACTTAAAATTCCTAAAATATAGTTTAAATTAATCTTTAGTAATTTTAGCTAAATAAATTCCTATAGTTTAGATTTTTATAATATTATTAGCTATAATAGTTAAAAAATAACTAAAGTAATTTTTTATATTTATAAAAAACTTTTAAATTTACTTAAGGTCTTCTTTAAATTTATTAAGTAGTAGTAGTTTAATAATTTCTTTAGGTTTTTGTTATTATACTACAGGGGCTAGGTTTACTATAAGGTTTACTACTAGCTATCTTTAAAAAGTTATAATAGTAACTTCCTAAGTAGTAATTATTTATTATAATTACTTTATAAAGGCTTTAAATACTAAGAAGTATTATTTAGCTTTTTATATATTAGCTAATAGTTAAGGAATTATTTTAATATCTTTAGGGGTATTTTTAAAATTATTTTATATTTTAATATTACTATTATAACTACTTTAAGCTTTACTTTTATAATTAATATTATTATTTAAAACTTTAAAGCTTATAAACTATTAAGTTTTTAATATTTTATTACCTATAGGTCTAAGGTAACTATCTAAATAAAAATTATTATTATATAATAAACTAGGTTTCTATAGGTACTATAGGTTAGCTATTTCTAAGGGATAAACCTTAAAGTAGTTTTATAGTTTATATTAGCGGAGTAATTAAGTTAGTAAATAGGTAATTTTATTACTAACTATAAAATAAAATATCTAAATATTTAATTTAATTATTATTAAGTAATAATAATTAATTATTTAAGTATTTTAATAAGTAATATAAAGTAAACTTATATACCTAGTTAGCTAAGCTAGATTATTAGTAAGTATTAATAATCCTATTATAGATTATTTTAACATTATAGTAATCTACTTATAGATCTCTGGATTATTTAATAATCTAATAATCTATTCCTAATTAGTTGATTAGTCCGTCTTTTATCTAAGGCCGACTACCCTGTAGGCCTATTGTTACGACCATAAGAGCCAGGTCGTAACACCCTTAAATAATTAAAAAAATATTAGACCCTTAGTTTTTACTTTTATTAAAATTTCCCTAAACCTTCCTAGTAAATAACTCTCTCCCCTAGGCTTAAAGGATAAATATATATTAAATAAAGGTATATAAATATATTATTATTAATATTTATTAAAGAGCTTTAGTAGACTTAGCTATAAAAACCTTTATTAAATAAGGCCCTTCCCCCCTTTGTTTAATTATTATAAAAGATTTTAATACTTTATATTAATTATAAAACCTAAGTAGAAATATAAACCTAGTAGGTAATAAAATTATAAAATAGGCTAAAAAGTATAACCTCCTTTTAGCTTTAATAAATATACTTACCTAATACTTTAGAAAATATATTAACCTAGTTTTTATAAACTACCTTATATTAACTAAAGTTAAATACTCCCTTAATATAGGATTAAACTATTATATAGTAGTTATAAACCTACCTAAGCCCCTTAGGATAACCTTAGGGGTAAGGAAAAAATATATCTTACTAAAGTATTAGGAAGACTTTAGTTAACTTATATACTCTTTTACTTAAACCCTTTTTTTAATTAATTTAACTTTACTATTAAAAATTAACTTAGATAAGTATACTAGGGCCCTGTAAAACTTCTTTAAGTAAGTTATAAAAGCAGCTAGTAAGACTAAATACTAAAATAGCTATAGTGCCTTATAGTAATTAAAGAAGTATAAAGCAGCCTATAAAACCTATAAAAAATTTATAAATAGCTTTTTAGTATAGAAGGGAGTTTGTAAAACCTTTAGGGATATTATTTACTATAGTAAATAAGCTTACTAAGATAGGATTATAATAGAAGCTAGTATTACTAAGAATATTTAGTTAATAGTAATATAGTATAAGGTAATAGACTGCTTTTAACTACTTCCTTTAATAAATAAAGATAAAAGTATTTTAGATTTTATAAAGAAAGTTACTTTTTTTAAAGATAGACTTCTTAAATATAAGACTATAAAAGAGGATATTTTAAACCTATAGGAAGAGGATTTTCTTATTAATAAAAATATTTACTAAGACTAAGTAGTATTAAAGCCGGAGGTTAAAAAAGCTATAATAGGGTTAAGTAATACTACGCCTAGTATAAATAATATATTAGTTACCCTTTTATAGCTTACTTAGCTTATTATTAATAAATATATAATTAACCTTTTCTATAGCTATTTAATAATAAAATATTACCCCCTTCTTTTTTAAAATATAAAGATTATTATTATCCTTAAACTTAGAAAACTTAAAAAAGTATATATTATATATAAGGGCTATAGACTTATCTCCTTACTCTCCTATATAAAGAAAGGCCTTAAGAGGCTCTTAGTAAAAAAAGTCTCCTTTTTAGTAATAAAGTATAAAATCTTACTAGAATAATATTTTAAGGCTTTTTTAAAAAGGTTTACTATAGACTTTATTACTTACCTAATATATAACGCTAAAGTTATATTAATATAAAGCTTTATTATTTTTTTTCTTATACTTAATATTTTTAATACTTTTAATATAGTTATATATAACTACCTAGTTTATAAACTTAGGAAATAAAAATAGCCCCCTTTTTTTATAAAATAAGTTAACTTTTTTATAAATAATTAAAAGGCTTTTATTTAAAATAGCTATAGAACTACTTTTCCAAAGATAAAGCTAGAGTATAAAGCCTTATAAAAGTCCTTTATTTTACTTATTATCTTTATATTTTATTTCTCCCTTAGCTTAAAGCTTAATAACCTAAATACTTAATTTAAGTATATAGATAATATAGGTATTATAGTAATAGGGGCTAATACTAAGGAAACTACTTAAAAGCTATAGTAGGAACTAGAAGATACCTTAAACTAAGGTAATATAAATATAGTTTTCTTTAACTTAGATAAAGCTAAACTTATATATTTTTATAAAATTAGAACCTAAATTTATAATAAGGGACTAGACTTTAAAAAAAAGACTATAGCCCCCTAAGACTTAGTCCGCTAGTTAAAAATATACCTAAACTTACGGTTATCCTTTAAAAAATACCTTAGGATTATAAAGGGAAAAGCCCTTAAAGTAGTTAACTTTTTAAAATCTTTAAATAAAATATAAAAAAGATTTTTATTAAATATAGTAGTTATAGTAGCTAAGGCCTATATTACCCCTATAGCTTTATATAAGATAGAGGCTTTTTAGCCTAATAAAAGTAAATAAAGTATAATAAATTTAGGTAAATAAGTAAAAACAGGCTTAATAAAACTAACTATAATTCTTAACTAGTTATTTAAAGTAATAGCTAAAGTAGTTATCTTTATTTAAAGAATAACTAACTTTTTTATTATATATAAAGAGTCTAGAGTCCCCCTAGTATTAGTATAAATAATATAAACTAAACTTTATACAGTAGTTTATTTTACTAGTTTAAATAGGAACTACTTAGTTAATAAATATATTAATAAAAAACTCCCCCCTAGGATTTCCCTTACTAAACTATAATATACTATAACCTTAGTAAAAAAAATAATCTAACCTTCCTTTTTTATTAAGAATAATAAAGCTATTAAAGTAAGCTTAAACTTTAAAGGCCTCCTAAAGTTAAAGGTAATAGAAAAGTATTTTAAGCTTTTTAATAATCTCCCTAAGTCTACTTTCCTTACTTACTTAAATAAATTATAAAATAAATAAAATAATATAAAATAAAAAACTATTATATATTATAATTATAAAAAAACTATAATATATAACCCCTTTACTAATATAAAAGTTTATAATATTAAAGTAATAAATACTTTTAAAATTATAAAGCTTACTAAAGTATATACTTTTATAAACTTAAATATTTAAGAAATTTTATTTTTTTTAAATAACTTAGTAATAATAAATAGAATACTAAGGCTAACCCCTACCTTATCTTAAGAAATATATATAAGGTTATACTAAATTACTTAAAAACTATATTTATAAATAATAACTAAAGTAACCTAAGTCCTAGGATATAAAAATATATTAAAAAATAAAAAAGTTAATTAATTAATAAAAAAAAGTTTAAAACTCCTTTACTATTTAAAAAACTACTTTACTATTACCTTTATTAAAAAAAAAATAAAAAAAAAATATAAGGAAATATAAAATAATAACTAAAATAATAATTACCTAAAGTTTTATAAAACTAATAGGTAGGGCCTTTATAAAATTCCCTTTATATCCCTAAAATTATATTTTTTATATTTAATTTTATATAAGCTTTTAGCTAAAAGATTTAAATATAAAAACTTTATAAAATACTATAAAAGGTTTAGGTATAACACCAGGCCTATTTATAAATATAATAAGCTAAGAATATAAAAGTACTTTATAAAGTACTATATAATAGCCTTTTTCCTCCTTAAGGTACTAGAGAAAAAGGCCTACTTTAGAACTACCTATATTTAATACCTTCTTAGTAATAGAAAGTATAAGGACTTTTAAAAACTAGTAAAGGATATAAGCTTTTACAGCCCCCCCTCTATAGATATAAATATATAAAATAAACTAATACTTCCCTATTTCCTTTATTATTCTAAAATGTAGTAAACGCTTAATTTAAACTTAGCGGCTCCTACTGTCCTAGTACCTAGATAAGGACTTATGTAACTAGCTTACTTAGTGGACATTAATAATAAAATAAACAAACAAACAAACATTAACAGGCAATTTGTAATAAGAAAATATGAGAACAAAATGTAATATGATTGAGTATTGGTCAAAGCAATGAATAAACAATGGCATCAGCTGGGCCTTATGTTCCCCAGACCGTCAGGTAGTGAGACTAGTGAGCTTAGTCTACCCTTCTTCTTATACCCCATGCTCAGAACTGTTATCCCCATCTCTGGAGACATCAACTGGCGGCTCTCGTAGTCATTGGCATTCGTATTTACATCATCATTCGCTTATTGATACGGCAGTCGACATCGGCATTGCCTTCGGGAGCCCTACTGCCTACCCATCGGTCCACGGCGGGAAAACACGGAAGACTAAGGACTACAGCGGAACATCTGAGGTAAGCTCTATACTGAACGCCCCAAAGCTACAGAATAGCATTTGGCAGTGAATTGAGAGTGTAGAGGGAATCGCGAAGTAGTTATAGGAGTAGTATCGATTGTATTATTTGCTCTTCCTTGCATCTTCCAACCATACCTACACTGCAAGATTGGAGACAATTTAGATCAAAAATGAACATGCCTACGATGTCTTTGATCCTACTAGATTATTTATACAATCCTGGAAAATTTTCCATTAGGCACCCAAGCTTTATAGTGTCTGTTATCGCCAGCGCTTTGGTCCTCTTCTTCTTCTCGGCCAGTTGCGAGTCAATGTGAACGCGAGTAACGAAGAGTGCTCAACTAAAAGTGGCAGTCAATCATGCGAGACCCGCTCAAAGATGTTCCAGGCCCTATGAAAGCAAGGTGTTCGCGCTTCTGGCTTATCTGGATTGACATGTCAGGACGCCGTTCCAAAACTATACACGAGCTCCACCAGAAGTATGGCAGTGTTGTTACAATCGGTCCCAGGGAAGTGTCCTTTTCTAGTCGGCAAGCGATGAAAGACCTTTATGGATCCGGAAATAAGTTTATGAAAGGCCCTGTATACGAAGCTTTTGGTCGGCAGAGCTCCTTTACTATCCTGGATAAGACAGAGCATCGGTCAAGGCAGAAGCGCATTGCACATGTCTTTGCACCGGCATCAATGGCAGCTGTAGAGCCGCTTGTAAAAGAACAAGTTCAAAAGCTACTACACGTTTTGTCAAAGAGAACTAATCAGCCACTTGATGTGATGGAATGGTTTCGAATATTTGCCCTCGATGTTGTTGGTTAGTGTGTCTACTCTCAAATGGAAGAGACAATTGCTTACGCGCAATAGGATCTGTCTTCTTTGGACAGAGCTCTGGTGGACTTGATAATGAAGCGCCACCCAGGATTTTGTATGATCTAGATGAGGTGTTTCCCTCTCTTTTGATCGAGTGGCAATTTGCCGCCATTCGTCCACTCCTCCTCGCTATTCCACACAAGCCTATGCAGCATTTTTTGAGAATCGCCTCAGAATTCTATGATGTGAGTATACCATTGCGTGAACCTGATAGATTTCGACAAAAGCTAATCCCATATACAGAAATATGGAACTGAAAAGTTCAACGAGTACATTGCGCGACATGGCCGTTCTGGGGATCGCATCGACCTCCTCACCAAGCTTATTGCCGGCAGCAAGGACTACGGTCCACTAGACGATAACGAGATTGTCAATGAGATGACGAATTTCATTTTTGCTGGAACTGATACTACTAGCAACTCGTTTACATACATGTTCTACGAATTGGCGAAACATCCGCAGTGGCAAAAGCAGCTGCAGGCTGAACTAGACGAAGCAGTACTTGAAGAGGTTCAAGAGTATAAGCATGTCATGGAGCTGCGTGTGTTGGACGCCGTAATCCATGAGACATTGAGATTTCATCCCGCGGCGCCGGCAAGCCTACAGCGACTTGCACCTGGTGAAGGAGGTGCAGTGGTGGATGGAATCGCTATCCCCCAGAATGTAAGCCTCTGCGTAATGGATCACCTACCGATTGGCTGCTCACTATTCATAACAGGGAATTGCGTCTTGCCAGGCTTATACAACTCAGAGAGACTCAACAGTGTATCCCAACCCAGAAAAGTTTGATCCTGGCAGATGGCTTTCTGCGTCTGAAGATCATCTCAATGTGATGCGCGAACACATTCTTGTTTGGGGCAAAGCAAAGGACAGAGAGCATGTTTGGGGAAGCCCATGGCATATATGGAACTGAAGGTAGGAACGGCTGCACTGATAGGGAAGTTCAGTGTTGAAATAGGTAGCGCAACGATCGATGATGATATGGAAATGACTGATCATTTTGCTTTGGTGCCAAAAGGGAAGAGGTGTATTTTACGTCTAAAGGAAAGGCGCTAAGGCAATGAAAAGTATTTTGACGTTGGTTTTACTTTGGTCTAATAGGCTATTAAATTTGTTTTATAGTATTGAGAGTAATGTAGTAAAATGGTTCAAGCATAAGAAAACAATTCAAGCAAAGCAGGATAGTTCAAGTACAGTAGAACAGGTTAAGTATGGTATAATAGTTCAAGCACAGCATAATAGTTCAAGTATAGTAAAATAGTTTAAGCAGAGCAAAATAGTTTAAGTAGTAAAATAGTTTAAGTAGAGTAAAATAATTCAAGCAACATAAAATATTTTAAGTATAAAAAACAGTTTTAGTAAAGTAATATTATATATATATATTATAACTAAATCCTTAAATATTTCTGTAATGCTCCCACAGTGGTCTGATCAAAGATGAAGAACCTATCCAGATGATGGCTAACTTTCGAATTGACTTGCAATCCTAACATTACAAAAGCGGAAAGTGAGTGTGACGCGTTGGCAGCCGTCTATGGGCACGTTTATGCATCGATATGCTTCTCAGGATGTCCGGAAGGGAGAACATCAGCAATCGTCTCGTCAGTGCCTTGAAGATCCTCCTCGACGGAAATATGATCCTTGATCTTGAAGAAAATAACAGGGGCAGCAAAGACGAGAGCGGCAGCGAGGAGGGACCAGTTGGTGATGAACTCAGTCTTGAAAGACAGCTTGCGAGCATCGAGATTATTGACCACAGCGGCACCAACGGACTGGATGCCCTTGTAAAATCCAACGTAGTTGGCAGAGCGACGACCGGAGTTGGATAGAGCGCCCATAATCCTATTGTAGGAACGTGTTAGCGATCAGGTAAAAAAAACAGGTAGTCGGGGAGGGTGGAAGATCCCTACCAGTAAACACTAGCCTGCCAAGCAGCGTCAAAGAATCCATAGAAGATGTACAAGAACATAATACCGACGTAGCCAGAGTCGCTCCAATCCTTGCCGACGTAGTTGACGGGAGCTTCAGGATTGACAGTCTCGCGGGTATACGTCTTCTCAAAGGCGTATCCACCACCCCAGATAGCGAAGGTGAGGACGACGAGAACGACCCATGTGATCTTGGCACGAACAGAACGACGAACTCCCTGGACGTCAAGAAGATATCCCCAGATACCGGCAGCGAAGATCTGTGCAAGCCAATACAAGAGACTGTTGAGAGCTCTGGTTCGGACGTTGAAGACGGCACCGTTGACAGCATTCTGCTGGTAGACGTAGAACCAGTTGGAGACGAAGAACATGGGGAATAGCAGGAGGATGAGAGGCTCCCATCGCAAAGTCTCCCAGAGGCCGACAAACTCAGACACCCAGCTGGGGTGCTTCATCAGAATGACTTTACTGCCGTCCGGTCGGATGATGTCGCCAGCATTGACAAGCAAGGTTGCCAGGAAAGCGCCGAAGAACATGAGGACAATAAATCCGATATAGGTGCCGTCGTTGACAGCATGCGCCGTCGGGCTAAGATGGATGTTCTGGCCGAGAGGAATCTGTAGAATGTCCATTAGAGTCACCTTCAAATTATATCCGACTGACCATCCGGCTGGTTACTTACAAGACTGCCCACGACAGCGCCCATGTTGAAGATAGCCCAGAACCAGGCAAAGTATCGGCCCTTCTCTTTCTCGGTTGGGTAGGAGATCATGATGGTGCCCTGAGCAGTCCATAGAAGACCGGCACAGATACCGAGGAAGGTACCAGCGAAAATGCTGAAACCCTGTTCGGTCTTATGGAGGGAAACCAGCAGGCTGATGGCGTAGATACCATAGCCGATGCCGCCGAAAGCGAGTGTCCATTTAACACCGAGTTTGTTAACGATGGTGCCACCAAAGAATCCGAAGACAGCAAATGCGCTGTAGAGGGCGGTGTTCTAATAAAAGCAGTGTCAGTAAGAACGCGAGATGGAGCCAAGGGGGGGGGGGAGTCGCGTGACTCACCATGTTGTCAGCCAAGGTCGCGCTGGCACGACCACCACCTCCCAAACCACCAAGCGCGTTGAACATGCCAGGACACATGAAGCAGACAAAAGCAACCATGAGGAGCTGGACACGGGGCGACGCGTACCAAGGCATCTTGTAGCCGAAAAGGCTAATCTGCCTGTACTTCCATCCTGCGGGCAAATCTAGAGGCACGTCGACATTGCTCTCGTCGCCGTGGACAACTTCATGCTCGCGACTGGGGGGATTTGCGACGTCGGTCGCCACCGTGGTCTTCTCTTCGGCGGACATGGTGATATGGTTTGTTGAGCAGACTGTGTGCTACGCTGCCAGAGTCAACAAATGGGTGAGCTTGAGGAATTGCCAAATGTTGCGGGGTGTCCCACAGCGGATTCAAGCTTTTCACAAGATCGACGCGCCCCGGGGAAGCTCGTGACCTTTATACACTGGTATTGCGGTCACCCTTGTCTTTTCTTTTCTTACGTTCCTCTTGAGATTGCTACCCTGCCCACCTCGTGTCCTTATCAGCTCAGGCAATGTAGCAACAGCCTAGCTGGGCCAAGTGCCATTTATATACAGGTAATGTAACATTGCGCTAATCAACTCCGTATGGGATGACTGACTATGAATGGTTGCATTTGTTGGCTCCATTGCAAAGGCGGGTTGAAACGCGGGGCGATTGCAACCTGGCTAGCTTAATTAGCCCTAGCTTTAGATATTTTGATTGTTATATTTGCCTCTGGACCCCTAGGTTGTTGCATTACCATTTGAGCTGCGTCCACTCGCGGAAGCGCACAATCTTCAATGATATTATAGCTTTGGGTATTAAAATAGCGGAGGTATACAATGTCTAGAACAATCGTGACTGGATGTAAGTCAGCTTTTCGATCATATGAGGGACATGAAGCCGATAAAGACAGGTGTACGTATTCCCAATAGATCCCCCGCTGGAGTAGTACGCGAGGAAGCTGCTCCTGCAGCAGGGGTCTCAGGCATTTGCACCCTTGATGAGTTTGTCAAGGAGGTCAGCCAAAAAACTCACTGGGTCAGCTGAAACGAAGTAATGATAACTGCTCCCTAGTCCAAAAGCCGGACAAGATGGCTTCGAGAATCGTAGACTTAAGAAGCAGCAAACCGCTCCTCTACGGGTCATCAAACCTACTTCCCAAGGCAGGTTTCCCAACTGGCGCAGGATCCACTGTAGTAGAAATCCATCTGCCAGATCTCCTTCAAGAATCCTTGACGGCGCTGACTTCATCAATCCTGCATCAAAGACGCCAAGAACTTTCTCCGCATAGACAATTAGCTCCGATTGAGTGATCAGGCCAAGGACTTCAGCAAGGAATACTTATCTAGGATTCCTAAAGGGGCTCCGCTTTCTGTCTTCTGCCAAGACGAGCCGCAGGTAATCACTGAGATAGACGGAGTGAGACCAATGACCGATTCCAAGTTTCCTTTGTCTAATTACATCGCCATCGACTGGAACAAGACTTAGCTAGCCTCCCAGTCCACTACAAATCGTCAAAGCCTATAGTTATTGTACAGCACTAAAAGATACCGTCGCTAAGATTCACTAGGCCATTGACATACAGGAATTCTCAACTAACCTTATTAGCGGTAGTAATCTTGAGTGCAACTCACTGAGGAAGCTAAGACTACCTGTACCTTAGGATTTGGTCGCAGCGCTGTACCGTAATCCCTGGCAAAACTGGACTGTGGATTTCTCTGATTTCTTCGCGTAATTAACTGCTCACAGTTAGATGATTACTACCCCTAGTAATCAACGGGTCATATCTGGAGAGACCCACAGTCCAGTTTTGCGAGGGAATACGGGCGGTAATACGAGTACTCAGCAACAAGCCACTAAATTTTGCATGGAAATCTTAGCGCATAGGACGCCTAAAAATCGCCTCGAGTCAATTGCATACATTCCCAGGTCAGCTTTTCGCAATCTTGGCCACTCGTGTTGGGGAGTCTTAACTCTGACTCGATATCCAATGCCGCTGTAGGATAGCTCTCGCAACTCTTCTGGGCCAGCCCTGAGGCTTCCATACCGGGCAAAACCCTACCATTTTCGTTAGCGCATCATCGGCATAAGCTTCAGATAATTCTCCAACAGTTTGCTATTATGTCCTGGATAATGATGCAGACCCGTCGCGGCGATTCCATCTCATGCAACCGAGACGATGAGCTGCTGTCCCTTAGCGACTGCTCAGCCTGGCAGCGGTCCAACTACGGGCTAAGGCAATGCTATTGGAGTCTCTACGCCTCTGTCCTCTCATCCAAAGAATGAGAATGAGTCGATAATACGACACTCAATGAGCACTCAGCATGGGCCCGTTGACATTGATCGAAAAACATGACGCCGAAGCCATCCGGGTTCCGAGATGCGAGTGGAGACATTAACAATTCGGCCCTCTCTCCAAGCACCCGGATTGTCGCTGCAGGGATGAAGTGCCCGTCCGCCAAGGGTCTCTCGGTTCATCTAACCGTTGTCGCCGTTGGAGAGTTGCTACGATAGCTTCTTCCGCATTATGGTTAGCACAGTAACATCTTGACGGTAAGCGGAGCTAGCGGGAGCTGGTATGTTGATAGCTACCAGGTATTTTGTTAAGATTCAGGAAGCTCAGAATGATTGTTAAGACGGCTCTTTTATATGGAAGAACCCAGAGGCAACAGTTGTCATCGTTGTCCTATGCCCGCAACTTTACTGTAGTAGATTGGCCCAAAATCTCGTAGTCGCTTTATCATGGTAATGGTGTTACTTCCTTGAATCGCAATCTGTGGGGCCTCGGCCATCACGATAAAAGGGATTCAATTACAAGAACTGCTCAGCATTCTCTGTCAACCTCGTGTCTAGTCGCGAATTGGACTGTTTGGGGCTGCCGATTTATGGCTAGGGAAGCTGGCCTTCATGAGACACATATTGATCGCGCGACGTAGTAGCGAGAATCATAGTACCCGTCCCAGTGTTAGCGGTAATTTATAGCGGTAAGGGTTAGTGCATGATGCGGCATTAAGGATACATGCCATCTCAAATCGCATCCTCGGTGCAACATTCCTCCCCCCCTCTAACAAACAGATATAACAGTACATTTAGTTAGCCCAATCCTGACGGCCAATCTTGATCCAGCCTTCTCTCCATCACCATGCAGGCGTGGCAAACTGCAGATCAACTCCGTGGCCCGAGGAATTCGGCAGCATCCACATGAAGTAGCTACCTTCTCAACGTCACTCATTCACGAGCTTGCCTTGTGTTTGGTTTCGAACTTTTTCGTCAATGTATTGAAAGAAATGGAACACAGTCTCGGCCCGAAAATACCGTCTCCAAAAAGGGTATACAGACAGACATTATAAATAGGAAGGAAAATAAGGATCCCAATCAATTTCATTGCTGCATTCACAATCCAGGTTTAATAACATATCTTTATATATCGAAAATGCAATCTATCAAGACAGTTGGAGTAGTAGGCACTGGTGTTATCGGTGCCAGCTGGACGGCTCTTTTCCTTAGCCGTGGACTCAGGGTCTTAGTGTCTGACCCTGCTCCAGGGGCGAAAGACCGTCTTTTCGCATACCTCCAAGATTCATGGCCGATGCTGAAGCAACTTGGCCTCCATAGTGATGCATCCATATCCAATTGCACCTTCGTGGGCGAGAGCTTGGGTGATCACTGCAGTGAAGTTGATTTCATCCAGGAGGTATAAAATATTTGACCTTGACTCTCGTTCGCTGCTGACAAACTCAAAGAATGCGCCTGAGAGGCCGGATTTAAAACGAAATCTCTTTGCTCTCTTAGATGCGAAAGCAAAAAAAAATGTGGTGATAGCTTCTTCTTCATCGGGTATTCCATCGTCGCAATTTATTAGCGAGTGCCAAAATCCAGAGCGTGTTTTGATTGGCCACCCGTTCAACCCGCCACACTTGGTATTTCTTATCTTATACGTGATTACTCCCCAGAAGATAGCTAATTTATGGTGAAGATGCCACTCGTTGAAGTCGTACCACACGACAAAACCAATTCATACACAGTTGATACTGCCATGTCGTTTTACAAAGCAATGGGTAAAAGCCCTGTCTTAGTAAACCAAGAATGCCCTGGCTTTGTGGCAAATCGACTTCAAGCAGCTCTTGCCAGGGAAGCATACAGCCTCGTTCATCGAGGGATTGTCTCAGCCGAAGCTTGTGGTGAGACTTCATGACTATCACACCGAATGATCTAAGCTGACGAAGTGATGAGATATCTGCGTTACCACAGGTATTGGCCTTCGATGGGCATTTACGGGTCCTTTTATGGCCAATGTTCTCGGCGGAGGGGGGGGCAAAGATGGATTCCATCGACTAATCACTCACCTGGGTCCGGGCATTCAAGGATGGATAAAAGACATGGATGCTCATGCATTCGGTTTCAGCGAGAACGAAATCGAAGAGTTAGACAAAAGTGTATCACACATGTTGGAAACCACGGATATTGCGAGTGTAGAGAGCCAACGGGACCAAGGTCTTGTTGAGCTCATCAAGAGCAAGAAAGCGACTCCTGCCTCGAGCTAACACCTACCCGGATGCGATTTCTAAATAATTTCCTCCACCTAGGTAACTCTCCTCCTACAACCACAGGTGCCCCTACCTTTTAGTATACACACAACACCGCAGGTCCTAGGAAAGGGATTTCGGAGAGTTCATCCCTTTCTGCAAAAGACCTTGCAATAGCAATAGCCTGCCGGCTTTTGCACTGGATTTATAACCTCTTTATTAAGGTTATCACCACTTAACCGATCAAACAATCCGACCAACCTGGCCGATCCGACCGATCCTCGCAGCTTTACGCTACTACAGCCAAACACCCGCCTAAATAGCTCACTAATAAGTAATAACGCAACACAAATCTCATAAAATATACTGGATAGCTACAAAAGAAAGAACGTAGTTAACGACCGAGACGATTTTATTATTATCTTCCTTATAGTAGGTATACGTACGTATAGGGCTAGGCCCTATAGTTATTTATCAACCTTTAAATATATATAGTGACCTCTCGGGGTATGGATTAACTAACTATTAGGATAGACTATTTAGTTAAAGGGATTTTTTCTATATTAGTTTTTTTATACCCTCTGTTAGCTAGCTCAGCACGCCCCTTGCTGCACACAGCAGCCAGATCTCTTAGATAGGTCACGGGCGCTAAGCAATACAACAACAACAACAAAATCCTCCACCTAGGTAGTTTCGTATCTAGATACTTCTAATCGATCAGTCAATATACATATAGAGATCTTTTTAAAGAACATGGATTCTTTTTTTTTTTTTTTTTAATTTTCCTTCGGATCCTAACGAGAATATTTTCTCCTTCTGCCAATCCTTTGACGGCGTAATTAATTCGTGAGACAAAAATCCGTCTTCAAGTATCTCTCATAAACAATCCTATTACGCGATAATATTACACAGGGTAAAGAGATCAAGATACATTAAGCAGCAGTTTTCTTCAACATACTCGCCACGCTCCTTTTCCATATGTTTTTAATCTGCAAGCAGCTGATAGGAACTCAGAGTAAAGCCTGTCACACCTTCTATAGTCTAACGATTGTTGAAGGTGCATGATCCAGTGCTAAACCGGGTATGCGACTTTTGAGCTCTCCACGTGCCCCGCACCTCGGCCCGCGGAATGAAACTCTGCCTCAGTCCATTACATTTGTCCAAGAGATGCACCAGCTGCTGCATCAAATTTGTTATTCATCGGTATGTGTGGAAACTTGGAAAATTGAAACGTAGAATTCTAATCCGGATCAGCCGAAGACGAATATGACTCTTCTTGCTAGCGACAGATTCACGGCTAATATGTCATCTCCGCTGGCTTCATGCATATAACCATCCAGTACATTTAGTTGGGCCCTTGTGTGTTTTTTGGATTGCTCGCGTGAAGATTCTTTGGTATCTTCCGATTTCGTGCCATTTGGCCTCATCTGCTTGATTAATTACCTAGAATATTGAACACTATGAGGTACCAAATGTGTGGCTTGTGCGCAAATGAACAAACAGCCCAACCACAACTCTATGACTACATGAAGATAAACATCAACTGAAATCAATATAAAAAGATATACATAGTAGGTTTTTATAGGAACCAATGCCTGCTGCTATTAGGTCTGATGTGCACAGGCATCAAATTAGTAGCCATCTCTTACTAACTAAGCTTTGGGAGCATTCACATTCTTCGAGGCTTTGACTAAACACGTGGAAATTTTCTAGGAAAAATTGGCTAAAGCTACGCTAGAGTATCTCTTGAGATAAATCTTCAATGCCAAGAAATGCTGCGGTCGAAATAGCAGTGAGGTACAGATGGTGTAGTCCAACGCGGAGTTGCAGAGTCGTCTCCTAGCCTGACAACTGGACTGAGTAATTGCAACTGTCCCCAATGGCTCTTCTCAAATGTTGTCATGATCGGCGAGTCCTCGGCGAAATACTCTGGATAGACCCTCTTCCAACCATTCATAACCACCATGAGCAGCTCCGAAACGTACTGCGAAGGTTCCATAACCTCCCACTGGAAGGTCTTCTCGTTCTGTTGCACCACCTCTGGTGAATATAGCCCAATCTCAGGTAGAAGGGATATCGCATCGGCCGCAACCAGAGAACTGAGTACGCGGTAGGAACCTCCATTGCGCGTGCGATCACGAAGAGCCATCAAAGCCCCGAGAGCTCCGACAAGTCCCGTAGTCATATCTGAAATGGGAAGAGGCGGCAGGATACTGGTTCCATCAGTATAGCCAAGAGAACGTCTGGTAATGAAAGAGGCGCCAGAGGCCGCATCTCCGATTTGCTGCCATCCAGGCCTCTCGTAGAAGGGACCATCAGGCCCGTACGCGTTTTCTTCCACGTAAACAATTCCTTTACCTCGTTTGTTGGCTGTCTCGAGGAGGTGGTTCAAACCGAAGCCTTTCCTCTCCAAAGAACCTGGTCGGAAGCCCTGAATAAAAATATCCACATCTTGAACAAGCTCCTCTAGCCGGGCTCGATCATCGTCGTTTGTGAGATCTAGATCAATGGTCCGTACTCCTGCGTTCAACGCCAATTGCAAAGCCTGTTGTTCAGAGTAGAGTTAGCTGGTGGTACGCAGCCCCAATTGGAATTATATCGTACGTTTAGATCTGGGAGTTTACTGCAGTTGACGCGAATCACGTCCGCCCCAAATGCAGCCAACGTAGTTCCGATCACCGGGCCAGCAATGATTCGAACAAGCTCCACAACTTTGATACCGGCCAACGGGCGCTTGTCTCCCGGCAAGACTGTCAAAGGAGTCGGCGGAGTAGGTACAGCATGGGACTGATGAGAATAATTGACAAAGGGGTGACTCTGCAAGCGCTTCCCCATCAATGTCTTGCTCCATCCTTCTGGAGTGTGGCAGATGCTACCACAAAATCCATTCTTGAGCATAATCATCTCCAGTTCGTCTGCGGTAAACTTTGGCACTTGCTCGCGGATGAGGTTATAAGCCTCGGCCGGGGACTCGCATTTGGTGGCAGGATCGACACCGATGGCATGGAGGACAGGATCAGCATGGAGGGACCCATGGAGCTGATACCAAACGCTGGGCGTTTTAGTGGGATAGATGGCTGTGGTTCGCAGTCTAAGGGGCTTGTCGAAAACACCCTTTTCAAAATCACGATCGAAGATAGAGGACCCCTTGCCTATCTTGACAAGCTCGCTAACATCGGATCCATTCAGTCGAACGGTCAAGATTGATCCCAGCCAGATTGCAGCTTGATCGGTATTGATGATGACACTTCGATCTGCCACTTCTTGGCCGTCACGTTCGGCAAGCAGTTCATTCGCTACAACACCACACATAGCATGAAGGCCAGCGGCGACTACGGGGGCTTTAAGGGGCCCTGGGATTATAGGTTCATCATGGCCATGAAATTTGACCGAATCCCACACGTCGCGATTCTTTGTAAAATTTGGTGTCGCATTAGCAAGAATTTCGAAGACTCGGCGTGCATCATCAGGAACTGCAAGAAAGCTTCTGTCAACAAAGGTGCCCGGGCCGTAGATCTCCGGGCAGGGAATAGTTGTATGTGTTGCAGGCATTCTGTAAAAGATTTGATTTGGGAGAGAAAGTTGAAGGTCAAATTGAGCATGAGGGGGTAAATAGAGTCGTTCTATGCTACGTATTTATATTCAGATGTACAAGTTTCATCCTAATCCTGATCTGCCAACTCTCCCATTGTGGAATCTCCGAGGACATTTGCCCTCTCCCAGCCAATGTCCACTCCAATGTATTGAGAGTGAAATCTGGTTTGCTGGTGAATATGAAATAACACAGTATCTCGGGGATGTTCAATAGTAAACAATTAAGCGGCCCGACCGAGTGTAACTGCGCCTACTCCGTAGTATTAGTGGAACAGGACCTCGGTCCGTGGAAGACCAAGGGCGTTTTTTTTTGTGGAGGGATTGGATAGTGTAAGTGGAACTTACTGGCCTCCTTACTCGTCGCTGATTTCCACTTTTCTTTTTACATCACCAATCTTTTATTTATCATCTTCTTAAACGTATTGAATCGTTAGCATTAGTATAAGACGCTGGCTTTATTAGAGTTTTCTTTTTTGCCAAGGAGCCTCTAGCCATTGTTACAGATTCTACGGCAGAAGCTGACGGATGGTTGAATGGGCATCTCATGCAGGAGACTGGTAATTAGAGAGAGAAGAGATCAATCATGGGTCATAGTTTATTCTAACAGACCTTGACTGCCTTCATATCGCACACAGCTCCGTATCTTCCGCGAGGCAATCATGTGATGCTGAAGATTTGCCCAATTGGGTGAAAAGTCTTTCATGTTCTCCACTAATCAAGTTGTTCATAACCTTCCTCACTCACCCATAATTCGAAGTCCTCCGAGGTTTGACTTCGCAACAGCATCAAATCCTTGGGCGGTATGTCGGCCAGATCAGCTCCCGATCTCACGCCCCCAACCCGTAGTTACCGCTGCGCCGTTGCCTGTCAGGCTTGCCGACAACGCAAGGTTCGATGCAGCTTGGCCGTTACGGGCAAGCCTTGCATTGGCTGTACACAAGACCGGGCCGAGTGCATTGTGGTCCCAAAGCAGCCAAGAAAGTGAGCATGAAACCGGTAATTGGAAATTGACACTATATAGTTTTTCTAATCATTACAATTACAGAACTAAGAGAGCGTACCTACAAGCCAATCGCCGCTGTGATACAGGTTCTATGCGGGGTTCTGATGCCATAAACCATCCTTCTTCTGATCACGAATCGAATCTTAGTGTAAGTTCCCCCTTCTTTCCAAATTGATCCGGGTGAAGCAAATCTAATTACGCGAAAGGTTTCTTCAGCTCCTGTCGGCGACACTAGAGAAGGTGGAGTGTGCAATGAAATTGATGTTGACACGCCGTCGCTGGAACAATCCCAGAAAGCCAGAGCAACCACTGTTCGCAACGAAGATGAAGGTGACATTGAGAATGAAGAGCAAAACGGGGTTGAGATCGTGACGGCAGCATTTGGGCAATCTCGAGGAAATGGTCAAGTACCTTTTTACAGCGGTGAGTGCATTCGACTTCATGGCCAATAATGACCAAGCTGATCTATTACATAGGGAGCCAGACCGGACCCGCATACACCTTGGATATTTGTTCGCCAGAGAAGCCATTGTCAACACACTTTCTTATCCCATCACGTGGCCGGTCACCTCTCTCTAGCGCGGACCGAAGCTATCTTGAGGCAAAGGGAGTATTTACGCTTCCCAAAACAAAAAGTTGTGAAAGTCTCCTTCGGGCCTACCTTCACCATGTTCACCCTATTATGCCAGTGGTTGAGGTTGATCACATCTTGGAATATCAGCGCAATGGGAGACTTCACGAGTACAATATCCTGCTACTCTGGAGTATTTTTTCCGCTGCAGTCAATGTGAATGCCCTCTTTGCTCTAGTGCTCATGATATCATGCAGTGCTACTCAAGTCACAGTTTGTCTCTCCCGAAGTATATCAGCAGGAGGGATATAAATCTCGAAAAGAAATGAAGGCTTCAATGTATTCCCGCGCTAAAGTGAGTGAACCCCGGGGCCTGCTTAGCTTGAAAGATCGAGATTGCTTCATTCTTTGAACACACATACTAATTCGCTAGTGCATGTATACCATAAGCGAGGAAACGGATAAAATTGTCCTTATCCAATCATCTCTACTAATGGGATTCTGGATTTCTGAACGCGATGAATACTTGCAGCCATGGTACTGGACAGGAACCGCAATCAATCTTTGTCAGATGCTGGGATTGCATCGTAATCCAGATTCTTCGAAGTTTAATTGTGTCGTTACGGATCGACAACGGTGCCTGTGGCGTAGGCTTTGGTGGAGCTCATTCTATCGAGACTGCTGGCTTGGGATGAGTTTTGGAAGGCCACTACGGATTAACCTCGTGGATTGTGACGTGCCTACGCCAATAGCCGCGGACCTACTAATTGACGTCTTAGCGATCCCTGAAAGTACATCCGCCGGCTTCCTTCCAAATGATTTGCCTAGGCTGGCCTCGTACTGGGTGACATTAGTTGAACTGAGCAAGCAGCTGGGTGCTGTCATTGCCATGAATTATCAACCTCAAAGACCAAAACCAACCGTCCAACAGTTTGAGTCTGTTGAATCAGAGATTCTTAAGTGTACTTTACCTGGGCAGTACGACTCGGGTCTGACCAATCTTGCACGATTCCATTCATTCCATGTTCATTTGCATTACCAGTAAGTCCAAACACCTGGATATTTCGGGATCATTATTGCTAAGCAACATGGGAGCAGAGCACTTCTGATCTGTTTGTATCGGCCTTATGGATCGAAATCTCCAGCCGGTCTTGATGCTGCTGAACAAGAAGATTGGCAGCGTAGGATGAGATTGAAAGCTAGCAATGCTGCATCCGAAACCAACGATATCTTCAATGCCCTCGCGGAAGATGGTCTTCTTATATTTGCCGGGCCTATGACGTGAGTATACGCGAATATTTCCTCTGTCACCTATTCCTTTCTTGACTATCTGCAGTTGACTCGAATAAATTATCTGACATATCATAGACCCTCACTCTTGGCCGCAGCAATGCAAACGCACATGCATTGTTATAAGTCCATCGATTCCCTAACAAAACGTCTTACGCTTCACAAACTTGAGATGTGCATGCTCATCATGGAAGAACTTCAAAAAATATATACGGTCGCTTCCCTTTACCGAGGGATCTTCCTTAAGGCCCTGCAACAGATCTGTCCCACATACCAACCAATGATATCTGCTGCTGACCAGGCAGCCAACTCAACTCTGGAAAGCAATTCCAATAATATTAACCACCTCACTAGCGAGGCTGCTTCTAGCCAAATAGCAGCAGGACCTTTCCACAACACCAACAATAGCACTTTTCCCGTGAATGCTTCAAAACATGAGACTGGGTTTCTTGGAGATTTTACGGGCTCACTATTTGACAAGACTTCAATCTTCAGCTTTGGGGATTTATGGAATGTAATGTAACAAGCAGAAGGATATATTATTAGTTAATGTTACTCTTTTATATAGGTGATGCTCTTCGTTATCGATATTGCGGTTGGAATATTGACATTCTTCTCTAAGAATGATCACACGCTACTAGCAATCGCCGCCCTGGGCTTTATCAATTTTTTCTGTGCTACATCGTTCTTATCCGTCTCCGTGCTCTTGCCACCCGAGATTGCCACGCCGAAGCTCCGTAGCCATACCATGGCATACACCGTTGCCTGCGCTCAGACGACTGCGGCCATCACCACTTCTCTGTGCCACAGCTGACCGACGCCAGTGAGGTTGGCCTTGGAGCTAAGACGTATCTCGTCTTTGCTGGATATATGGCTTGCGTACTTGTTTGGAGTTTCTTCCTGATGCCAGAGACCAAGGGCCATACGTACCGTATGCTGAGGTCAGGGAGATATACGATAACAAAATCCCTATGTAGAAACGGAGCTTGTTTGAGACTGTCATCCAGCCAAAGCAGGCCACATTGGTGCCAGAAAAACTCGGTAATGACATTATTGTCATATCAGTGTGGCAAACTGCTATCCTACCAATAGCACATCAAGTTACAATGTTATTTCTAGTATACGGAGTATTTGCCATCAGAAAGCTGATGGTGTACGTAGATGAATATATGATACAAATTTGACGCGAGATGCTTCTTGTCTAAAGCACTGCTTGTAATGCAAAGCAAGAACGGTGGTTTTATTATACTAGGGGCATTCATCTAAGAAGATATGTAAAAAGTAATCAACTGGAGCCTGCTTCCCCAATTCTTGCCTCTAAAAAAGGCTACCCTTTTCTGTACAGCTGTTCACCAACAACTTCACATGCCAAATGATGCATCATATTTTCCTCACTTATCCCAAAGCCAAATAACCCGCTTGATCCTTTTAGCAGGCAGATCCAATTGAAGTGGTTTTAACAGCCACAAGTTGGCCTCCGATGATGGTATCTCCATTGACTTGTAAACCAAGTCCTCCAGCGGTGACAACATATAGCACATTTTTATCATGTAAGCCGCGACCAAAAACGCAAGACGTTGGCTCTGCAATTGCGGTCGAATTGACATCGCCAGCGATAATGACTTGTTGACTACCATCGGCAGAGATCATTTCGATTGAGTTTCCGCCTCCAGTTGTTACGAAGATATTGCCAGCGCAATCGAATGTGAAGTCATCATATCCATCCAGGGTCGAGAGTCCACTTGCCACAACCGTGACAGGTCCAGAGGACGTACCGTCTTCATCAATGGGAACTTTGAAGAGTTTTTGCTGGCCCACGTTTGAGAAGAATAACTCGCCATTTCGCACATGTAGACCGTCAACCCCAGAAGGGGCAAAATGCGGGATCGGAACAGCAGCAGTGAAAGTGTCATTCAATATAGTTGCAACATCTCCCGACTCAATATCCAGTCGATATATCACCCCAGCGCTTAGGTCGCCTATCAGAAGAGTTTGCTGCTTTTGGGACAGCAAAGACAGGCCGTCCAGGATTTGTGCAGGCGGTATATCGGCAATTTTTGCAACTTTCGGAGTTGAAGATAGCGTCGGCTCTTCGTTTTGTATTGAGATTTTGACTCCATTCAAGTCCACGCTCCATACAGCCCAAGATCCAAGACCTAAATCCCCAGTCTCAAATGAGAAGTTCCCAGTCAGAACAGCAAACCTATCGGTCTGGTATTCTGCAATGCCAAACACATCAAGAGAGTCTGTAAACTCATGAATCAAAACCGGCTGTCTGGGGCTGGGAGCCGAGGGGTCAATGGTGAATAATTGTGGTGTTCCAACAATTGACAAGAGAAGTTCCCCGTTATTTCTGGCAGCTATATTCTCCACCCAAGTATTGTTTGGAAACTCATAAATAAGGGAGGTCTGGTCAAGGACTGCAGATTTTGCGAGAGTTACACGCGACGTGCAGAGAAAAGTGCCAAAAATGGCGAATGACTTGAGTTTCATCTTGGATACTATGGTAGTGAGAAAAGATAAGAAGTATGACTTCGACCTATGCGATTCAGGTAAATAGTTAAACACTGCTGAATATTGATACGTTGGATGAATATATAGCTGAGCTACAAATTTATATTTGAGATATCGCTGCAATTGTCGGACTTAAACCCCTATTGCCGTCTTGCCGTCTTCCTGCAGCAAATCCTGTGGAAGTTACATTTGGAACGGATGAGTATATGCAGAGTCACGCCCGGCTTATAGATCAACGAGCCATTGATAGAAGCAGTGATCAGTATACTAGGTATCTAATTCTAGAACAGTATGCCCCTCGGCAAAATCGTAGGATGCTACTTCCTTCGGCTTACTTTATCTTATATTCTAATACTAAGTTAATATGCACCTCAGCGAAAACGGAGGAAATCATTCCCTTCAGCTTACTTCGTATTATAGTCTGATGCTGGGATAATATGCACCTCATCGAAACTAAAGGAAAAGATTTACCTCTGATTAGTCCATGTTATGGCAAAAGAGGAATAGAGTTGTGACGTGGACTTAGCTTTGTACCGGGAAGTCAAGAGATACAATTGTATGCGTAAACTATTTAACACTAGAAAAGTCCCTTTTCTATATGGCGCTTGAAAGATGAATTATTCTGTTAGCATTGCTGGAAGTCTCAATAATTCGCCAATCACGAGTAGCTTCAAGAAAAAGGTCGCAACCTCGAGGGTTACCGTTCTCACAATTACTGTAATAAGGTCTTCTTTTCTAGAGGTAGAAGCTTGAAAAACACACACATGGATCTCACCGCCATCTACAGTTCTTGAAATTTGTCATCCATTATGTTTGGGCAAAGCCTTGCTCTCGTCCAGGGATGATGTCAAGAGTACTTTTCAGGGGTGGGCCTTTGGGCCTTCTGATGTAGTTGCTCCTCAAACTCCAGTAGAGTTCCAAACGCAATATACAATTCCGTTTTACCACTCTTCAGCTTCTCTACGATTGTTTTTTTATGGGTAACCTTTTGGCAAACATGAGTGCTTCAAGCCACTCATAAGGGATTCTTCTGGAACCATCTACCACCAGAGTACCTGACACACCATGAGCAGAGCGCGCTCAGGCTCTCCATACATTTTCACTTCGAGCTAAGATTCATGCCCTTCGGGGAAACCAGTCGCACTAGCACACATGGAGTATCCAAGACCTAGATCTTCAAGAAGTCGACTCACCGTTTCGCTGAAAAACTCACTCCGGGTGCCCGAGGGGCATTCTGAAAGGCACAGCCAGATATACGTCACCCTGGGTTGGTAAGTCATAATGAGATAAAACAACAACGGTTTCATTTTCCATCACCATCGAGGATGACGAACCTATAGAGTGACGAATAGTTTCTTCTCCCACAGATAGCAAGTGAGGTCATATCTCAAAAGAGATTTCTTTGTAATCTGTTGACCGATACAATAGTGGGAAATCGGCCTGCCTTTCAACTGTTAAATGGGGCCAAATCGTTGAGTGCCCTGAAATAGTTCATTAGTGGAATACATGACAAATGATCCAAACCCTTCTGTAACGATAGGCCATTTGCCCCGAAGTATCTATTTTAGGATGGAACTGAAATTGTTATGTTAACATGAAAATATCTAGTCAACTAGTGTACCTAGCTACTGTAGTAATCATTGCAGATGAGAAAATCGGTCCTAGCCAATTACCTATGTATGTGAACTGCAGCATTTTTCTTACAGGGGCTTTTAGCGAGCGCAGTGCTAGAACGCACGGCACAGCGCTGTAACGCCCAAACAGTGCTATAGCTTACGATTGATCTGATCGATACCTACATACCTACATGTAGGTAAGGTGAAAAGCAGGAACGACAGTGCTTCTTGCAGTAGGTAAATACATGTAGATGGATAGTCGAGTGTATTAAATATTGTTTATCTTCTATCTCTTTCGCACTCTTCTCGTAAACTCTTCCAATCCCAGCAAGTAATTCGGGCTTAAATCCGACATCATTCAACCGATATCTACAGCGTTTCATCTACTAAATCCACTATAAGCCGCAGCGACTGGAATCCAGCTGTTGATTGGCCTAGCCTGCCGATCCCTACCTAAATAAGTAATAGGACCATTTGACAGTTTCACCGCTTCAAATCACCAACAGAGCCCAAGCCCCCCATAGTGATATCCATCTTGCAACGATACATAGGTAGCACATATTACATACCGCCGCTGGCACCCATATACGATACCTTTAAAGTACACAGTCATTTACAAAATCGTGAAAACGCCATCGCAAGCCGTTCCTCCGATGGTCGATGGTTCTGAGTATATGCCTGATCTTCATATAGCAGAAACTTATGAAGACAAAAACGTGTGAATAGCCTCTATAGTGATATTCGGAAGCTCTATAGTGACATTCGGAGGATCACCCGCGCAGAGCTCGCTTCATCGGAAGACATGGGGGAAGCTGCAGCATCCTGTGCTAGTAACATGGAATGCTGAGAGGATCTGGCGCCCGGGGGAGAAAGTATAATGAGGTCTACTTCGTAAATTTGCGACAAGTGGAAAGGCAGATCCAGATTGTATCTGTTTCCCAAACGCATCAAAATTAATTATTACGTCTCCGTTGTGCTCCCATAGCTCTATTTTAGTAGATTTCAAGACAAAGATTTGCGTTCCTGAAAGCCTTTGTTTCCAAAAAGTTTTCGAGAACATGAGGGATGATATCGTCGTAACGGAGGTGACCGCGGGAAGCACATGGCCCACAAAAGAACCTCTATTTTAAGCACTTGTTTCCACGTGACGGTTTATTCCAGTTTGGCTAGCGCGCTTATGTACAATCGTTTTAGCTCACCCGTGTTGTCCGCGAATGAATCTCAAGCGCCCTTTACAAATCACAAGGTTTCGACCAGCATCTTGCGGAAGGTACCTTCTTGTATCATTTGTCAAAAAGCACAGCTGAGCTATTGAGTCACAGGCGCAATATCATGATTCCCACGACTGCACTTGTCAACTCGCTACCGCGTAATATTTTTGGCAAGAAGTATACACGTGCCGGGAGACCTAAGAGTCGAGGCGGCTGCATTTCAGTACGTTTACCCTATAGAACTATCAGTGAGGTGAAATTTCCAGTATCGGTTCAATGGATTATCCCCAACTGCTATTGAAACTGGGTATATAGCTGTTAAACAACGCTTTATTATCCATCAACATTATCTTTTGCTTGATAAAATAATCAAGTAGTTCCGCTAACTCATTGGCACTCAAGTGTAAACTGCTGCACCGAAAATGCAACGAAGTAAAGCCGACATGCAGTCAATGCCAGAAGTCCGATCGAATCTGTAACTATGGTCCGACAGAGGGGAAGCAACGGAGCGGCATCCCACCCCAGAGAAGACCAGTTCTTCCCAAGCCGGAGACACCTGATGTAGTCGCCACGATATCTCTCTTTGTTCGGCCCAGAGCGAGCCCCTTGGAAGCGGATGAGGTCCCATATTTTGACATGTTCAGGGCGCAGGTTCTCCAAGACTTTACATACACTCCATGTACCCTGTTTTGGAACCGTGTGATCCCTAGAGAATCCATGGGAGACGAGTGCGTGCGATGGTCTGTGTTAAGTATTGGGGCTTTAATGCTGGCACTGCGCTCCCCGAACCCTGAGCCCATGGTAAAGCTGCTCGAGGGACGCGGGGACACCATGTATCAGACTGCAATGACTTACCATGCCAAAGCTACCACAGCGCTCCACACAAGGATGCTCAAAGAATTTCACACCATTTCACGCCGGAATGTGTTGATCAACATGTTTCTGCTATTCCTCTTTGAGCTTTTAATAGGAAACACCAAGGCCGCCGATCAGCTGCTGATGCGCAGCGTTGAGCTATTGAAGCAGAAGCACGACCAACTTGTTGTTGAGATAAATTCGCAACATCATGCACAAGATCTTCACAATTACGTTGCGCCTTCTAACGACGATGGTTTGGACCAAGCTGAGCGGATTTTACCTCGATTTCAGATTTTCCTCAGTCTGACTACCCCCCTTTTCCCCTTGCAGACAACATGCTGGCCTAGGCTACCATCGCGCCCTGTCCCTGGCAATATGCCGGCTATTGATACCAGTTTCGAAGAAATAGGAGCGATGTGGAATAGTTTCATCACACGAGCTGTTATATTTGTTGTCAAAGCCATACAAGAACGGCAAAATGATGACCACTCAGACAAGTTTGAGATGCTTTTGGACCATCGGACCACCTTTCTTCAACAGCTGCGGCAATGGGAAGTGGCAATCCTGCTGAGACTAGAGACAGAGAAAAATCCCATCAGATCCTATCTTTTCAACATTTTTCATATGGGCCAAAAGGTTGTATTCATCCTTATGAGCTGCTGTTTCGACTCGACGGAGATGCTATATGATCAGTTCAACTCCACATTCCGGGAAATTGTCTCCATGGCCTGCTCCTTTGGAGGTGCATCGAGGCGCTTTTCGCAAATCGAGACTGCTCTCGACATCTATACTCTCCCGGTACTAAATTTCGTGTCGCAAAAATGCAGAGACAAAGCCATCCGCTCAGACGCTCTAGACAGTTTCGATAAGATGACATTGTTAACGCGTAACTGGGATGTCAAGGCTAGTTCGCTGGCTAGACGTCAGCTTATGGCTTTGGAAGAGGAGAGTCAGGATGCTTCGGGTTATATTCCGGCGAGCGGCAGATATGTGTGGACTGGTGCATCATGGGATCACAATTACTCGAGGTTGCACATTGTATTCACCGGCGTTGTCTCCGGTAAAAATGGGATACGAAAACAAAGACATCTAAATATTTTGCGTACAGAGTTTGAAGAGGTAGGGTAAATAGAGAATCTACAGCGTACTGAAAACGGTATCTTGCCCTTGGTCAATAATTTACAACTCAGCTCTCAGAATGGTATGATCTCAAATGATATGATCTATCTATATTTTCCAGTGTGATTAGTACATTTGCATAATAACCCGTCCTTTTCACCATGGTAGTTTGCACAATGTTTTGATCCTGTTTCTTACATCTTGTAAGTCTCCGATTGGTTAGGAATACGCACTTCCTGAAATGGCTAGAGGCTCTGCTTTTTACACCTGTGTTAAATATCGCAACTAGTACTGATCTTTATTAGTGCTCTACATTGGCGCAGTAAAACTAAGCCTAGGTAGTCAACTAACCATCCTCATTATACATTGCATTTGGTATTGTTGTATACAGAGGAGTAATAATAAAGCAAGTTTAGTCGTGCATCATAAATTCTCATTTAAACATGCTTCATTCTCTCGTATAAACTCTATATGAGTATTCAGTACGTTTTCCTTAAAGATTCGTTATGCAACTTTACTCACAACTGCATTAGACAGATAAGGATAACCAGAAGCATTTACACTCTGGTGCTGTCCGCGACGAGGATAAACAGTCTTCGACGGTCAACGCAAATCATGTAATAATACTCGAACTTGTAAGCTCTTGATGTAAGCTTACTAGAAATTTATAAGTGCTGACTAGATAGCTTCTGATGGTTGGGGGAATGTTTCGCCTATGCAATATAAATAAGAACACCTAGCACTCATCTTTGTTTCAGTTGTTCCAATTGTCTACACAGTCGTCGATAGCTATCACTCGAATCATGGCTTCAAACACCAGAGTAGTGAAGGCAGCCGCAGTTCAGGCAGAGCCTGTATGGCTTGACCTCGAATCCACGATTGCAAAGACATGCCGGCTGATCAAAGAGGCGGCTTCAAACGGTGCCCAAATTGTGTCATTTCCAGAGGCATTTGTTCCAGGATATCCAGCATGGATTTGGTTTGCATTCCAATCATGTTCTCAAAGGAAAGCATAGCTAATTCACGGAATAGGGTACGCGCGATGGACTTCGAGACGAACATTCGCTACGCTGATAACTCCCTCTCTATTAACTCCGAAGAGATGGAGCGGCTGAAAGCTTGTGCAGCCGAAAATAATATCGTTGTTTGTCTCGGCTATTCTGAGCGAGAAGGGAACTCGTTATATATTGGTCAGTGTACTATCAATAATAACGGTGAGCTGGTAATGTCCAGGCGAAAACTTAAACCTGTTCATATGGAGCGTACCATTTTTGGGGATGGAAATGGTCCTTCACTAAACAATGTCGCAACAACTGGCGTGGGAAGAGTTGGGCAACTTTCTTGTGCCGTATGTATCTTGTAACCTAATTTCTCACCTTTCTTATTCCTCATCTTGTTTAATTTATCAGGTATTGCTAACCTTCAACCTAGGATCACTTCAACCCACTTCTTGTATATAATACTTATTCTCAGGGAGAAGAAATTCACTGTGCTGCCTGGCCTCCTGTAGCGCCCCATCCAGGCGGGCCAGCTCCCTATTCCATGGCAGATGAAGGCAAGCCTGGTTCTTTCTTTATCTGTCACATATTTCGCTAATGAAAAGTAGCTGTTGCATCTTTCTCAAGTGTATACTCTATGCAGGCACAGTGTTTTACTCTCCATTCAACTGCCGTTATCTCGCAGCCATCTATCGAAAAACTGGGTGTCGAACAGACTCCTCTGTTTAACCAACCAGGGGGTGGCAATGCCAGGATTTATGGCCCCGACGGACGACTTCTGACTAAAGACTTGCCGCCTTCTGAAGAAGGCATGGTATATGCAGATTTGGATATGAGCTTAATTACTAAGGAGAAAGGTTTCTTGGATAACTGTGGCCACGCCGGAAGACCGGAACTGTTGTGGGTATGTGCTCCCTTGCTTCACTATATCTCATAATACACAAGGAGATGTCATCTCACGACCTTGCCTTTGATGTGCCAAAAATGGGTTCAACGCTAACTGCTGAGTATAAAGCTTGGACGCAATGCGTCTCACCAAGGGCCGGTTCGTTCCGCCTAGACGAGATGACGAGATGGGGATGTTGGATATGATAGCATAATTAAGCCCTTCAATTCAATACTTGAGGATTAGCAATAGCCAATTACCGATGCTGTGAGACAAATTCATCCTAAAGTGCTCGGATGAATCACCATGACATGAAAACATAACATCACGAGGTTGTATCAATAGCCGAGCTGCTGCCAAGTCGCGCCAGTTGGTAGAGTGGGGGACAGATATAGTTGACAATTTACGCCATCGGCCCGCCATCATAAGTGTCCATCAGTTCACTATGACTTTTGATTTGCCATGATACTATATTCTTTTCATCCCCGCGACTCATGCTTATGGTCCGGGGTGATGACCAAAGGGCGGAGGTGGCTGTGATCATTCGACCGAGAACCTCGCCACGCGGAATTTCCATCGAGCTATGCCCACTTGGACGCTTTGATGTGGATGACACCTAGTCTTCAGGTCGGCTATTGAACTTTAGTCACAACGCCTTGTCGGCAAGTGGAGCAAAAGAACAGGGAAATATTGGAAAATCACTTGCCGCGGGTATCGAAATCGGCTTTTGCTTTCCCCAGACCCCAGATGTGTGAAAATTAAGAACCCAAGGCAATGGAAACCGCTGGGTTATTGGCGGGTCTTTGTGGGGAGGCACCAAACCCCACAAACTCAGAACTTTCGCTCTCCTTTCTGTCGGCGAATATGTCTACTTAGTGTAGATGTATAAAACATCCATCATCTCCGCCCATCTGATCCGATCCGATCCAAGATATGTCAAGTTCATCGTGCGTGCATATCTTTGCTTTTGTCTCATCTCAATACTTATATTCTATGAGACCCTAGCTTTCACAGCATCATGGCTTCCACCGCGGACAACAAACTGGATTCCGTTCACGAAGAGCACAAAGGCAGCATTGATGGCAGCAAAATTGAGATGCCCAATGACCAACTCAAACATGGAGATCGGGCATTGGCTCTCATTGGCAGCGAGCAAATCGAGCTTACGGAGGAAGATAGTCGTCGGATCTGTCGCAAAACGGATCGTGTCATCCTCGCCATCTTAGTCTGGGTGTATTTCCTGCAGATACTCGACAAATCCGTCCTCGGCTACGGCGCTACATATGGATTGAAGACGGATACGCATTTAACTGGAAATGAGTATTCATTAGTCGGCTCTATTGCCCCGATTGCACAACTGGCATGGCAGCCCTTCTCATCCTATCTCATTGTCAAAGTCCCGCATCGAATTTTGATGCCTGCCCTTTGTTTAGGCTGGGGCATTGCGCAAGCATCAATGGCGGCCTGTCATAATTTTAGAAGCTTAATGGCCGCCCGATTTTTCCTTGGTCTTTTCGAAGCAGGTTGCCTGCCATTATTCAGTATTATTACGAGCCAATGGTACAGGCGAGCCGAGCAGCCGATTCGAGTTGCAGCGTGGTATGGCACCAATGGAGCCGCGACCATTATCGCGGCTGCTCTGTCCTATGGTCTGGGACATATTAAATCGGATCTACTGAAAGAATGGCAAATGTAAGGCTTCAACCAATCTTTTATACTTGAAATAATTGCCTCATACTTACATATTGTCCTTACAGTATCTTCCTTTTTGTCGGCCTTGTTACCATCGTCTCCTCCCCATTCATCTACTGGAAGCTCGATAATGATATCCCATCCGCTCGGTTCCTCACAGATCAAGAAAAGGCACAAGCTATTGAAAGACTCCGAGCCAACCAAACAGGAACAGGAAGCCGAGAGTTCAAATGGCAACATCTCCTTGAGGCCGCCCTGGAGCCTAAAACCTACTTGTGGATCGCCATGGCACTGCTGCTTAATGTCGGTGCGAGTGTGACAAACACATTCGGTCCTCTTATCTTAAACGGCCTGGTTTCTGATAAGTATATGACTAGTCTGCTAAATATGCCCTTTGGTGCTTTGCAGACCATTGTCATCTTACTAGCGAGTTTCTTAGCCCAAAAGGCGCGTGTCAAAGGCGTTATTCTCATGCTCTTTATGATTCCTGTCGTCGCTGGCCTAGCTGTTCTTTACTCTGTACCTCGAGATAATTCCGCAAAAGCAGCTCTTCTCGTGGGATACTATCTCCTCGCCTTTCTCTTCGGCGGAAATCCCCTCATTGTCACCTGGATCGTTGGCAATACGGCTGGCACCACGAAGAAATCTTCGATCATGAGCATCTACAACGCCGCTAGCTCAGCCGGCAACATCATTGGGCCCTTGCTCTTCAACGACAAAGACGCACCAGCCTACAAGCCTGGTCTCCGTGCTTGTTTGGCCATCTTTGTGGCCCTTGTGGCGGTGGTCGCCATCCAGTGGGCTAACCTTATCGTCCTGAACAAGCTTCAAGAAAAGAAGCGTGTGCGCAACGGCAAAAAGGCAAAGGTTGTCGATCATTCAATGGATTCGACGTATCAGACTATGGATGAGCGTACCACAGTTGAAGAGGCTGTTATCACAGAAGAAAATGCAGCTGGCACTGTAGAGTTTGTGGGAGAGGCTCGACTTGGGGAGCAGGCGTTTTTGGATCTTACGGATCGTCAAAATGACGAGTTTGTTTATATATATTGAGCGGCTATGAATCAATCTTAATGTTTTTCCTCTACTACATCCTTTGTTTCAGTTATTATTAGTCAAATACTCGTACAAATGCGCACGCATTAACGATATGGACTCTTTGGAGAGCGCATGTATGAACCCAAATAAACGCGATCTCAATTAAAACGCGATCTCAGATAAACGTCGCAACCAGTACTATTCGACCTCCTGCAGAAATTCCTGACACTTCGTATGTCTCTGAATCAGCATATAGAAAAAAAACCCCATAGCCTTCAAATATTGGGTTTGGTACTACTTACCCACGGCGGAGGTCGGAAACTCGTTGCTGGCATCAGTAACATTGCATCTGGCCGCACCGTTTCTGGCTCTCCTGTCGTCTAGCTCCATACAACAGACTTCAGTTGATTTCATCATTCTGTGTACTATGAAACTGCCCAGTTGACTATACTATGCTATGGCACAATTGCTCTTAGAAAATTATATCGTGCCCGGCCCACCTAGTGTCAAACTGTGGCTGCACTACAAGATCATCCAGACCACCGGAGCTGTGTTCCCAATCAAAATCTGCACCAGCAAGCATCCCATCCGCCATGCTCATCGTCGAATTGCTGGCAATAAATTGTCCCAATGAATCCAAATCTCTCCACGAGAACCCGCTCAACGGGTCCATATCCATCGTCGCCTTACCAGCAGGTGGTAAAGAAATGCCATCGTGTCTATTAACCTCGTCCATTGCCGGCGTTGGGGGCTCAGTCAAGGGATCATGACGAGAAACAGATTTGCTTGGCTGCTTCGTACAAGATTTTCTCCAGAGCAGGCGAAGTGAGGTGGCGTATCGCCGTCCGAGGCTATGCGGATTATCTGATGTTTTTTGTAGTTGTGCAATGGTGCCCTGGATGGCGCGTCGGACTCCACGATCGCCGCCGTCGCTACTGATGGCACCCGCTAGCCTTGCCTATGTAATTGTCAGTGCCCTACTCCTTTGTAGATGCATATAGAGGATTGTAAATAAAGAGAGCCTATACCTTAAACAAAAAGACGGCGGCATAGATCACGTAGAGACAGTATTTTAATGGCATGCATTTGAGACCAGCCACAGGGTCGATGAAGCTGTTCAATATGCTGAGTAGTGAATTTGCGGCGTCGATTGACTCGTATATGAATCGGGCATCCGGCTTTCCAGCAACATTGGAGAACAGCGGCCCACTGGCCTTGCCGGACCCTACTTGGGCATTTCGAGCTGCGGCCCTATTCAAGTTGGCTTGAAATGCGAAGGCGTTGATGTAGAGCCGCAAAAATTCGAATGACAATACCAAAGAAGCTTTCACAGGAGGCGTGACTGGGAGACATTAGCTACTTTCTGTACTATTTCAAAGCGAAACCAAAAAAAAAAAAAAAAAGAGAGACGTACAGCTGTGGTTCGCCCACGAGAGCTTCCACTTCCGAACCATCGAAGCAAAATCATCCTGTGCGTTGATGTCAGTAAGCCGTCAGCTGGTTTATATAGATAGTCGTGGGACACTTACAATGTATCTGACATACTCTCCTCCTATATACAATTGCTGCCTGTGGCTTGTTGACGAATACAAAATGTCGTGAGCGTTGCTAATTAGCTGGGTAAGCTCAAGATGGGCTTGAAATAACAGCCCCATGTTGTCTGGGCCAAGGGCTTGCTCATGCAATGTTGGAAAGTCTGCAGCGCGCAAGTGAAGAGCTGGACCAGGCCCGCGGGACCAAAATCCTTTCCCAAGCCGGATTGACACTTGTCGGTCGCACATGTAGCACGCTTTATAATTGTTAATACTCCTCAGCCTAAGATTGAGAGATATTACTTTGCCACATACCTGCCCAAACAACTCGTTTCCGACTCATTTCTGCGGAAAGCTTTCCCTCGTCTGGTAATAGTGCCGTTTGTTCAAGCCTCTGCAGATACCCTAGCCTAATGGCCAAGCCCACAAGCATCCAGGCACCATGATCTTCTTGACCACAACCGATGGCGGAATTCTCTTGAGGGCGTTGTGGCGCCCATTCGGCAAGAATAAGAAGCGCCTCCACGGAGCCAACAGATGTGGATCCGGCATAGATGAGGTTTGACATGAACGTTTCAATGTGACGAGAGCACGCATCGTACACTCTGAACCATGACGGGTCATCTTTTGAGGCGACGGTAAGAATAGCCGTCAAGAGATGGGGCTCCTTGGCGGCCCATTCGGATATCGTGCCCTCTTCAAATATGGCACCATGAGCCACTGGAAAGAAAGGATGGAACTTCTCGTGATATCTATCCAGAGGAGTTAGTAAGTCAATAGGCGGTTAATTGATGATTGAAAAGGTCGCAGGGTGGTTACCTTTTGACAAGGTAAGACGCTTCCGAGGGCGTCAAGACCCCGTCATCCAGCGGAGGATAATAACTGGCAGCTGGTCTACCGATGGTTTGCCGCATACCGTGTACAAGTCTATTATTTGAGTCCGCTTGGCCTGCAGCTTCATCTCGTTGTCTACTCGGATCCAAGTCGGCAACTTGAGCGAGAAGGTCAAGCGCATCCGAGGGATTCAAAAGATCGGTAGTAGCAATATGTCCTTCCAAACCATCTGAACTCGTCCTCGATTCGGCCAGCTCACGGGTGGAACCCCCCTCATCATGGCTATCTGCCTGCCAGTTGCCGGTTTGCTGTGAAGAAAGCCATCCTTGCATATCATCCGTGCCTCCTGGATGCTGGTCGGGAAGAGAATGGCTTGTTTGTCGGCTATGGTAGTCGCTGCCGTCGTCGTCGCGCGTAACGGTAGCCGGGTCATGGCTTTCATTGTCATGGCTGGCCGACTGGGCGATCGAATTCCGAACTCCCTTGATTCTACGCCCTCCACGTCTCGACTTTGTCAGAACGCATTCTAATCGTTGCTCGACGCATCGACGACATGGAGGCACGCCAGACACTCCCGCGGAATCGCTGCTCCCCAATAAGTGTCAGTAAGCGAGGTTATTCCTGACAGGGGGGTTGCACGCGTGTTGCCCTGTCTAGTATTTGGGATATTGTTCTACTCACAGATCGCATCTTGTTTTGCGCGTACGGCATGAAAGACATGCACGAGAGACCCGCTTCGCCTTCGATCGTGCCATGCCAGCGGTCGGCATCCGTGTCGAGAGCAATTCCATCGGCTAACGAGACTCGTTATCAAGGGCGATAAAGAGTCTTCAATGCTGACACCAAACGCCGCGACGAGAGAGTTTGCGGGGTGGAGCTGAATGTCAATAGCCGGCATCACGCCTCTTCAACCCCGTGGGGCGAAGCGGCAAATGGGCAAATGATGTCGCAAATCCCCCACCTTTTCGTCTCTTCTACAGAAAGTGTCAACTTCACCCCGAACTTAACTCATTCTCACCTTCGTCATAGCATTATTCCGGCTCGCGATTCGGACGTCTGAAACACTCTTGCCTTGAGAATTCAATTGATCAGCTGAGAAAAATACCAATTTCAACAATGGCTGGATCATCTTCACCAAAGCCCGGCGTCCTGATGCTCGGCATTGTTCATCATGCGAAAGCAGAGTTTGAGAAGCTCTCCGACGTTGCGGATGTTACGGTTTGTTAATGCGCACGCCTATTGAGTTTTGTTGATCAGTAATGTTCTTATACTCACGATTTTGGAAAAACCACAGCAAGTGACATCTGGTTCGCGTGACGAATTTATCCGCGACTGCGACAGCGGCAAGTACAACGACGTGGTCGCCATTTCGAGAACATACGACTCGGTAGCGGTGTGTCTGACTCACTAGCAAAGAATCAAACCAAGTTACTAACTACAAACTACAGATTACGGGACGATTTGATAGCGAACTCGTTTCTCACCTCCCTCCGTCAATCAGATTCATCTCTCATAATGGCGCGGGCTACGACCAAATCGATATCCAGCCCTGCACAGATAAGAGTATGGAAACCTGGAAGACTGTGATGTAGAGGAAATTCTAACTCCTTTCTTCTGTCTAGATATTTCCGTATCGAATACGCCCAAAGCTGTCGATGCTGCCACTGCAAATACCGCCATCTTCCTCATGCTTGGAGCATTACGCCGTGCTTGGATTCCTCAGCTTGCTCTCCGAGAGGGCAAGTGGCGAGGTGCGAGCCCTCTTGGTCGCGATCCCCACACACTGACACTCGGGATTCTGGGCATGGGCGGCATTGGGACTGCTACAGCTAAGCGTGCCGCTGCTCTTGGGTTTAAATTGCAATACCATAACCGGAGGCCCGTGGATAACCTGGACAAGCATTTTACTTCTCAAGAGCTCCCGAAATACGTATCTTTCCAAGAGTTGCTTCAGACTAGCGATGTCATTTCAGTTCATCTACCGTTGGGACCAGCCACTCAGCGCTTGATCGGCAAGAATGAGTTCGGCTTGATGAAGGATGGCGTGATCATTGTCAACACAGCCAGAGGTGCCATCATTGACGAGGAAGCTCTAGCAATGGCCCTTGAGTCCGGTAAGGTTTGGAGCGTTGGCTTGGATGTTTACGAAAAGGAGCCTGAGATCAACCCCAAGCTACTTAGCCACCCCGGGGCTGTCTTGCTCCCTCACATCGGTACTGCGACGGTCGATACCCAGGTATGTAACCATGCACTAATATTACACCAAAATGTGAATACTGATGATCTTGATTTTTCGAAATGTGTAGAAAGAAATGGAGGTTCTAGTAATTGACAACGTCAAGAGTGCGATTACAAAAGGAAAATTCCTTACCTTGGTACCGGAACAGAAGCCTGTGTTGGCGAAAGTATAAAGAGAAAAAAAAGTAAACGGGCTCTAGAACTATATGGCTGTAAAGCGTCAGATTAGATGGAATTTTGACTACCTACTTACATGAGTAGAATGCGAAGATCCACATGATATTATATATTATCACTATGAATACAGAAGCTATGACGCCTTTCAACAATTGATATAGGAAGATTGATCTATTTTAATCCACCAGCCAACAAGATATCTTGCCCCGTCATATATCCAGTCTTTGCGCACCTGTATCCCAACATTAATTGCGAATTCGGGCATTTCCCGTTTTTGTGACTGGGGGAAAAACTCACATTACTACCGCATTAGCCACCTCTTCTGGTACCCCAAGTCGATGTATCGGAACGCTGCTAGCAATTGCAAGCCCGGGATCTGACTCCTTCTTTGCCTCCATGTCACATTTAGAAGTCCATGTTCTATATGCTTAGGCATTAGCTAAAAAAAGACAAGAAAAATAAAAAAGAAATGCACTGTTATTACGGCTTACCGTTCTTTCGGAGTAGGAATCATTCCTGTAGAGCCGATCATGGCTGGCGAAACCTAAGGATGCGTCAGAAAGTCCAATCACCGCAGGGAGGTAAAACGAAACCTACAATGTTGACCGTAATACCTTCTGGAGCCAGAACAGTAGCCAAGTTCAGTCCCATCGAGCTGTAATATGTTAACTAATGTTTGACCACAGGCAATTTGTAGCCACGGCCTGTACCGCAATCTCACCTTAAAGCACCCTTCGAAGCTGCATAATGGCACCCATTCAGCCCGCCTCCACGGCTCGCAATACTACTTACGAGAATCACCCTTCCCCAGCCCTGTGATCGCATCCCTTCCACGACTGACTTTGTAATGACAAACTGACTACGAACATTGACCTCCATCATGTCATCCCAGTCTTGTTCATTGATATCCTTAACATCTCGAATACGACGGCCAATACCGGCATTTGCAACCAGTACAGATATCGCTTTGTGCTTCTCGGCGATAGTCGGCGTAGCTAGCACCATTGATATGAACGAGCGTGTGGATTCGCGGCACGTAAGGTTGCATTGTGCGGTAACGAATAATTGTGACGGATAATCTCGTTGGAGTTCGGCGGCTAATAATTCGGCTTGTTCCTTTGGAATCGGGTTAATCCACTAGTTGCTGGTTTGTAAAGGCATGATGTATTGTAACTTACCTTGCTAGAGGAAAAATGAAGAACAACATCGCAACCTTCGGAGGCCAATGATTTTGCACAAGCTGAGCCAATCCCACCACTTGAATAATGAAAACGTCATACATTAGTCTGTGGGTGTTGCATCCATGCCTTTTCGCTACACGAACCTCGATCCTGTCACCAGCGCAAGACGGCCCCGCAGGTTATTGTCAACCGATTGGAGATTAAAAGTGGTCATTGCGGTGTTCTCTCACAGCAATTCGTGAGTTGTTTTAGAATTTGAACTTCAAATCTGAGGGAAGACAGAAGACCTCAACAATGAAGAGCTGGTTTATCATTGTATATTGTATGTCAAGCTATGTGGGAAATGACACCACTGACGTACTCCGTATAGCCGGCGGCAATTGAAGCGGCTTTTGGTTTACGGGCCAGCTCGGCAGAGCCGAGAGTAGGCGCCAGATTGTCGTGTGGCTTTTTAATAACATTAGTAGACATGTGTGGAACATTTTAAGTCAGACCATATATTAGTCAGCCACACGGGCTAGTCGGCCATATTAATTAGGAATTAAAAAAAAAAGGAAAAAAAACTACAATAAGATTATAATATATTTTTTTTCTATTATTTCCTTTATTCTAGATTAAATATATAATATATATCCTGAATTTTAATAATTTTAACTTTATTAAACTCTTTAGTATATTATACTTTTTATTTTATTTTCTTCTTTATATTTATAATCTCTTTAATCTTAATAAATTAACTATTTAAGTTTTTTTTTACTTTTTATTTTTTTTATAGTTAAAAGCTATTAACTTAGTATTATAAATTATAAATCTTAACCTTTAATATTACTATTATAGTATTTTATTAATTTAGCTACTTTTTAATCTTCTATAACAAAAGCCAGGTCCTTAAGGTAATAACCTTAATTAAATATATAACTTTTTAAACCTTTTACAACTATTTAAAAATATTAAAATTAATTAAATTTACTTTCCTTTTCTTCTTAGCTACTAATTTTACTATCTTAAAGGTTATTTTTAATTCTAAAGGTTCTTTAATAACTAACTTACTCCTTAATAATTTAGTAATATTAAAGGGCTATAGACCAGATCTAAACCAGCTAGCTTATATATTTTCTTTTATAAAGCTTAGCTTCCTAGCTTTATAATAATATTTAAGAAAAATCCTTTTATTAGTTAATAAAGAATTATTATAATTTTTAAATTTTAATAAAACTTAATAATAATAAATCTTAATAAAGGAAAAAATTAAAATATTAAAAAGCTAAAGAATATAAAAATTATATAGTAGTAGGAATAGTAAATAAATATTATTTTTAAAATATTTATATAGGAAATTATTAATATAGTAGTTACTATAATTATTAATAATAAATAGCTTTTTTAATAGCTACTTAGGTTAAATTTAAGAAATAAAAATCTTTTATAGTTACTAAATTATAATTTTATTATTAGTTTAACCTTTAGCTAATAATTAAAATATTTAATTAACTAAAATTTTTATTTTATAAAAAAATTATTATTATTAAACTATTAAACCCTTAAAAATAACTAAGGGTAAAAGGATCTAACTAGTTACTAAGATATACTTAATAATTATAATTTAATAATATAATCTAGGTTGTTTTTTTATAATTACTTTCTTTATAATATACCTAAGTACTAGCTTATTACTATTATAGCTTTTTAATATCTTAGTTTTATTTATATTATAATAGTAATACCTTAGGATATTTTTAATTACTAGGAGGTTTTATAATTAAAAAAAATCCTTAATTATATTAATCTTAGCTTTATTTAAATATTAAGAATTAATTAACTTACCTTTAATAATCCTAACTTTAGGGTTTTATTATAGAAAACCTTTTATTTATTATTTCTTAAGTAGCTAATTATTACCGCTAGCTTTAAAAATCCTTATTATAAACTCTTTAACTTATTAATATATTAAGGAAAATCCTAGGTTACTTTAAATTAGAATCTATTAAATAAAATAGGTTTCTTACTACTTAAAAAGGTATTAAAGATATTTATTTACATTAGATTTTAATTAACTATTATTTAATTAAGTTTATAATATTATTTAGGGAATTCCCTAGTATTATATAGCCTTACACTAAGAAATACTATTTTAAATGTTTTTTAATATAAAAAAATAATATTTTTAATAAATTTAGTTATTACCTTTTTAAAAATTTAATTAGAAATAAAATTAGCTAATAATTCATTAAGAAATTGCAATTATAATAATGTAGGTTAATGTGGGATAATGGTGTTAAGGGGAAAAAAGCGGTGGCCGACTAGCACGTGTGGCCGACTAATATATGGTCTGACTTACTGAGCAAGTGCCCTATATTCTGTATCCCGCCACATTGGAGTTTTCAGCTTGCTACAAAAAGCCAATCGCAATTGAGAATACATTCAGAACACAGACCTAGGACAGCTAGAATGTCGACCAATGTCAAACACCAAACATTCTGCTTTATACTCGTCCAGCGAAGGCGAGATTGAAATCTTAAATCACCGTATGTATGTGCCTCAAAGTTCAACAAGCCATATAGAGAGAGCAGATATGTCGGGTGGAGAATCTAATGGAATGAGAGGGCACACATCTCTACAATTCAACTTCTGATATTGAATATGATTACACTTTGAGATAAAAATAAAGGTACAAAGATCTTACAAAGTTTGGAATACCTTGACAGCCTCTTCAGCGGTGACCGTAGCACTTGCGGGATTGGCACCAGTAACAATGCGTCCATCCGAGATTGCAAAAGCGTCCCATGGACCTGGTGGAGGGACATCTATTGAATGGACGCCATTAGCTTAAGCCCTTATCATAATGTGTTAGTGGTGAATTGTGACTGACAAGTAGCACCCTCATTGGCTGCATGTGACTCAATAGTAGGGCGGTTCCAGCTCTTGATAGTGTCAAGAACTCCTTCTTCTTCTTCACCTTGGGTAGTAAATCCGGTCACTCTTCTACCCGAGATGATCGACTTCGAGGTGGCTGGATCAATAATGCCTGGGAATATTGCACCGCCGTGGCAACTGCCAAGAGAGTTGTATTGTTAGCAGGACGATTGGATTGGACACAATATGAACTTGCCACTTACACTGTTGAAATGACTGCTCCCGAAGCATACATTTTGGAGGCAACCGCATGAAGCCCATGAGCAACGGGGTAATCAATCAAGGACGCATGGCCAGCCGAAGCAAAAAATAGTCCGTACTGGGCACATTATTCATGATTAGCAGCCTGTTATCCAAGTAACCATCACATGGTAGCATGCCTTTGCTGGATCAATGTCATTTGGCTGAAGAAGATGATCCAACTTGCTGCGAAACTCGCTGGAATGATCCTCCCAGATAGCACGCTCAGAATCCGAGAGCCAATCTTTTTGCTGTGAAAGCCAGTCGGGCTGATAAGTTCCAGTTTCGGATACAAGATCAACTTCGAAACCGGCTTTTTTAAACACCTCGAATGGGTGTAATGCCTCCGTAATGAAGAGACCTATAGATGTCAAATCAGACATCAGTTTAGGGCACATAATTTCGGATTGAACATACCAGTTTCTTTGCCTTCGGGATACAAGGGTGCGTGCGCCGACGTAACGGCGATCAGAGCCTTCTTCGGAGGTGACATTTGGTACGAAAAGGGCGACTAGATGGAAAAATCACTGGGTAACTTAGTTGATGTTATGTTGTGCTTTGCTTAAGAAGATGCATCTCCTCTGGATTTGACATGTGTTTCTGTTTATTAGTTTTATACCTGCATTTTCACTCAAGCTGAAAGACCACTGGCGTTGACGCCATCTATTGGAGAAGAGTAGGTGGGGGAGATCTAACGATTGCGAAATTACCATGCAATTGTGACGTAGCACTGGAGATATACTTTGACTACTAACTACCTCAAAGCTTCAGGGCGCTGCGGGAATATTGAAGATGCTTAGTTTGCTGAGATTGAGACCACAACCTTTCTCTAGGGTCCTTTAGCTTAATCTGAACTCTTGATCTCACGAATAATCGATCGTCAGGATCTCGATCGTCAGGATCTCGATTAGAGCGGAGCAGGTTGGAGCATTGCTTCAATGATTGTCTTTGGATCCACGTTCTTTCTTCAGATTTAATGGTATGCCTTACACATACTCGACTACTTACACCGGAGAACTTGAATCTTTTTCAACACCGACGTCTTTATCGAAAGACACGTGTGCTTTCATGGTGGTGATGTAAATTGGAATCCTTGGCGTTTATATAGGCCAAGTAGAGCGTAATCACGCAATAGTAGTGCTACAAAAAACAAAGAGGTTCGAAATTTGCACCACTGCTTATTCCATAGGACTCTGTATTCTTAAACTAGGATAAGACTTACTGAGCCACTAACTGATGCCATACGTAACAATTTGACAGCATCGAGACGGGAATTTTTAGTTAGCGCATAAGCTTGGGTGTGGTGCAATACCGAGTAGATGGCTGTGGAGAAACAATCCGCTCGCCAATCTTAGGGGGAACTTTGGCACAAGTTTGGACGCTAGAATATCTGAAGCGATTGCATGCATCCGTATCAAATTGAAGGCCGCGACTTGAGGCCAATAATTAGGTATTCGGTGACTTGAATGAGCGGAACCCATTCCCCCACTTCTTTCTGCGTGTAGGGAGAGGTCTTCGATTCAACTCAGCTCTTCGGAGATGGAGAAATCTGCTGCTCTATGAGAAGAATTAGACCAAGAAGGTGGGGTAGATAGGTGGATTTTGAAGGCGATGATTGGAGTAATAAGACTAAAATCTAACTGGCATTTCTCCGCGCTGGGCACATTGTACGAACATTTAATTTATAAGCTATATCGTACTGTGAATAGATGAAGCCAGAGTGATCAGAGTCTTCACGTCACTTGGTAGCGTTGGCCGACAGTTCACCCTATTACACCAATTGTGCACCCCTAGTTTTCATATGCCTTGTTGTTGTTTTTTTGCCTCTAAGGCCATTCCAGCGATTCTAACATCCGAAATGCCAAACCTCCACATCTGTCCTCACTGTGGCCGTGATTTCAAGCGACCAGAGCATATGCGGCGTCATTGCCGGACACGTATGCAAAGGCTTGACCCTGACAAGTCGACGTATGAACTGATTTAAAGAGCCATAGATACTAATGAAAAACCATTCGTTTGCTTCTGTGGAGCTGCATTCTCACGTACAGACTTGTTGCGCCGGCACGAGAAACTCACTCACCTGGCCCCTCTCGAGCCAAATAACAATCATGCGGGCGAATCTTCCACAACTACACTCCCAAGACCAACCTCTCTACAACCCTCAATGAGAGATACACAAATCTCAAAATCATCAGTAGTTCCAAGTAATCATACAACAGGAGCTTCCGAAAGTTGAACTCCAAGTGTGTGCGCCCGATGAGAATTTATGAAGCTGATCTGAGAGTAGTTGCATACGGTGATTTTACTTTCATTGATCCCCTGAGTAGTCTCGAAGATTTTGTTGAAGGCATAGAGTTGCCGCCGGAGTTTGTTACTTCTCCCATTTCCCTCAACATCTGTTGCGATTCTGCAGCGGTACCAGAAAATCCACTATTGGAAGCAAATGTCCAAGGTAATGACGATTTTGAGCACAACAATGCCGGATCTTTGCCTTTTAGCAGATATTTACATCCACATGGTATGGCACAACCTTGAGAACTTGCAATCTTCGTCTGTTGAGATTTATCTTCAAGACTAAATACTATCTTTGAGCAAGCTGCGATGTATCTTATGATCTGGCTAAAAATATAATAGACTTTGGGCTTACTGGGGCCTGTAAGCTTACTGCTCTCGAAATTACCGACGACGATATCAAGGTTCTTGAAGAGGGTCTTCGTCCATTCGGAAACATCGCCAATGATTTTACTCTCCCATCGCTCCGTACGCTCATGAGGTATATGGAAGCCTGGCGTATAGCATTATCCCGCCACTTCCCAGTCATACACTTTCCTACCTTTCGTCTAGGGAACTGCATTCCTGAGCTCATTCTTGCTATAGCCGCACTCGGTGCAGTGCAGGCATTGGAAGAACATACATCCAGGAAGTTATACAAAGCGGCTAGAGCTGTGGCTTTGGAGAGATTGCAGGTCGACAGGTTCGACTCACAGGTATGTGTATGGGCTATCTGCTTTGCGATTGACTGAACAATAACCTTCATTAAGCCTGAAACCAATTCTTCCTCAGATAATATTCGTCGAATTCTGAAATTGCAGTCGGCCCAAACTCTCGTTTTTCTCCTGATATATTCGACTTGGGCCCGCGATGCCTCTCTTGTTACCGAAGGATTTGAGTTACATCAGCCCATATTGCAGTACATGCGTGGATGCGATGTCACGAAACATGACCACTCTATCGAGAAGACCTGGGTTGAGTGGGCATTATCTGAGACCGAACGCCGGATTTCTTTTCTTGCATTTTGTTTCTTCGACATTCATACCATCATATATAATCGACCACCATCTATCTTCACTAGAGAAATTCACCTTCGGCTCCCCTGTTCAGTAGAGGAGTGGCGGGCTATAGATGACCAAGAGTGGGCGGCATGTCGACAAGCGAAGCCGTCTGATCCGATTAGCTTTAAAGATGCACTTGACTCCCTCGTGACTGCGGAGGCAGTGGGTTGGGAAACCTTGCCTTGCGCATTTGGCAATCTCATATTACTTCACGGAGTCTTGCAGCGTATATATTTACAACGAGAGCTTTCATTTGGATCCAATTTGGGAGATCAAACAATCTACGAAATCCAGTATGTCACTTAGCAAATCATACTATTACTCTGCCACATGATGACGGCTGGCCAGTAGATGAATCGTATTAACCAAATAGTAGCTTAGCACTCTCTTCGTGGGCTAGTATATGGCAGCGCGTGTCGGGATCCGATTTACATCCAAGCAGCGAGCAGGGACCAATTCCTTTCACTTCTGTTGCATTTCTAACCGTAGCATATGTGCGAACTCATATGGATATAGGTCCTCGCATGCGGTTGGCATCGCGTAATCCAAAAGCAGTCGCATCAGCGTTGTTTTCAATTGCTCCTTTACCATGCCATCCAAATCTAACAAGTGCTTTATTGCATGCAATTCACGCACTGGATTTGCCAGTTGCGTTTGGCATCGAACATGTGGCTAGGAGTCAATCAATCTTGTGGTGCTGTCAGCATGCAGCATGCGCCCTTGAGTGCGCAATTTTTCTCAACAAGTGGCTAGAAACTATTGCTACTACACAAATATCGAATCCTTTGGAATGTGAGTTATATTGAAGCTTCCACTTCCTCTCCCATAGAGGTCTCCTAGTGGGCGTATTCCATTCATCTCTAACTCCTCGAGTCCAGCATATGAGCGCCACATACTGTCATACGTTGAATCCGTCATTAAAGAAGCCGTTGACTCTGCGGATTGGGAACACACGGATACAACATCCTGGTTTCGAGGTCCGCGGCATATGGGCACAGCTGTGTTGGAAGTATGATCGAATATCTTTACGATCACAGTACACGTTGGCGAGTGTCTAAATGAATACGCGGGAATGTACGAGAGATCATTTCAGCATATGACATAGTCTCACGAGCAAATCTAGCCTAATTGTAATGGTATCTCAAGACCAGACTACTTCCTTTAGTCAAAGTCGATGCAAACTTTCCCGATATGTTGACCCTCTGATAAATATTTATAAGCAGCCCTCACACCCTCTTCAGTAAATGAAAACGTCTTCTCCACCGGGACATCCAAGTTGTGAGAACCAACAAAATGCACGCATTCCTCAAGCAATTGCTTCGACCCGACAGTAATTCCCCGAACGATGTAGCCTTTGGATAGGGCAAGGGCAGCTACATCTGGCATTTCCTCTTGCTTGGCAGTAGATAAGAAGCCTATGATGGATATCACGCCCCCATAGGCAATGCAGTCAATACTTTGTTTAATCGTGCCGGATCCACCATTCTCAAAAATATAGTCAACGCCGTTCCCTTGGGTAATATTTGCGCTTCCTGGGCCCATTCTGGATGGACCTTGTAGTTGATAGTGTGATCAACACCATATTTCTTCGTCACATGGGCCAGCTTTTCCTCGCTAGATGAGGTACTAGTAATTATTAGCACTATACAGTACCTATTATCAGTCAATAAAACAATCCTTACATGATTGTTTTTGCTCCCGCTGCTTTAGCTAAGACCAATCCAGTGATGGAAACGCCGCCCGTGCCTGTGTTCAGATTGGTTTAGTACAGTGCTTGTTAACATATTGATCAGCATAGTTACCTTAGAACAGTACAGTCTAGCCTAGCTTCAAAGGAACATTCCCATAAAGAGCATTCCAAGCGGTGGTGCCAGTACAGACAAGTGCAGCCCACTGTGAAGCTTTCAAGGAAGACTCTTTAGGAACCTTAATAACCGAGTCCGCGTTGATAGGCAAGTAATTCCGAAGAACGCCGTCCACTGGACCGCCTAAGTCACCGTACCAGTCTTTCATTGGGCCATATAAATTGCGCGGGTTGAAGTTTACAATCACCGAATCACCTATAGTAAAACCTTGGACATTAGGTCCGATTTCAACGATTTCCCCAGCTGCATCCGAAACAGGGATCACATTGTCTTTGACAGGAAATGGGTACCGAGAAGTAGCGATGGCTAAGTCTCGAAAGTTCAGCGCAACACTGCGAACCTTAACAAGAACTTCATAAGCTGCAGCCTTAGGTATCTCCTCTGTAGACGTGGTAAAGTCGACAATGCTATGCCTACTTTGTAAACGGGAAACAGTTTGCTTGGAGGCCATAATGTAAGATAGTGTGGATACGAAGTTATCAGTGAAGATTGACAAATATGATACTCGCTGAGGCTTCGCCCCTTATTATATTCGCACGAAAAGAAGGGATTGTCCCTCGTTGGCATTGCGAAAATATCCAGGCTAAGAGTAACATGCAGTATAGCGGCGTTTGGGGCTGTTGGAGCTGTTGGAGTGATCTGTAGGCACCTACAGTCATGGGATTGCAACCGACGGATCGGGCCTTGGTAAACTAAACAGGGATGAGTGTGCACGCCTCAAGTGGCTGACACATTAGTTCGGACCGGAGATGCATCCTATTGTTTTCTTCTCGCTGAAAATCAGGGGCAGCATCACAGAGTAGGTCTTTAAAATGCTTTGTTATTTCAATTGGCACGGTGGGACTGAAGATCACGTTCCCTTGCATTTGGATGCGATTGTGTTTTCTTCTCTCTGGCAAGCTTCTCAGGCGCTTGATCGTCTATTTGGATGGTTGTAGACTCGGGATGCTATAAAATAATACGTACTATATATGACGCTAGCAATTCTCTTTGCACCCAGTATCAGCGCTCGCAAAACATGACACTGTATAACTTCGCGCCGTAAAGCCTTCCCTTGCTACATGACCTTGTACACAATTCCCACGTGTGTTGACGAAATGTCATCCGAAGCTGCGGTGGAAATATTTTAGCATATTAACCAAAATCCACCTTGCGGTCGTTTCCGAATCAGGCGATGAGTGGCGCGGAAATGTTTCCTGTTCAAGCACGCTGCTGATGGCCCCCAGGACTCTGTGAAACCGACGGAAGAAGGGATGTAGGCTGTATATTCTTGGCTCTTTTCCATGTGAGATGGCATTTATTCCCTAGATAGAGTCCTGTACCGTGTTTGTTGTCTTGTGTTATTGTCTTACTAGTGTGTATATAACACTTACGTACTACACTATGAGTAATATTTAGTGTAACCCTTTGTTTGCTTTAGACGTGTAGCTAGCGATGTCATTTGAAAGCCTTTTCGACCAGGCACTCTACTTGCTATAATAGGGCTGAGTCGGCAACCAGATGGAAGATATCTCTCTGCAGCTGTTGAAATACTATAAAAACTGTATGTATTGTATTCTAAGGAAAATAGAAACCCCTCAGTCTATACCTATTACTGCCAATAGTTGGAGGGTTTTCGCTTCTTGTTGTGAGAGAGTGACAAATCGGCGAAGTCGCACAATTGGTAACCTACCCGTCAGCATCATGCTAGTGCATGCAGTCATCATCAGGTGAGCAGAGAAGTGGCTTTATTGGTTGTAGCTGAACAAATCCTTAACAGTAACTCAGGGGTGAATATGCTAATTAAGCCTATGTCAATTTATTATGTACTTGGGGGCTAATAAACTGAGCTAAATCTGAGCTCGTTATCTCTTATGCCAGGCACATGAAGCGATTTGTCACGCCAGCTGGGATATGCTTACGTAGAGATCTCCTAATTACTACCTGTTAGCTCCACCCTCGGCGACCAACTGAAAGGACGTAACGAAGGTATTTAGTTCAAAGGAGTACTATGAGTATGCTGCGTGTATCGCAAAAGACGCTTGTACCGAATTTAGGCCCAATCACTCTTGCTAGTGGTTACATCACTATAAAAAAAGTAGATTTTATCCAAATACCATGTAGAATAAGGGTGGTATGGAGGGCTGAGCTCCGTATACATATATACAAAATAGTAAGCGCATTCTTTCTGATTTAGTGGAACCCTGAATCGTTTTCAATTAGGGCTGTCATAGGCTATCCCTCGGATTTTATATCTCCTGTTCACCTTGGACTATATAATAGAACTCAGTGTATATCCAATGTAGGTCGACTGTTTCAGAGTGATAAGTCAAGTCACCTTGTATTGAACCTCGCAGAGTTGGAGCGCTTAACTTGAGCGGAGATGTCAAAGTTACTACTGCCGGATACCAAGGTATCAGCTCTGGGCCAAATTGTCCACCCGCTTCTGGGGGTCCCAAGTGTCGATCCGTTGGGTTTAGGAATCACCTGGCATAATACACTTGAAGCCTCGACACTTCTCTCGCTTGTCGACCAGAATGTATCACTGCCCGGTGTCTTTCCAGCTGCTGGATATGTCAAGATCGTTGCTGAGGCATCTCTGACATGGTCTGGATCAAGAATTCTCCGACAATTCGAACTTGACGACTTTTTCGTCGAAAACGACATCACCGTAGCCAGAGGTGAGGACCAAGTTCAGATTACCCTTGAACTTCAGTCGACTGGCAGCCATGAGAGACACGGAGACAGGACAGACTTCGTTAATTTTCGGATTAGATCAAATTGTGCCGGCTCGAATAAACTGAACGCACTAGGGTGCTTGCGTCTGAGGAGCTCGGATGGGTACAAAAGTTTATCTTTGATCACGAAGACGGGTGATCAAAATCTATCGATCCAAAATAATCCTAGTCATATGGCAGGGACGCCAGCTTCAGGCAGAAAGCTTAACAATCCCTCTCCACTTTCTCATAACTTTGCGGAATCCGCAAGAGACTCGAAACTAACCAACGATGAAGTGAATCAAGTGGCACTGCCATCCACAAAAATCATCAAGACTCTTCCAATGTCTTTTGGTCAATCTGGGTTTTGGTTCATGACGCAATTTATAGACGATCCAACCTTTTTTAACGGAACTGTCTCATTTCTAATAACAACAAACCTTAACGTCGAGGTCCTTTCAGACCTTGTGCGGAAAATGGGTAGACGTCATGAAGGGCTGAGGACTGCATTCTTCACTGACGACTCTCACCAGCCCAAACAGGGCATCTTGGATGAGTCTCCATTATACTTGGAGAAGAAGATCATCAAAGCTGAAGATCAAGTACGCACAGAAATCGAGGCCATGAACAGGCATGTGTACAACCTCGCAAAGGGTGAAACCTTAAGACTCTTACTTCTCACCGAGTCACCAATCAAGCATCATTTAATAGTCGGCTATCACCACATCAATATTGATGGAATGAGCATAATGGCAATAACTGACGACCTCAGGCTAACCTATGAGGGAGCGCAGTTGCCACCGCCGTTCCAACAGAATGAGTTTGCCAGTAGACAGCATGAGCGGCTTCGTACTGGGCATTATGCAGATGACATTATGTTTTGGAAAAACGAGTTCGATGATCTTCCCGAGATTTTGCCCATTCTACCCCTCTCACCAAACACACTTCGATCTCGTCCAACGACAAGAACAACTTACCGCCATGTAAGAGCAGAGAGACGCCTAAATTCCGGCACTACTGCTCGACTCCAAGAACTTCGAAAACAAGGATATATACAATCTCCGTTCAACTTTTATGTAACAGTCTTTCAAATTCTTCTTGGAAGGTTGACTGAATCCGAGGATGTTTGTATTGGCGTTGCTAGCGCAAACAGGCATAACGATCCTGGATCAGACAGCAGTATTGGCATATTCTTAAACCTGTTTCCACTGCGGCTACGTTCACAACTTTCGAAATCGTTTCTGTATCTACTTCAAGAAAACAAAGCGAAAGGTCTGGCTTGCTTGAACCATTCTGCAGTACCATTTGACATCATTCTAGACGAGGTTGGGGCTATCCGACACCCCTCCCATAGCCCTCTCTCAAGCATTTATCAATTACATCCCGGTCAGAGAAAATAGGTCGTTTGGAGACGGAATCATAGAAAATAGAGAGTATGAGATTGGAGAAACCATGTACGACATCATGTTGGCAATTATTGACCCACCAGCTGGTGACCCATGGATAGCCATCATGGTTCAGAAGGAGCTGTACACGGAGCATGAAGCGCAAATCCTGTTGGATTGCTTCATAAATCTTGTAGACTCTTTCACTGATGATATACATCTCCCTGGGCGTCAACCACAAATGTTTAATGAACTCGCGGTTCATAACGCAATCGATCTAGGCCAAGGTAAGTCCGACTCTGATAGCAGCAAACTTTTATACTGGACGAGTTTTTTTTTATCCTGCATGAAACATGCCATTCTGACAGGTTATTGTTGCTAACTCACCGACATATAGGAGTGAGCCTCGACACTGACCTTGGGTCTCTTATTGGATACCTGGATACTATCTCTGCCAGACTAGTTAATCATGTCGCACTCAAGGATACCTACGGCGGCATGCTCTCTTATGCCGACATGATGGAAAAGTCCACTCAAATTGCCCACGCACTTTCTATCTTGGGCATCTCCAATCGATCTCGAATTGGAGTTCTCCAAGATCCGACTGTGGATTGGATATGCTCCATGCTCGGAATCTGGCGGTTTGGCGCAAGTTATGTTCCTCTGGAAGTCACTCAAGGTACTGGACGCCTAAAATCAATTATTGAAGACGCCAATCTCGGGGCTATTTTAATCCACGATGCGACTCAAGTGCTTTACAAGGATATAGATGTTTCACAAGCTACACCAGTCATCAATGTTGCCACAATTAGTGACAGCGGGAAAGCGGCTGCCTCCAATTTCTACAACGCCGGACCTACGGATGAGGCGATTATACTATACACCAGCGGTTCTACGGGTACACCAAAGGTAATAAGTTTTTCAATGTCAAGAAACTGTTTCCTCCAAGCATCAGGTACTGACTGAAAGACAGGGAATTTCGCTACCTCATCGAATGGTAACAAACACCATCAAGGGATTCCTTGCAATTTTCCCAATGAAGCCTCAGATCGTCCTCCAGCAAACCGCCCTAAGCTTTGATGTTTCTTGGTGGCAATCTCTGCTTGGACTTGCTACTGGTGGAACTGTTGTCGTCGCTGGGAAGGATATTCGAAAAGATCCTATTGCACTTACCAACCTTATTGCTTCGCAGATGATCTCACTTACGCTTGCAGTACCCTCAGAGGCTACGTCTTGGCTGCAGTATGGAGACCTGCAACAGCTACGCGCGTCTGCATGGGAATGGCACATATCTGCTGGTGAAGAGATTAGCAGCATCCTTGTTGAGAGGCTAAAAGCAGTAGACAAGCCGGACCTGCGATTCATGAATGCTTATGGCCCCGCAGAGACAATTGTCCCGCATGCCTACGAAGTTCCATATCGGGACCCCAGTATAGCTCTCTCCCCCATACCAATTGGTAAAGTCTTGCCTAATTACAGCGTATACATCATGGATGGAGACAACCATGCACTTCCCGCAGGTGTCCCGGGCCAGATCGTCATTGGAGGAGCCGGTGTTGCTTCCGGCTATATCAACCAACCGGAGCTTACAGCGGCTAAATTTTCTCAGGACATACTTGCTAGCAACCGGGCCATCACAAATGGATGGACTCATGCTCATCTAAGTGGTGATCGTGGTTATATGAGAGAAGATGGCGTCTTTGTTGCACTGGGTCGTATGAATGGCGACACGCAAGTCAAATTGAGAGGCCAGCGTTTTGAGTTACGAGAAGTCGAAGCTGCAATGCTTGCTGTCGGCAAGGGGGACATTATTGAGGCTATTGCTCATATTCGGTACCGAAATGACAAGGACGCCGCCTCTGCTTTCCTCGTTGCACATGTTGTCCTTGCTACAGAAATCCAGCAGAAGTATGGCACAAACGGCCCCGTTATCGACAGCATGGTTCGAACCATGATCTCTAATCTCGCTTTACCACAATACATGCGTCCGTCAATTGTGGTGTCTTTGCCATCCATGCCTCTAAACCATCATGGAAAGGTTGATCGAAAACTTCTCTCCAAGTCACCACTAAAGAAGACAGCAGAGGTCTCTAAAGCATTACCCTGTCCGCGACGAAATGCGAACACACAGTTTTTGCAGGCCATTGAGGAAATATGGAGAGACGCTTTGGGGGATCTCGTCGCCGGACAGGCTCTGGACGAAAATTCTGACTTCTTCCTTGTAGGCGGCAATTCATTACTGCTGATCAAAGTTCAAAACAAGATTCATGAGCAAATTGGTCAAAACATCCCCTTGTTGAACTTATTCGAAGCTAGCACTATGGGCAAAATGGCTATCATACTTGTTGAAAATCCCCACGAGCATTCTAGGGAACGGCCAACGAAGACTTCTACCAGAGATAAAATGAGGCAAATCTGGGTTTCTGTACTCGTCGGTATCGTGACAGAGGAAGATATCGGATTTGACTCCGATTTTTTTATGGTTGGTGGAAACTCGCTGCTTCTTATACGTATACAGAACGAGGTTCATAAAGAATTTGATGTTCTCCTTCCATTAGCCAAGTTGTTCGAAACGAGTACATTGGAGGGGATGTCGATGCTCTTGGACACCTTGGCAACTAAAAGCAATATTTCCTATCAATCTATTGCCGATATCAACTGGCAAGACGAAGTAGCATTTAAAGAGATAGGCCCGGGTTTCATGGCGGGCCTCAAGGATCATGTTTCTGCTGACGAGCTCTCCGGTGGGATTACAGTGGCGCTGACTGGGGCAACCGGATTTCTTGGTAGAAACATCCTGCAGAAGCTTCTTGACGACAGTGGGGTTGAAAAAGTGCACTGTATCGCTGTTCGAAATACTTCAAAACTGCTGATTGACTCTCCAAAGGTCATAGTTCACCCTGGTGATCTGAGAGACTCGGACCTGGGGCTTAGCGAGGATACTGCAAGACACATCTTTTCCAAAGTTTCTGCGATCATTCACAATGGCGCTGATGTCTCATTTCTTCGAGGTTATCTGACGCTTCGTACGGCCAATGTTCTTTCGACCAAAGCACTTGTACGGATGGCCATACAATACTCTGCTAATAGGCCACTGCCACATTTCCATTTCGTCTCAACCGCTGGCGTTGCCCAGCTTGGAACGCGTGAGCTATACGAAGAGTCACTTCCTGTGCTCCAACCTCAAACTAATACGAATGGTTATGTTGCGTCGAAGTGGGCATCAGAGAAATATCTTGAAAATGCGCATGTCTCTTCCACGTTGCCTGTCACCATACACAGGCCAAGCTACGTTGTTGGACCTGATGCGCCCCAACTCGATGTTATGCACAACATTCTGAACTTTGCAGAAAGGTTGAGAAGCGTGCCTCGAATGCCAGCTGTAGATAGATGGCTACAGTTTGTGGGGATCGATGAAGTGGCTCAAGACATCGCAGTCGACGTGCTGAGCAGAGAAGGTCTCCAAAGAACTCAGATGCAATATCGAAACCATTGTGGCGCAGAGAACGACTGGGTCCGGCTGGATCAACTTGGATTGTATTTAGAGAGGCAACACGGTGGAAATTTTCCCAAAGTCGACTTTACCCAATGGATTGACTCCGCTGGGATGGCGGGGATGCCAACACAGGTGAAGGCATACCTCATCAATCTTGTAACGAATAACACCAGTGACCGGAGTTGGATCTCTCCACGTGTCTTGAAAGGACCGCGTAATATGAACGCTCCATGGAGAAGGCGAGAGAGGCTTTAATACATGAGGGGCTAGGCCATCAAAAAGTTGCTGCTTATCCGTAGATCATTCGAGCTTCAGCTTCCTCAAATGCAGAATACTGTACATCAAGGATACAGAAGTGAGGCCTCCTCCTTTTCTTACCGGAGATATACATGTCTGTGAAGACTTGTTTAGAATGCTAAATCGCCTCTACCATAGCCACGACTGTTATAAAACTTGATGTTGACCCCAAAAGAATCACAGTCTATATCCCAAGGACCGCAATCTGGTATGTACGTAGCCTCACCGGCCGGCACAACACCAGTGTCAAAATATTCGGCCATATAACTGTGCAGACATAGGCTATCACTGGTGTCCATAGTATCATGTCCAAGCCCCTCTGTGATGACGAGGCCTGCTCCAGGGTGTTGGGCAGCCATAGCACGCGCGGCACTTAGAGGAGTTACGGGATCGAGGCGGTTTGATATGAACGGGATGGGGGCGGCAGGGTGACCAGAAATAGGATTCCCCGAGGCGGAACGTACAACTGGAGGAGTCGTGAATGGTCCTCTAAAATCCAGTTCGGCCGGAAATTCCAGGAGTTGCACGCCATTCGGATATTAGACCAGTAGGCACCAAAGATAGATGACGTGTTGATCTGTTGATTAATATACCGCTTCCACCATGCGATATCATAGTCCGATACACTATCCCCATCGACGCAGAGCACGCTGGCGGTACCTTCTTGCAGGTAAGCCTCCGAGTCTGGATCAATGTTGTTGATAGCGCAAACGTCATCTATATGAGGAATGTGGCGTTGAAACAGAATCTTTACAATGGCGGCAGTATCTCCACCCATGGCATCGTCGAGCGCTGCTGCAAGGGTTATAAAGGAACTGCGAGGCCTGTAGAGCGCCGCGCCCAGCATCTTGCGAATATCCTGACTCCTAATAATAATTATCTCACCGGTACAGCCGATAGTAGAAACTGGTTCTTCATCCAGCTTTGACAGCCACGAGGAGAAGCGACTTTTAATTGAGGCGTCTGACTTATCGCCATTGCGGGAGAGGGCGCAGATCTTGCGGCCAACTTCGTGACATTCACTGAAAAATCGGTCGGCAATTTCATCTGTATCTACAAGGCTGGTCACCCAGCCCCAAATCAACATTAGCGAACTTCAATGATTTAGTTTAAGTTCCAATCACACGTAACTGTCACGTACAGGCCCCGAAGAGTAATCATTGAAATCGACCACGCCGTCGAGAGCAATCTTCCAACGCGACCTGGAAACAAGGACGCAAAGTAGATTCCGAGGACTGTGCCGTAGGAGTAGCCGATATACTGCAATCGAGGAATATCGTCGCCGTATTTATCCATTTCCCGTTTTAGTTCTACATGGTCTTCTGCATTATCGCCGCCGCTCTTTCGATAAATGGCATCGCGGACCCGGAGTTCTGCAATCTTGTCCACCCATGTGAAGCATGTCGCGGGCAACATTAGGCGTACCCATGTAAGCCATAATCTGGCCGCCGTTGATGCCATTCGCTTCTACGTCCTGGCATCGAAGACCGATAGCCCTTTGGATCGCAAGGACACAAGGCACCCCGGTGCCTCCACGGCCGTTGAGGGGTCCCCGGCCTCGCAGCTCCAAGGAGATGGCATCACGACGCAGCGTGTCTTGTACGAAGCAGTTAGCGCGAGGCCAACTATTGCCAATACCACGAGGGTTAAATGAAATGATTTCGAAGTGGCCAAGGCCGGGCTTGTCAAGGACATCTCGTAAACTCTTCCCGGCCCTTAGCATAAAACCAACGCCTGCTCCTCCAGGGCCGCCCGGGTTAGTGAAGACTGAGCCTGCAAATGCCCTATCATCGTCTGATACGACAGCTGGTAACTTGATCATGGCAATAGCGACAGTTCTCAAGTCGCTATCATTCTTATAATCCAATGGGGCTATTAGGCGGGCGCATTTAAAGCCATCAAAGCAGTCGTGATCATCAGATCTTCAGAAGGGCTGATACTCGCCCAATCAAATTTGCCGTGAGAAGAGCTGGCTGCAGCCAAGACGGCGAGGTTATTCAAGACAATTCCAACGGCGACAAGCAATTTTTTTGGTAAAATAAAAAATGAAAATAAAAATAAAAATAAAAATAAAAATAAAAATAAAAATTCAAAAAAGAAATAAAAAGGAAAGGGAGAAAATAAGATCACCTAATAGGTACCCCGTAAGAAGATAAGATACGTGAGAGTGGCACCAAATAGACCACACTATCATAGGCAGTGGTGATGAACGCGTTGGTTGGCATAGAATCTAACTGAAAAGCGGGGAGATGCTGCCTTCTCTCAGCTACTTTGAAGCGAGGAGAAGTCAACCCAAATAGACTCTGCTGATCTTTTGCCAGTACGTTAGCAACTTGAGCAAACCAACCCTGTTTTGCGTCTTTCTATTTTGTTTTCGTGATTATTGAGCTGTGTATAACTGAAAGAGTGTCCATTGCGCTCGTGCAGTTATGGGCTCTCCCAAAGATCACCTTCCGCTGACCATATCGGAGGACACCATACGGGCTCTTTTTGCATTCCTCAACCTACCGCCGCCGCAGTCGGTATCCGCTTTGTCTACCACAGCGGAGTATCATTCGATCTATGTCGTTTCTTTCGCGACCAAAGTGGCAGATGCCGCTTTTCCGATGCTTTCACGGTCCAACAAGGATTGTGTTGAACTTATCCTGCGCATCTCCGGCCATCACCTACCCCGCATCAAGACCATCAACGAAGTCGCGACGATGACTTGGCTGCAACAAAATACTCAATTGCCTGTAGCTAAAGTCATACGTTATGATGCCAGCACCAACAATCCACTGGGTCACGAGTTCACTCTTCTACAGCGACTCCCTGGCGTCGCGGTTAGCGAGATTTATGATCGACTCCCGCCACAGCTGCTTGACAGTCTCATCAATCAGTTGGTAGACATCGTACAGCAAATCCATTCAATCTCTTGGGATGGTGTGTCCGGCCTTCAATTCGACCATGACGGCGCCGTTGTCCCGGGACCTATAGTTGAGGAGACGTTCTGGCAGCAGCCTGATGTGGTCAAATATTGGCCCGAGTCAGAGTCCGTCCAATCCCTTAACATTACTGGTCCCTACGAATGCTACACCGATTACATCGCCGCGATGGTGCGTGTTTATCAACATGCAATTCGCCTTCATCCATCATTGGCAGATATGCGAGATATGCTGCCACGCCTGGATCTTTTTGTTGACATCCTATCTGAGTTCCCGGAGCTCAATAAGACCAGATATTTCTTAGCGCACAAAGACTTGCATTTTGCAAACATCATGTGCGATGAGGCGAGTGGTCTTATTACTGGAATCTTGGACTGGGAATTCTCCAGCATTGTACCTGCCACCCGCTGGAATCCTGTTGGGGCATTTCTTTGGAATGGCCAGTACTCTGAAGGAGCCATGGCAGAGAGAGATCGCCTTAAGACATTGTTTATAGCACGTTGCACCGCACGGGGATTAAGCTCGCTGATAGAGGAGACAAGACCAAACTCAGTAATGCAGGGGGCCATGCAAGAAGCAGTTAATTACCTGCGTGCAATCGTGGAAGTGCGCCCACGGGGTCAGAAGGAAGACAGGGTGCCTAGCTGGCGTGCCACTCTTGAATCCCAGTTGAAGATCCTGGGTATTTGAGAGGTTCTGTGGGTTTGAGAAATTATATTGCGTATTTGAGACTACTTCCAGCCACAAGGATTAGACAGATGCATTTTTTAATTTGGATTTACTGATACAAGACCAATGCTACATAGATACTTGTAGAATGATCGGTAATAATAGTCAACTACTTGGACGTCACTGTTAAGTAGGCCTTCGTCACGCAGGTGTAATTGCTAACCGTGAAGCGCTACAGTCTATGATTAAGTTGAGTATGTTCGATGCTGAGCTCTAACGACTACCATCTTAGAAAACTACCGGCAAATTCTCGATTCCAACGTCTTTATGCAACGGCGTAAAGTCGATTTTGCTGATTGGCACTGAAACCTCAAGATTGGGCAGTTCTTTAAAAAGTGTAGCTATAAACGCTTGTGAGCATATGAGTTCCATACACCGGGGTGGTTTTACACTTACAGAAGACGGTTGCCAATTCGGTTTTTGCAAGAGTCTCAGCGATGCAACGATGGTCGCCGTATCCAAATCCAAGAGCCTCTTCATTAGGCCATTTGCGATTCATATTAAATTCGTCTGGATTTGCGAAGATGTCGGCGTCACGGTTCGCGGATTGATTGGAAGCAATGATGCCCTCATTAGCTTTAATAAGCTAGTTTCCATGTCAAATGTCAGCATTAATGAACATCCACACCTTGAACTCGTAAGTGAAGTACCTTGCCGCCAATCTCAACATCAACTTTGGCCGTTCGTTTAATTGCCAGCGCTGAAGCTGTGTGATATCGTCATAGCTCTTCCACAAATTCAGGGGCGAGTGAAGGATCAGCTTTCAATTGCGCAAGCTGATCAGGATGCTGGAACAAAGTCACAACTCCCTATGAACTTCATTAGCCACAGATCGCGACACTCAATTGGGATGTAATGGGGAGATGTGAGGTGGCTCATACCAATGCAATCATGTTGACCATAGTAGCATTTCCTGCCACGAGTAACAAGAAAGCTATTTGCACAGCATCTGCCCTTTCAATGTTCCCAGGTTTTACTTGTTCTACAACGAGTTTACTAATGAGGTCATCCTTAGGCTCTTGGATTCTCTGATCCACTAATTTGGCAAGATAATCGAGTAACCCCCTAGGTTTGTCATGGTCAGTCACAATGGAGCTGCCTCAAGTCTGCTGACTAGATAGTGAAAGAAAGAGAGAGAACACACTGGTTTGCAGCCGATGCCTCACGCGCCGTAGAGCTTCCGTTGGTCCGTATGGCATTCTGCTGCGTAAGATATTCGAGATCATGGAACGGCACGCCAAGGATGGTATAGATAATCTTAAAAGACAGTCAACGATGGGTTATTTTTTCGAGCTGCGCTTCACTCACGTATGATGGGACTGGCAATGCAAACTCTTTAATTAAATCAACAGGGCCATCAGCGCAACCCTTAGCTTTCAGGGCACCAAGGAGATCATCCACCGTCTTCTGAATGTATGGCTGCATCTCCTTGATATGGTCAACAGAAAATATTGACTCAACCATGCTCCTGTCGAGGAATTGACATTATTTTCCATGAAACTCCGGGGTATTGAAGCGCTTACCTTTGATGCATATGGTCTGGAGGGTCCATGTCAACGAATGTTGGCTTCGCTTTGGCCGCCTCTTTGCCACCAGCACCCAACTCGGGGAAGCCAGGGCGTGTCCGGACCTAGCGATTAACCGGCCGTTAATAATCTTGGAATGTTACTTAAAATCTTTTCATGATCCTTCCTTACCTTCGAGAGCCTTTCATCGGTTGCAACAGTAATTACGTCCTTGTATTTAGTGACCAGCCAAGCCAAGCTCCCATCAAAAAGCTTAACTTTCGATACTGGATCAACGGCCCTTAATCGTGCGAACTCGGCTGGTGGCTCCATGCCAGAAGCTCGCCGAAATGGGAAACTAGGTGCATCAGTAGCCATTGAAGCAATCGTTCGGATAAACTGCTGGCTTTGGGTATTCCGGAGTAGTGCTTGAGGAGAAAACAATCTCGTTTGGGGAAGTATCATGCTGTGGATAAATCGGATGAGTTGATTTGGAGGAAAGTGTAGTGTTCTGGCTCTTTGGAACACGCATTATCTTGCATTTTTATACTTCAGGCACTACAGTGCATTATACTGAAGTCTATTCTTCAACATATCACGAGGGCTCTGTCAATACCCATTGAGAGGACTTGCGCTCTGTTCTCCGCGGAGACTATTGCTTTGCCCAGTTCAATTACTCGCGATGTCGGTATATACCAGTAGGCTATTTAGCGGGTAATGAAGCTTACTCAGTTGCCATACCCCTTCACAGGCTACACACAGGCGACCGACCATCCTACCGCGGAGATGCGCATATGCCGCACATATAGCATTAAATATTGTCCTACCATGGTACGATTTGCATGCAAAGAACAGGCCACTGCCCTGGCACTTGTTTATAAGAGTCCTCCTATTTGGACAGTAGTTTTTTCCTATTTAAACAGTAGTACTCTACATCATAAGCTAGATTTACCCCCTTAATCGCAATTACTACACCTGTATACTAAAATACAGTGCAGCACACTGGGAAGGAAGATTACTATATAAAATTACATATTATAGCACTATAGACTATTAATTACCGCTAATTCGTTTAGAAATAATAATTCCAGCCCTTTTAATTAAAATAAACACACTTCTTATAGTCTAGCTAGTTTATTAGCCTTATTATTATTCTTTATTTAAGTAGCTGGGATAATAATAACATCCTTAGCCTTAGACTCCGTTATAGCCTTTATTTTATTATCTATATTAAGGGCAGCGGCAGCTATTACAGCTAGCCTTATTATAGCACAGGCACCAGCTTGTCTTTAAGACTATCCCCTTATAGTTCTAATAACCTATATATTTAGCTATAATTATAAACCTTTTACTAACTATAATAAAATTACCTAGGTGTAGCTGCAGCTATAGCTTTAGGATAACCTCTATAAGCCCTAGACTTTAAATTAAAAAAGATTACGGTATATACTTAGCTTTAATTAATACTACAACTGTAAATTTTACTATAGCTACTACTGCTATATTAATTATATTATTTACTTTAATTAAGTATTATTTTTACCATTATTAATAGCTTTTAGTATTAATAGTATAGGTATTTTATTATTATTTAGTAGGTAAAGGCAGTTATAAAGGTTTTAAATAATTTTAAGATTATAAATTTAAAGTAATAGCTTATTTATATCCTAGGACTAAGTAATTAATAGTTTTTCTATAGAAAATTATAAAAAATAATACTAAAGGTTTAACTAACTATTATTATAAGTAGATATTATTATAGCTTAAGGTTTTATTATTATAAAACTTTTTAAAGATTATATAGCTATAAAAAAGGCTATATTACTATATAAAGCTATTAATATAAGGTTATAATAACTAAGGGTTAAGGTTTAATAATATTATAGCTATAGCTAAGTTATATTATTATATAAGGAGATTAATAGTAATATAAGTAATAGTTATTATAATATTACTTAACTAATTCTACTACTAAATAAAATATAACTACTATTATATTTATATTTTAATTATATTTTAAAAATTATTTTATTTTATTTTTTTAATATTAAATATATAGTATTATATAAATATAAAAGATTACTAATATTTATAATAAAAAAGGACTTTATATTTTTATATATTATTTTTATAAAGTTATTAATATATTAGCTAAAGTTATAATATTTTTTAATAAAGTAATATACTTACTGCTTATAATATAATATATATTTTTTTAAAATATATTTTATAATATAGTTTTATATTAAATTATATATAAGCTTTATTTTATACTATTCTTTTTTAAATTCTTTTTTATTTTTAGTATAAATAATTTATTTTTAAGTATAAAATATTCCTTTATAAATTAAAGGGTTAGCAGTAGGTAGTAAAGTAATATTACCCTACTTTATAATCTCTTACTTAGTAGTATAAGTAGTAAAGTTATTATTAATAGTATTATTATTACTATTATTAGCCTTTAACATAAAATATAAAGTAAATAAATCAGGCAAGTAGCAAAAGGTAGGTATATTAATAATATAAAACTTAAGCTTATATTTTTAAAAAAAGTATATATATATTAATTATATAAAGATCTAGCTGTAATACCTTAGTATTATATATATAGTTATAATACCTTTAAAATCCTATTATAATTATCCTCTTTTTTTATTATAGTTATTTTAGCTATAAAGTATAGGTAATTTTTAGTATAATTAAGGTAAATATATTATTATAGTATAATACCCTATATAGTAATATTTACTATTATTTATTATAATATACTAAGGAGTATAAGTTATAGTATTTTCCTTATATATTCCCTATAGTTTTACTTTTTTACTAATTATATTTTATATAATATTACTTTTTAATATTGGAAATTCTTTTTAATAAATAATAACTATTAAAAATATAATATTTTATTAATTATTTATTAATAAAACCTTATTTTATTAAACTTATATTATTATATTATACTTTCCTTATATATTACTAAGGAAAAATAATACTTTAATACTTTTACTAAATAAAAATTATATTATATATAAATTTATATATATTAGTAATAATATATATATTACCTTAGGGTTAATTTTAAAATTAACTTTAATAACTTTAAAAAAACCCTAAGAAACTATCTTAATATACTTACTTTTATTACTTATATTTAATTTAAACTAAGTTTAGCTTAATATTTTTAATATATTTATAATAAAAATAATTAAATATTATAAATAATTTAAATAAATTTAGCTTTTTACTAAAGTTTTACTAATATATTACTAAAGTATAAGCCTTTAGTTTTTTTAAAATATTTAATTTATTAATTAAATAAATAACTTTATATTATTTAATTTTTTATTATTTTTTTTAATATATATAGTTTAATTAGTATTAATATAAGTAAAATAATTTAAAAGTTTTTTTATAATAATTATATAATTTTTATAATACCTTTAGTAAATCTTTATAAAGTATTTAATTACCTTAATTAAATATATTATATAGTTTATAAAATCTTAAATATTAAAAAAGCTATTATTAAAAGCCTTTACTTTTACTACTAACTTATAATATAATAATACTAGCTTATATTAATAAAAGATTTTTATTTTATTTATATAATAAGCTAAGCTCCTATAGGGTTAGTATAAGAGGGATTCCTAAGGGATAAACCTTATACTAGGTTCATATTAATAAATAAGCTAGGCTAGACTATAGATAATTAATAAAAATAAAAAAGGTTTATTTATATAACTAATAGAAAATACTTTTTAAAGTATAATTAAGTATTATTTTATATTTATAATTAGCTATTTAAATTATTTTAATAAGTAATATAAAGTAAATTTATATATTTAATTATATTTCTAAAGTAATTATAAATAATAATTACTATTTATTATTTTTATATAAAAGTAATTTTTTATATATATTACTTTTATATTAAATAATTATTAATTAATTTTTAGTTTATTAATTATTCTAAAGGTATATATTTATTATATTAATATAAAATATTAATTTATAATATAATATTTTTTTTATTAGTTTTATCCTTAAGATTAATTATAAAACCTTAATATTTTTTATATTAGTATATTATTATATTTTTTAATATATAATTCTTTTATATTATTTATTAATTTATTTTAAAACATTATTTTATAATCTCCTTATATATATATATTAATATTATATTAATTAAGTATTATATAAAACCTTAAGTTTATTCTAAGTTTTATTTTATTAAGGTAAAGTATAATTAAGTAAATTAAAATTATAAAAGCTTAGCTAGTTAAACTTCCTTAATTAGCTTTATAAAAATACTTTATTTATAATATATTACTTTAAAAAAAGTAAATAAATATAAGTTTAATAATTATTTTATTTAATATTAGTAATATATTATTAATAAAAAAGGTTATAATAAAGGTATTATTATATTTTTTTATAAATATTTATTTTTTTATTTTATATTTTATTATTAATAATTTTATAATTATTTATTTTTAAAAAAATTATAAAAAATATTTTATATAAAAGTAAAAAGCTAAAGTAGCTTTTACTAAGGTATTTACTTATTTTTAATAAATTTATTATTTAGAGTAAAAAATAAAAGAAAAAAGTAATAAAATTTTTAATTATAATATAAACTTATTAAATATATAAATAATATTATATAATAAAAGTCTAATACTACTTTAAATACTTAGTTTATTAATATAATTAATATTTTTAATTTAAGTTTTTTAAATAATTTCTTTTATTTTAAAAATATATTTTTAGCTTTTAGTAAATTTTTTTTTAAAATTTATTTAAGGCTACTTAGGAATTTATAAAGTTTTTAATAAGTTTTTAACTATTTATACTTTTATTATATTTTTTTTATTTTACTAAATATTAAAGTTTATTAGTTTTAAGGTTTATTTTTAATAATATTATTTTATTAATTTTATATTTAAGTTTTTTACTTTTAATAATAATTTTATTTATAATAAGCTTTTTAATATTTTTATTTATTAATACTTTTTTTAATAATAAAATATAAAAAATTAAGTATATTAGTTTTTTTTATTTATTTAATTATTTTAGGAAGTTTAATTTATAATTAATTTTATTAATTTTTTTTAAAATTTTAGAAAGTTTAACTTTTTTATAGTTTAGTTTATTACTTAGTTTATTAGTTTTAATATTAATTTATTTTTTACTTTAAGTATATTAAAGTAAGTAAACTATATTTTCTTTTTAAAAGATTAATTCTTTAAGTTTTTTTTTATTTATATATTATTTTATATATTTTTATATAAGTTTAAGTTATATATATAGTTTTTAATATAGTTTTTTAAATTTATTTATTTTAAGTATAGTTTTTTATATATTTTTTCCTTTTTATAGTATTTTATATATTTATAAATAATATTTTTTATTAATATAAAATAATAATAATTTTATTAATTTTAAAACTAAATTATTATAAAAGAATTTTACATTAAGTAAATACTTAATTTAATTATTTTAATTAAAGTTAATATAATTTTATAAATATATTTAAATAATTTAGTTAATATATTTTATTTATTTATTTATTTAAAGGTAGTAAATAATATTAGCTTTATAATTTATATTTATTTTTACTATAATACTTTATTAATACTTAAATATAAATATTAATTTTTTATTAAAAATAATTTCTATAGGTAATTTATATTTTAAAGTTATATACTTTTATATTATATAACTTAGTTTTTTTACTATATTTACTTTTTTATATAAAATAAAAATATTTTATTTTATTAATTTATTAATAATAATAAAGATATTATTATATATTATATTTATTATAAACTTCTTTAATAATAATAGCTTAATAATATAATTAAATAAAATAAAGCTTTAAAAATACTTTAATATTAATAATAATTATAGTTTACTATCAGGTTTTTATTAACTAGATTTTATTTTTATATATAGTATATATAATTTAATAATTTATTTAATAATTTTTTTTATATTTATAAAAGTATAATAATATTAAATTTATTATAGTATTTTTATAACTCCTTTATATTTATATAGTAAATATTTATAAATTATCTTAATTATTTTCTATTATAATAGTTCTAATACCTAAATTCTTTTATTTTTATATAAAAGTCCTTTTATAAAGGTTATATTTTTAAAAAATTAATTTTATATTTAATTATTAACTTTATTTTTAATTTTATTAAAAATAAAGTTTTTATTTTTTATTATAAAAAAAGTATTAATAATTATTAATTTATAATACTTTTTTATTATTTTTTAAAATATTAATAATATAAGTTTTAGTATTAGTTTAAAGTAATTTTTTTTATAATTAAAAGTATTTACTTAATTGTTTTTTAATTTTTTATAAAGTATAATTTTAAAGTTATATTTAATTATAAACCTAAAATACTTTTTTTATTATATAAAAATATTTATTTTTTTATAGTAAAATTTATAAGATTTTTATAATTTAAATATATAATAATTTTATATTTATTACTTAATAAATATAATTTTTATTTTTTAAATACTTTAAAAATAATTATAAGTTTTTAATTATAAATAAAATATTATAATTTAGAATTATAAAACTTTTTTAAAAAAAAACTATAGAATATAATTTTCTTTTATTATTTTATTAATTAAAAACTTCTTTAATTATATAATTAAAGGTATTTATTTTAATAATAATTAATTTTTTTAAATTATATATTTATAATATTAATATATTAGTAATAGCTTTTTATAATACCTTAAAGGTTTTTAAAGCCTTTTTTATATATTTAATTAATTTTTTTTTTTTTATTTAAATTTTTTTTAATAAAATCTATAAATAATATAATAATTCTACTATAGTTTTAAATAAATTATTAATAATAATTAATGAATTTAAGGAAACTTTATATTTTTTTAATTATTTTAAAAACCTTTTATTTAGTAATAACTATTACTTTATTAAGGTTTATTTTAATTTATTTTAAGAAAATAATATATCTTAGGAAATTAACTTCTTATATATGAAATTAATACTTTTTAATTTTATTAATAAGTTTACTATTTATAATATTTCTAAAACTTAATATTATTATAACCTGGCTCTTATAATTGCAATAATAGGCCTATAGAGTAGTTAGCCTTAGATTAAAGATAAACTAACTAATTAATTAAAGATAGATTATTAAATTATTAAATAATTTAAAGATCTATAAGTAAATTATTAAAATATTAAGATAATCTATAATAAGATTATTAATACTTATTAATAATCTAGCCTAGCTAACTAAGTATATAAGTTTACTTTATATTACATATTTAAAATACATAAATAGTTAGTTATTATTAATATAATAATATTTAAATTAAATACTTAAATACTTTATTTTATAATTAATAATAAAATTACCTATTTATTAACTTAATTACTTTACTAATATAAATTATAAAACTACTTTAAAGTTTATCTTTTAAAAATAGTTAACTTATAATACCTATAGGAACCTAATTTATTATATAATAATAACTTTTATTTAAATAATTATATTAAACCTATAGGTAATAAAATATTAAAAATTAAATAATTTATAAGCTTTAAAGTTTTAAATAATAATATTAATTATAAAAGTAAAGCTTAAAATAATTATAATAATAATATTAAAATATAAAATAATTTTAAAAATATTATTAAAAACATTATAATAGCTTTATAATTACTAGCTAATTTAAATAAAGTTAATTAATATTTTATAATATTTAAAAAAACTTATAAAATAAATATATTAAATAATTAATACTTAAATAGCTATTATTATAACTTTTTAAGGATAATTAATAATAAACCTTATAGTAAACTTAGCCTTTATAATATAAATATAAAAACCTAAAGAAATTATTAAGCTACTATTACTTAATAAATTTAAAAAAACCTTAAGTAGATTTAAAAATTTTTTATAAATATAAAAAATTATTTTAGTTATTTTTTAACTACTATAGTTAATAATATTATAAAAATCTAAATTATAAAAATTTATTTAGCTAAAACTACTAAAAATTAATTTAAATTATATTTTAGAGATTTTAAGTAAAATAAAACTTTAAAAAAATTATATATAATTACCTTATTTATAAATTATATTATATTTAAATAATAATTTAAAAAACTATATAAAAAAACTAATAAATTTAAAAAAGCTAAAAATATATTTTTTTAAATTAAATAAAAAGGATTTTATATAAAATATATTATTACTTTTATATATTTAGCTACTAAAACTAACTTTAATAATAAAGTATAGTAAATACTTTATTACTAAAAATTTAATTTAAATATTAAAGATAAGTTTTTTAAAAATAAAAAACCTAATATACTTAATAAATTTACTAAAAAAACTACTTATATTAATAAATAATAATTTTAATAATATTAAAAATATAAGTAAAAAAAAACCTTTAAAAAATAATTTTAAAATACTTTTACTTTAGTAATAATATAAATTAAAAAAAGAAAAACTTTATAATATATAATAATAAAAAACTAAGACTTATAAACCTTAGTATTATTAAAGTATAATATAAAAATATTAAATATTATAATTATAAAAAAAAATATATATATATAAAAGTATTATTAAACTTTAAAAAATAATAATAATAATAAATTTATATTTATTTTAAAACTTAAAAAAAACTAAATAATTAATATTATATAACCTTTAGTAAACTATAATATATTATATTTTTTAATATATTATAATAATAAATATTAAATATATTTTAATAATAAATAAAAATTAAATTAATTTTTTAAAAAACCTAAAGTATAAACTTTAAATATATTTAGAAAAGCTACTTAAGAAAATATTTTAAAAACTTTATATAACTTTAATAAAAAAAAAAAATACTTTATAAATAAAAATAATAAAAACTTATATAATAAAAATATAATATTATATAGTAGGACTATAATATAGGATATATTAACTTTAATATTAGTAAATTATACTTAAATTATAAATTATAAAAACCCTAGGGACTTTAATATCTTTATAAATAAGAACCTTTAGATAAAGAAAATAATAAAAGTAAAAATAAAATTATTTATAATAAAAATAAAAAAATTTATAAATCTAGTTTTTATAAAACTAATAAAAAATATTAATAATAAATTAATACTTTTTTAAATATATATTTTTTTACTAAATATAAAATTTAAAAATTATTTATAAATAAATTATATAAACTTTATAAGTTTTATAAGTTATTTAATAATAATTATTATATATATAATATAAAAATAAAAAAGAATTATAATAGTTTTTTAAATATTATATTATTAATAAACCTTATATTAAAAAAATTTATTAAGTAATAGAGAAAAATTTTATAAATTAATTTAATTAATATTTATAATAAAACTTAAGTATTAGGAAAAAAGCTTTAATAATATTTTAATACTTAATACCTTAAACCTAAGGTAATAAAATTAATATTATATTATATTAATAATATTTTATTTATAAATTAATATAATAAAACTAATATTATTAACTATAAGTTACTTTTATATAAATAATATATTTTATATAAACTTATTAAATAATATAAAGATTATAAAACTACTAATTATATATAGGATAAGTTTATACTTTATAATAAAAATAATTATATAAAATACTAATATTAGTACTATATACTTATATATATTATTAAAAACTTAATATAATAAGGTTTTAACTTTAAAAAATATATTAGTAAATATAAATATAACTTTAAAATATAAAAGATTAACTAAAATAACCTTTAAAAATATTATAAATTTATTAATAAATATATCCTAAAACCTAAATATACTTAATGTAAATAATATAATACCTAAGTTTATAAGCTAAATTAAATTACCTTAAAATTAAATAATATTAAAAATAATATTTATAATAAAAAGTAAAGTAATAAAACTACCTAAAATAATAATAAATATTATAATAGTATTAATAATATAGGTAATTAATATACAGGTATAATACTTTTACTACATAGGTATAATTTTATATAGGTATAACTTTTAACTTTATTTAATTAGCTAGAAAAAAAATATTTTTACAGGTACTTCTTAGCGTAGGTAGTAAAGCTAGCTGCTTTAATAACTATTTTTAAAGGTATACTTAAGCTTTTTCTTATATTTTAATTTATAAATTAAATATATTTTTCTAATTTTTTTAATTTATAGATTAAAATAGCTACTATTATTACTTTAATTTATAAATTAAAATAGCTTACCTACTGCTATTTACAGCTTATTTTATTCTATACGCTCCTACTAGCTCCTTATCCTCTGTATATTAAGCTATATCCTCTAGCTATTTAAATAAATATTTATTATTTTCTTAGATTTAAGTACTTTACCTAGCTAATATTTTTATAATTTTATTAAAGAATAATTAAATAAAGTTTTTTTTTATATATATTTTATTTAATAGCTTTTTTTATAAGTATAAACTTATTTTAATTATTAATTAATTAACTATACTTTTACAGACTTTATTATATTTTTACTTAACTAATAGCTTAGCTAACTAATATAATAGAAGCTTAGCTACTTATTATAATAGTTAGTTATATTAAAATAAGTTACCTAGTGTTTTTTAGTTTCCTTTATAATATAATAGTAATTTTAAAATTAAAGATTTAGTAGTATAAATTTATAAATATTAACTTCTATAATAGCTAATGTAAGTAAATCTTTTATTTTATAAAGCTAGTTCTAGAACCTAGCTTTTTATAAACCTTATAGTAGTAAGGGATTTTAAATTTAAAGGAGATTATATAGTATTTATTATAGTTAACTAAATAAAGTAAAAAAGGGGTCTTAGTACTAAGTATAAACCTATATACTATATAATACTATTTATTAATAAGCCTAAGCCTTTTTAATAATATTATTTATAATAGTTTACCTAGGTATTTTTTAATAAACCTTAGGTATTAGTAGTTAGTAAAGACCTAGTTATTTATATAAGTATTTTTAAAGTTATACTTTTAGTTATATATTATATTTTATATTACCTTAATAAGCTAGTAAAGGTAAGTTATACTATTTAAAAAGTAGTTTTTTATATTATTATTATTTACTTTAGTACCTAAGGTTATTTAAATACTAAAGTTATAGTAATAGTAAATAAAATAATATACTTATTAAACTTTTACTAGTAGATATATTTTATATAGGTAGTTTAAGATTACCTATTAGTTATTAAACTTTAAATAAAAATATATTTAAGCTTATTTATACTTTTACTTTATTTTAGTAAATAAAATATACTTTTATATAAAAAAAAACCCCTTAGTAAATATAAGGGATATTTTTATTAATTATTATATTAAGTAACTATTTATTAGTAATAGTAAGCCTAGCTTATAGCTCTATAGGGGTCTTTTTATTATTACTACTACTAAAACTACTATTACTTTTTTATACTTTTATCTACTTTTACTTAATATTAAGTAGTATATTTTAGTTAATATAGTATATATAAAGCTACTACTATACTATAGGGAATTAGTTATTAAAGGCAGCTTTTATAATATTATTAAAATTAGTAATAATTACCTTAGGCTTTTTAATAAAATATTATTTAAGGAGTTAATATATACCTTTTATAAAGAACTAAAACCCCTTTTTCCTTTTATTATTAATTAAACCTTATATAGTATTATATATTAAACTAAGGTATATTTAGTTAGTAGTTTAAAAAAGAAAAAGCTTATACTAATTAATATTATAAATATTATTAAAGTTTATAACCTTTAGAAACTACTTTTATATTTATAAATAGTAAGGAAAGGTTTATATAAGGCTAACTAGCTAATCTAGCTTATCATTTACTTATTTTATAAAGTATAAAATATTTTTTTTATTAAATAGCTTAATTAATATAATAATAGAAGTATAATTATTAAGCTTTTTATAGTTTATTTATACCTAGGTATTATAAATATTTCTTTATATTAACGTAATATTAGGGTATTTTTATTTTATAATAGTATAGACGTTTTATACTTAAATACTTATTTAATAACTAGTTAATTTAATTATTACTTTTACTAATATTATAAGTTATTAATGTAATAAATATATTAATATAGTAAAGCTGCGTTTATAATTATACTAGCTATATTTTAAATTATTATAATACCTAAGGAGTTATTTACCTTCCTCTAAAGCTTTAGTAATAACTATTTACTTATACTTATACTTTTATAATTTCTAAGCCTAAAGATTAATACTTTTAAAAACCTAAGGTTACTTAAATTAATTATATTAAAAAAAATACCTTAGTTTTTAACCTCTGTAAAAGTATATATTTTATTAAATAATTATAAACTTATTTTTTTTTATAAATATATTTACTATATTATATAAAGCTTTAGTTAATAAAGCTAGTTTACTAAAAATAAGTAGGTTTAGGATTACCTTTAAAGTAGGTAATATAAACTATTAAATAAAAAATAAGCTAATGTTAATTAATATTAGTAATACCTAAGGTAATTTTAAAGGTAGTAAGTATAGTAAATATAAAGGTAAATATAGTAAGGGGGAGTTATAAGTATTTAAGCTTAAGGGTAATTAACCCTATTTTTTTTACTATACTTATATATATTTATATAATTAAGTAAGGTTTATAGTTAATATTTAACTTTTACTAATTACCTTTTATATAATACTTATAGTAAATTTAAACTTTTTCCTTATTTTTATTAGCGGTTAGTTAGCAGAGGGTAGTAATTTTAGCTTAAGGAAAGGAGAAGTAAATATATTAGGCTTTAGGCTTAGTATAAGTACTTTTATTTACTAACTTTATAGTTATTTATAAAGGAAGCTATTATAAAGATATATATTATAATTAAAGTAAAAGTCTTAGAAAAGCTTATAAGTATTTTATAAATTATAAAGGAGTAGTAAAGTTAAAAACTATTATAAATAAATAGTAAAGAGGTTATTAAATATATTATAGTTATTAAATTTATAAAATTAATTAACGCTAGGGGTTAAACTATTAATAAAGGTTAATTATTTATAAGTCTAATATAATTACTCCTAGGGTATATTTTAATAACTTAGCTTTATAATTTATATTATTATCCTTAGATATAGTTAGTATTTTAAAGATAGTTTTTATAGTTTTAACTTCTATTATAATTAATTACTAAGACTTAGGCTATATTATTATTTAGCCTATTTAAAGCTAGTAAATAAAGGTTTAGCTATTATAATAAAAGTAATAATATAGTTAATAAAGGAAAAGCTATTATAGGTGTTTTTAATTTATAAATTAAGGAAGTAGTAATATTATTTTAATTTATAAAGTAGGAAGGTAAATGTATTAATATGTCTTTTTAATTTATAAATTAAAAAGGTAATAGGAAGAAGGGGCTAGTACTTAAGGTAAAGGTAGTAGAATATTATTTAAGCTAATATTTTTTTTTTAGCTAATTAAACTAAGTTAAAAGTTATACTTATATAAAATTATGCCTATATAGTAAAAGTATTATACCTGTGTATTAATTACCTTAAAAATATTATAAATTTACTGATAAATATATTCTAAAGTTAAAATATACTTAGTATAAATACTATAATATTTAAGTTTATAAATTAAGCTAAATTACTTTAAAATTAAATAATATTAAAAATAACTTTTATAATAAAAAGTAAAATAATAAAATAACCTAAAATAATAATAATTATTATAATAGTACTAATAATATAACTTACTATAATTTAAATATTATAATAAAAGAAAACTATAAAAACTTTTAATAAATAAATAATTAAATAATAAATTAATTATAATTTATATAAATTCTAAAGCTATAATAAATTATATTATACTTTAATTAATTAACTATTTATAATTAAACTATTATAAAAAGGAAAAACTATATACTTTTATAAATATTAAAAAATAATAATTTACTTATAATAATAAAATTATTTATTATAAAATTAATTACTTTATAATTTAATTTAATAAAATTAAAAATATATTTAAATTTAATATTATAAATATTATAAAATATAATATATTTTTAAAATATAATTAACTTAAGTTATATAATTTTAATATTAACTAAATTAAAAATTAAGTAAAATAGTAAATTTATCCTAAATTAACTAATACTTAGTAAAATTATAACTAAATTAAAAAAATTAATAAAATATTATAATATCTTTAATAATAAAATTAATAACCTTTATATTATATAAAAAAATAAAGAAATATATAAAAAATAAAAAAATTATAAAATAAATATAATTTAAAAAGTTAAAAAAGCTTTTAAAAATAATTAAATATATTAAAAAACTAAAAAAAAAAATTTAAACTTTTTAACTTAATTATATAAAAAGTTAAAGAATTATATTACTAAAATTAATAAATACTAAAATATTTAAAAAATATATTAATAAACTTTTAATATATATTAATTTTTAATAAAAAACTAAATACTAAATTACTAAAATATAATTAATAAAATTATAAAATTAAATTTATAAATAATAAAATATTAATATTTAATAAAATCTATAACCTTAGTATTATTAAGCTTAAAACCCTTAATAAATAAATTAAAAATTAATTAAAAAAAATATATTAAATTTTTTAAATCTTTAGTAAAATATTTAATTATATTTATACCTAAAAGAAATAATAAACTTTAATTTATTATAAATTATTAATAATTAAATATAATAATTAAAAAAAATATTATAATATTACTTTTAATTTTTAAAATTAAAAACTAATTTATAAAAGCTAAGATTTTTACTTTACTAAATCTTAAATAAATATATAATTTTATTTATATTAAAAAAAATAATAAATAAAAAACTACTTTTTATATTAAATATAAACTTTATAAATATAAAATAATAGTTTTTAAATTTATAAATACGTTAGTATTTTTTTAAAAAATAATTAGTTATATATTAAAAAACTATATTAATTATTTTATTATTATATACTTTAATAATATTTTTATTTATTTTAAAAATTTAAAAAAAATTTAAAAAATATATTAAAAAAGTATTATAAATACTTTAGGATAATAAATTTTTAATAAAACTTAAAAAATATAATTTTTATATATAAAAAATTATATTTTTAAAATATATTATTATTTTAAATAAAATTTAAATAAATTTAAAAAACTTAAAGTAATTAATAATTAAAAATTACTTAAAAATATTAAATAAATATAAAGCTTTTTAAAACTTATTAATTATTATTAATATTTTATTAAAAACTTTTTAAAAATTATTATATTATTTATAAATTTAATTAAAAAAAATACTAAATTTAAATTAACCTAAAATACTTAAAAAGCCTTTAAATATTTTAAATAAGCTTTTATAAATATATTAATATTTATAATATTTAACTTAAATAAATTTATTATAATTAAAACTAATACTTTAGATTATATAATTAATAAAATATTTAGCTAATTAAATAATATAAAAAAAGATTTAAGTTAATTACTTACTTTTTTAAAAAACTATATAAACTAAAATTTAAATATTTTATTTATAATAAGGAATTTTTAACTATATATTAAATACTTAGTAAATAATATTAAAAATATTATTATAAAAAAAGTTAATTTTTAGTAATAATCTTTATAAATTATTAAAATATTACTTACTTTATAATAATATAAAAGCTATTTTATAAATAAGTTAAATATTATAAATAATTTTTTAAATTTAAGTTTATTATTAAATATTATAATAAATTAAATAATAAATATACTAATATACTTAATAAATATTTAAATTATTTTTAAAAAATCTTAGAAATTAAGGCCTAAATATTAAAAAGAAATTAATATAATAATTTAGTAATTTAATTAATTAATACTTTATATTAAATTAAAATAAATAATTTAATTATTAATAATAATAAAATATATATTAAAAATTAAAAAAATAAATAATACTTTAAAAATATTTTTATAAATACTAAATACCTAATATTAAATAAACTTATATATATATTAAAAAACTTATAAAGTAAAATAATAAAATTTATTTATATATATAAACTTAATAAATACTATAAAATTAAAAAAACTATATAATAAATTAAATAATATTTTAAATTTAAAGGTATTAAAATATAAATATAAAAAGTTAAATTAAAATATATAATATATAAATAAACTAAAAGCTTTAAATATAAGCTATATAAATAATTATAACTACTATTTAGATTATAATAATTATAAAACTTAATTTTATTTAATTTAATTATAAAATTACTTTTTTAAAAAAATTAATTATAAAAATACTTTATAATAATATTTTTATAATAGTTAATAAATTTATAAAAATAACTTACTTTATATTATTTAAAGAAACTAGTAATATAAAAAAACTAATATATATAATAATAAAATATATTATAAATAATTATAAATTACTAAAAAATATAATTTTTAATAAAGAAAATATATTTATATTTAAATTTTAAAAAGTACTTATAGTTAAATTAAAAATAAATTATAAAATTAATATAACCTACTACTTATGAATAAATAAATAAATAAAAAATATTAATTAAATAATTAAAACTTATTTATATTATTATATTAACTTTAAATAAAATAACTAAGTAAAATTATTTTTTATTATATAACTTATATATAATAATATAAAATTAAAGTTAACTAAGAAATTATTATTTTTTTTAAATTATAAATTTAAACCTAAAGTTTATTAATTACTAAAGTAAAGGAAAAATATTAAAAAAACTATAATTAAAGTAAAAAATATAATTAAATTATATAATAAATTATAATAATAATTTAAATTTATTTAATAAAAAATAATTAAGTATATAAATAAATATAGGCTTAGAGGATTAACTTTATAGAAAAAGGATATAATATAATTATACTAATATATATAAGAAAATAAATAAGTAAATATTAAAATAAATAAGTTAAGTAATAAACTTAATTTTAAAAAAAATTAAAAATATAAATTATAAATTTAAACTTTTAAAATAATAAAAAAAATAAAAAAAGTATATTAATTTTTTATATTTTTTATTAAAAAAAGTATAAATTAATAAAAAAATTAAAAAGTTTATTTAAAATAAAATTATTATTAAAAAAAATATAAAGTAAAAAATATTAATATAATAAAAATAAAAGAAAATAATAAATAATATTATAAAGTATAATAAAAAAAAAATATAAAAACTTATTAAATATCTTAAAAATTTAATAATATTAATAAAAAAACTTTATTAAAACCTAAGGCTTAAGTTAGCTTAAGATTTATTATTAATAACTTTAATTAATTTTTTAACTTTAAAAAAGTAAAAATATATAATAGGATTCCAACAAGGACCTTATAAGCTGTTATAAAGGGCAGTAGCTAGCATAAGCTGCTAGTACTAACGGATCTTTTAATCTATTGGCTTAATTAACACCTTTTCTAATTGCTATTATAATTATACTAGCAGCTTATAGGTCTTCTAAAGGTTATAGGTTTAAAGCTAGCATAAGGTATTAGTAAATAGCGCCTGCCTAGCTAGGTATACCCCTCTAAATCTCTTACGTTAGGCTTATAAAGATTAACTTAGGGGTTTGCATTAGCTATATTACAGGGCTAATGTACTAAAATAAGATATTTAATTAGGCTATTATACCCTATAGTCCCTTGCTATAGCTATTAGGAGCCAGCTAATAGAAGGGGGGATAATTATAATGGGATTTTAATAAGGACCCTATAAGCTGTTATAAAGGGCAGTGGCTAGTATAAGCTGCTAGTATTAATGGATCTTTTGATCTATTGGCTTAATTGGCACCCTTTCTAATTGCTGTTACATTATTTTTATTTAGCTAATTTACTTAATTATAATAAATTATATTACTAAGAGTTTTTATTTAAAAATATAAAAGTAAAAGAGTTTTTTTAAGTTTATTTTAAAAAGTATTAAAAAAATAAATAAATACTATTTTTTTTTATATTTTAAAGAAGTTTAATAAATATTCACTATTTTTAAATAATTTTTTATAATATTTAAATTATATATAACTTAATAAATTATATTATAATATAAAAGGTTTAACTATTAATTAATTAAATTAGGTATTTGCTTAATATTTTTAATTAAAAAATAAGCTTAAATTTACTAAGGATACTTTAGCTAAATTAATTATAAAGGTTTTTTAATTATAAAAATAAAAGAAAATTTAATATAAGTAAATATATTATACTATTATATAAGGTATTATTGATTTAAATAAGTTAAATAAAGTTAAATATAAGGAAGTAAAGGCTACTTACTAGGCTTATAATAAACCAGGTTCCTATAGGTACTATAGGTTAGCTGTTTCCAAAGGATAAACCTTAAAGTAGTTTTATAGTTTATATTAATAAAGTAATTAAGTTAGTAAATAAGTAATTTTATTACTAATTATAAAATAAAATATCTAAGTATTTAATTTAAATACTATTATATTAATAATAATTAGTTATTTAAGTATTTTAATAAATAATATAAAGTAAATTTATATATTTAATTATATATTCTAGATTATAATAAAAAGCTAGTTTTTCTAGCTTTCCTATAGTAAATTATTTAAAAAGCTAGCTTTCCTAGCTTTTTTATTAAAAAGTATTAATAATCTTAATTAATTTATTAGTTTATAGTTAATTTAGTTTTAGTTAATTTATTAATTTATTATTATAACTTTAAAAGCTAAGTTATAATATAATTCTCCTTTTTTTATTAATTTTATTTTTAAAACTTAACTAAGGTAATATATAAATATTTACTTTTATTTTATTAATAAATATTATAATTTTTTTTTAGTTTTTACTTTTATTTTTTATTTTTTTATTATAATTAATTATAAATATAAATATAATAATAAACTTATTTTTAAATAAAAAAAAAAGTATAAAAGCTTTATTAATATTATACTAAAAAATTCTATTTTTATTATAAAATTATATATTTATTATAAAAAGTAAACTTATAATTATATTACTTTAAAGGAAGATTTTTATTAATAGTTTTTTTATATTTAAAATTAAAAATTCTATTATAAAGTATTTAATTTTACTTTATAATAAATATATAAAGTAATAATTTATTATTTAAAATTAAATAAAAAGCTAAAAAAAGTAAAAAAAACATAACTTAAGGCTAGTATTTAAGTAAAATATTTTTATATTTAAAAATATAAATAGTTAAAGTAAATAAAATAAGTAATTACTTAAGGTATTAATAATTAAAAAAAGCTAAAATATATTAAGTATAAGAAGTAAAAGGTATAAAAAGTAAAGGCTGCTTATTAAACTAAAATACTATTACTTAATTTATTTAATTTTATAATTTAAGGTTTTATACTTAATATTATTAATTAAAATACTTTTAACTTTTTTTTATTAAACTTAAACTTTAGTAAAAGTTATTTATAAAGTTTTTTAAATATTTAAAATCTTTAATAATTTATTATAAGTTTTTTATTTTATTATAACTTTTTTATTTTATTAAGTATTTAATTTATTAAGTATTTTTATTAAATTTTATTATTTTAAGTTTTTTAACTTTATACTTAAGTTTTTTACTTTAAATAATAATTTTATTTTATATAACTTTATTTATTTTTTTATTTACTAATATTTTTTTTAATAGTAAAATATAAAAATTTAAATATATAATTTTTTTTTATTTTCCTAAAGTAAGTAAAAGATTTATTTTATAATTAATAAATTTAATTTTCTTTATAATTTTATAAAGTTTAAGTTTTTTAAAATTATATTTATTACTTAACTTATTTATTTTAATATTTAGCTATTTATTATTTTATAAATATTAAAGTAAGTAAACTATATTTCCCTTTTTAAAAATTAACTCTTTAATTTTTTTTATATTTATAAATTTAATTATTTATTATTTAATAAATTTAAATTATATTTATAATTTTTAATATAATTCCTTAGGTTTATTAACTATAATAATAACTTTATTAATATTTTCTTCTTTAATAAATAATTAATATAAATTTAATTTAAACTTATAGTTTATGTAAAATAGTAAATAATTTATAAATTCTCCTAGTATACTATTATAAAATACTTAAGTAATTAGTTAATATTTTACTTAATTATCTTAGTTAAAGTTAATATAGTATTATAAATAAGTTTTAATAATTTAATTAATTTATTTTATTTATTTATTTATTTAAAAATAGTAAATTATATTAGCTTTATATTTTAATTTAATTTATATTATAAATAATTACTAAAATTTTAATATAAATATTAATCCTTTATTAAAAATAATTTTATTTAGTAGTTTATAATTTATATAAATATATTAGAAAAATATATAAGCTAAGTTTTTTATAAAGCTTTATTTTATTATTAAAATAAAATAAATTATTTTTAAAAATTAATTAACTATTATAAAAATATTATCCTAAGTATTATTAATTATAAGCTTTTTTAAAAATAAAAGTTTTATAATATAATTAAATATTATTAATTTTTAATTTTTAACTAAAATTAGTAAAAATTATAATTTTTTATAAAGAAGGTAGTATAATACCTTAGTTTATTTATATATTATATATTTTAATATAATCTTTTATATTTATTTTTTAATACTTTTAAATTTAAAATATTATATAATTTACTATATAATTTTCTTAATTTTATAATATTTATTAAGTTTATATATATAAACTAGTTTTACTACTTTACTTTATAAATTTTTTAATATTTAAATAAGTTTATTTAATATTAAATATTTAGTATTTATAAAAATATTTTTTAAATATTATTTATTTTCTTAGTTTTTAATATATTTCTTTATATTATTAATAATTAAATTATTTATTTTAATTTAATATAAAATATTAATTAATTAAATTACTAAATTATTATATTATTTTTTTTTAATATTTAGGCCTTAATTTCTAAAATTTTTTAAAAGTAGTTTAAGTATTTACTAAATAAATTAATATATTTATTATTTAATTTATTATAATATTTAATAATAAACTTAAATTTAAAAAATTATTTATAATATTTAATTTATTTATAAAATAATTCTTATATTATTATAAAATAGGTAATATTTTAATAATTTATAAAAATTATTATTAAAAATTAACTTTTTTTATAATAATATTTTTAATATTATTCATTAAATACTTAATATATAATTAAAGAATTTTTATTATAAATAAAATATTTAAGTTTTAGTTTATATAATTTCTTTAAAAAGTAAATAATTAGCCTAAGTTTTTTTTCTTTATATTATTTAATTAATTAAGTCCTTTATTAATTATATAATCTAAAGTATTAGTTTTAATTATAATAAATTTATTTAAATTAAATATTATAAATATTAATATATTTATAAAAGTTTATTTAAAGTAATTAAAGGTTTTTTAAATATTTTATATTAATTTAAATTTAATATTTTTCTTAATTAAATTTATAAATAATATAATAATTTTTAAAAAGTCTTTAATAAAGTATTAATAATAATTAATAAATTTTAAAAAGCTTTATACTTACTTAATATTTTTAAATAGCTTTTAATTACTAATTACCTTAAGTTTTTTAAAGTTTATTTAAATTTTTCCTAAGGTAATAATATATTTTAAAAATATAACTTTTTATATATAAAAATTATATTTTTTAAGTTTTATTAAAAGTTTATTATTTTAAAATATTTATAATACTTTTTTAATATATTTTTTATATTTTTCTAAGTTTTTAAAATAAATAAAAATATTATTAAAGTATATAATAATAAAATAGTTTATATAGTTTTATAATATATAATTAATTATTTTTTAAAAAAATACTAAAGTATTTATAAATTTAAAAAATATTATTTAATATTTATAAAGTTTATATTTTATATAAAAAATAGTTTTTTATTTATTACTTTTTTTAATTTAAATAAAGTTATATATACTTTTAGAATTTAGTAAAATAAAGATTTTAGTTTTTATAAATTAATTTTTAATTTTTAAAATTAATAATAATAATATAATATTTTTTTTAATTATTATATTTAATTATTAGTAATTTATAATAAATTAAAGCTTACTATTTTTTTTTAAATATAAATATAATTAAATATTTTACTAAAAATTTAAAAGGTTTAATATATTTTTTCTTTAATTAATTTTTAATTTATTTATTAAATATTTTAAGCTTAGTAATACTTAAGTTATAGATTTTATTAAATATTAATATTTTATTATTTATAAGTTTAATTTTATAATTTTATTAATTATATTTTAGTAATTTAATATTTAATTTTTTATTAAAAACTAATATATATTAAAAATTTATTAATATATTTTTTAAATATTTTAATATTTATTAATTTTAATAATATAGTTTTTTAATTTTTTATATAATTAAGTTAAAAAATCTAAGTTATTTTTTTTTTTAATTATTTAATATATTTAATTATCCTTAGGAATTTCTTTAGCTTTTTAAATTATATTTATTTTATAACTTTTTTATTTTTTATATATTTTTTTATTTTTTTATTTAATATAAGGGTTATTAATCTTATTATTAAAAATATTATAATATTTAATTAATTTTCTTAATTTAATTATAGTTTTATTAATATATTAATTAATTAAGTATAAGGTTATTATTTTATATAGCCTTTCTTTTAATTAATATTAGGATTATATAACTTTAGTTAATTATATTTTAAAAATATATTATATTTTATAATATTTATAATATTAAAATTAAAAACATTTTTAATTATATTAAACCAAATTATAAGGAAATTAATTTTATAGTTAATAATTCTATTATTATAAATAAATTATTATTTTTTAATATTTATAAAAGTATATAGTTTTTTTTTATAATAATTTAACTATAGGTAGTTAATTAATTAAAGTAAAATATAATTTATTATAGCTTTAAAATCTATATAAACTATAATTAGTTTATTATTTAATTATTTATTTACTAAAAACTTCTATAGTTTTTTTCCTTTTATTATAATATTTAAATTATAGTAGGTTATATTATTAATATTATTATAATAATTATTATTATTTTAGGTTATTTTATTATTTTACTTTTTATTATAAAGGTTATTTTTAATATTATTTAATTCTAAAGTAATTTAGCTTAACTTATAAACTTAAATATTATAATATTTATATTAAATATATTTTAGCTTTAGAATATATTTATTAGTAAGTTTATAATACTTTTAAAAGTTATTTTAATTAATTTTTTATATTTTAGTATTATAATTATATTTACTAATATATTTTTTAAAATTAAAGCCTTATTATACTAGGTTTTTAGTAATATAAGTAAATATATAATACTAATATTAATATTTTATATAATTATTTTTATTATAAAATATAAACTTATTTTATATATAATTAATAATTTTATAATTTTTATATTATTTAGTAAATTTATATAAAGTATATTATTTATATAAAAGTAACTTATAGTTAATAATATTAACTTTATTATATTAATCTATAAGTAAAATATTATTAATATAATATAATATTAATTTTATTACCTTAGGTTTAAGGTATTAAGTATTAAAATATTATTAAAGCTTTTTTCCTAATACCTAAGTTTTATTATAAATATTAGTTAAATTAATTTATAAAATTCTTCCCTATTACTTAATAAATTTTTTTAATATAAAGCTTATTAAAAATATAATATTTAAAAAACTATTATAATTTTTATTTATTTTTATATTATATATATAATAGCTATTATTAAATAACTTATAAAACCTATAAAGTTTATATAATTTATTTATAAATAATCTTTAAGTTTTATATTTATTAAAAAAATATATATTTAAAAAAGTATTAATTTATTATTAATATTTTTTATTAGTTTTATAAAAACTAAATTTATAAATTCTTTTACTTTTATTATAAATAATTTTATTTTTACTTTTATTATTTTCCCTATCTAAAGGTTATTATTTATAGAAATATCTAGGTCCTTAGGGTTTTTATAATCTATAGTTTAAGTATAATTTACTAATATTAAAGTTCATATAATGAACCGGGTTCCTATAATCAATATAGGTCAGCTGTTTCTAAGGGATAAACCTTAGAATAGTTTTATAGTTTATATTAGCAAAGTAATTAGGTTAGTAATAGGTAATCTTATTACTAGCTAGTAATATAAAATAAAAGTAAATATTTATATTTTAATTTAATTATATTATAAACGCTATAATAATAACTAGCTATTTAAGTATTTTAATAAATAATATAAAGTAAACTTATATATCTAGTTATATATTTTAAATTATTTAAAAAGCTAGCTTTCTTAGTTTTTTATATTAAATTATTTAAAAAACTAGCTTTCCTAGCTTTCCTATTAAGGAATACCAGTAGTCCTAATTAATCTATCGGTCTATAGTTAATCTAGTTCCAGCTAACTTATTAACCTATTATTATAACCTTAAGAGCTAGGTTATAATATAATTCTCCCCCTCCTATTAATTTTATCCTTAAGACTTAATTAAGGTAGTATATAAGTATTTACTCCCGTCCTGCTGGTAAATATTATAATCTTTTTTAATTATCCTTTATTTTATTTCCTTTATTATAGCTAATTATAAACATAAGTATAATAATAAACTTATTTTTAAGCAAAAGAAAAAAAAGTATAAAAGCTTTATTAATATTATACTAAAGAATTTTATTTTTATTATAAAATTATATACTTACTATAAAAAGTAAAGCTATAATTATTTTACCTTAGAGGAAGATTTCCATTAGTATTTTTCTTACGTTAAGGATTAAAAATTTTATTATAAAGTATTTAGTTTTACTTTATAATAAATATATAAGGTAGTAACTTATTATTTAAAGCTAAATAAAAAGCTAGAAGAGGTAGAAGAGATATAGCTTAAGGCTGGTGCCTAAGTAAAGTATCTTTATACTTAAAAACATAAGTAGTTAAAATAAATAAAGTAGGTAATTACTTATAGTATTAATAATTTAGAAAAGTTAAAGTATATTAAGTATAAGGAGTAGGAAATGTAAAAGGTAGAGGCTATTTATTAAGCTATTATAATATAGTTAGCAGATAGTTTTTCTAGGGTTATTCCTGCTTTTTTAATATTAGAGGATTATTTAAAGATATTAGTAATAGATCTTAAGCTAGTGTAATCCCTAGGCTTTAATAGAGTTTTTCCACTAGTGCTATTAAGTTTTTAAAATATTTAATAGGTTTTTATATTTTTTCTTTTTCTTTTTTTTTTTTATTATACTTTATAGCATTATTTACTATTTCCTCCTATTTTTATTATATTAATATCTTTTACCTTATATTCTTCTTCTTCTCCTTTAATAATAATTTTATTTTAGATAAACCTTCTAGTTTTTTTATTAATTTATACTTTTTTTAATAAAGAAATATAAAAAATTAAGTATATATATTTTCTTTATTTTTCCTATTATTCTAAAAGTTTAAGTTTATAGTTTATATCTTTAATTTTTTTTAAAATTTTATAAAGTTTAAGTTTTTTAAAATTAAGTTTATTACTTAGCCTATTTATTTTAATATTTACTTATTTATTTCCTTATATATATTAATATAATTAAACTATATCCTCTTTTTATAAAGTTAGTTTTTTAAGCCTATATTTATCTATATATTTAATTATCCTTTATTAAATAAATTTAAGTTATTATTATAGTTTATTATATAATTTAATTATATTTTTTACCTTAATTATAGCTTTTTTAATATTTTCCCCTTACCTTAGTAGTTAGTAGGCTTTAGGTTTAAATTTATAATTTAAGAAAAATAGTAATTTCTTTATTAATTTTAATTCTATACTATTATATATAAGTTATATAATAAAAAGCAGTTTTACCTAGTTATTTTATTTAAATTTAATATAATAATATAAATAAATTTTAATTATTTAGTTAATTTTTTTTATTTATTTATTTATTTATAGGTAATAGGTTATATTAGCTTTATAATTTATTTTTAATTTAGCTATAAGTGTTTTCTAGAACTTAAATATAAATATATTTTTTTTATTAAAGATTATATCTTTTAGTAGTTTATAGTTATTTATAATATATTTTATTATTATATATACTAGTCCTTTTATATTACTAACTTCCTTAAATAATATAAAGTAAGTTATTTTTATAAGCTTATTAACTATTATAAAAATACTATTATAAAGTACTTTAGTAATTAATTCTTTTAAAGGAGGTAGTTTAATAATTAAGTTAAATAAAATTAATTTTTATAGTTATTATAGTATAGGTAGTAATTATAGTTATTTATATAGCTTATATTTAAAGCTTTTAGCTTATTTATATATTATATATTTTAATATAACTTTTTATACTTATATTTTAATATTATTAAACTTAAAGTATTATTTAACTTACTATATAGTTTTTTTAATTTTATAATATTTATTAAGCTTATATATATAAATTAATTTTACTACTTTATATTATAATTTTTCTAATACTTAAATAAGTTTATTTAATATTAAGTATTTAATATTTATAAAAATATTTTCTAAGTATTATTTATTTTCTTAGTTTTTAATATATTTTTTTATATTATTAATAATTAAGTTATTTACTTTAATTTAATATAAGGTATTAATTAATTAAATTACTAAGTTACTATATTAGTTTTTCTTTAGTATTTAAGCCTTAACTTTTAGGATTTTTTAAAAGTAATTTAACTATTTGCTAAGTATATTAAAATATTTATTATTTATTTTACTATAGTATTTAATTATAAGCTTAAATTTAGAAAGTTATTTATAATATTTAATTTATTTATAAAATAATTCTTATATTATTATAAAGTAAGTAATATTTTAGTAATTTATAAAAATTATTATTAAAAATTAACTTCCTTTATAATAGTATCTTTAATATTATTTACTAAATACTTAATATATAATTAGAAATTCCTTATTATAAATAAGATATTTAAGTTCTAGTTTATATAATTTCTTAGAAAAATAAGTAATATACTTAAGTTTCTTTTTCTTTATATTATTTAACTAACTAAGTACTCTACTAATTACGTAATTTAAGGTATTAGTTTTAATTATAATAGGTTTATTTAAATTAAATATTATAAATACTAATATATTTATAAAAGTTTATTTAAGGTAGTTAAAGGCTTTTAAAGTATTTTATATTAATTTAAATTTAATATTTTTTTTATTAAGTTTATTAATAATATAGTAATTTTTAAAAAGTCTTTAATAAAATATTAGTAGTAGTTAGTAAATCTTAAAAAGCTTTATACTTACTTAATATTCTTAAGTAGCTTTTAATTATTAATTACCTTAAGTTTCTTTAGATTTATTTAAATTTTACTTAAGGTAATAATATATTTTAGAAATATAACTTTTTATATATAAAAGTTATATTTCTTAGGTTTTACTAAAAGTTTATTATTTTAAAGTATTTATCGTATTTTTTTAATATATTTTTTATATTTTTTTAAGTTTTTAAAATAAATAAAGATATTATTAAAGTATATAATAATAAAATAATCTATATAGTCCTATAATATATAATTAATTATTTTCTAAAAGAATACTAAGGTATTTATAAGTTTAAAAAATATTACTTAGTATTTATAAAGTCTATATTTAATATAAAAAGTAGTTTTCTATTTATTACTTTTTTTAATTTAAATAAGGTTATATATTTCTTTAAGATTTAATAAAGTAAAAATCTTAGCTTTTATAAGTTAGTTTTTAATTTTTAAAATTAATAGTAGTAGTATAATATTTTTCTTAGTTATTATATTTAATTATTAATAGTTTATAATAAGTTAAAGTTTACTATTCTTCTTAGGTATAAATATAATTAAATATTTTACTAAGGATTTAAAAAGTTTAATATAACTTTTCTTTAGCTAGTTTTTAATTTATTTATTAAATATCTTAAGCTTAGTAGTATTAAGGTTATAGATTTTATTAAACGTTAATACTTTATTATTTATATATTTAATTTTATAATCTTATTAACTATATTTTAATAGTTTAGTATTTAATTTTTTATTAAAGACTAATATATACTAAAGGTTTATTAATATGTTTTTTAGATATTTTAGTATTTAGTTTTAGTAGTATAGTTTTTTAATTTTTTATATAATTAAATTAAAAAATTTAAGTTATTTTTTTTTTAGTTTTTTAATATATTTAACTATTCTTAGGAGTTTTTCTAACTTTTTAAATTATATTTATTTTATAACTTTTCTATTTTTTATATATTTTTTTATTTTTTTATTTAATATAGGGGTTACTAATCCTATTATTGAGGATATTATAATATTCTATTAATTTTCCTAATTTAGTTATAGTTTTACTAAACTATTAATTAGTTAGGTATAAGGTTACTATTTTATATAACCTTTTTTTTAATTAATATTAGGGTTATATAACTTTAGCTAATTATATTTTAAAAATATATTATATTTTATAATATTTATAATATTAAATTTAAATATATTTTTAATTTTACTAAATTAAATTATAAAGTAATTAGTTTTATAATTAATAGTTTTATTATTATAAGTAAATTATTATTTTTTAATATTTATAAAGGTATATAGTTTCTCCTTTTTATAATAGTTTAACTATAGGTAATTAATTAATTAAGGTATAATATAGCTTATTATAGCTTTAGAGTCTATATAAATTATAATTAGTTTATTATTTAACTATTTATTTACTAGGAATTTCTATAGTTTTTTTCCTCCTATTATAGTATTTAGGTTATAATAGGTTATATTATTGGTGTTATTATAATAATTATTATTATTTTAGGTTATTTTATTATTTTACTTTTTATTATAAAGGTTGCTTTTAATATTATCTAGTTCTAAGGTAATTTAACTTAGCTTATAAACTTAAATATTATAGTATTTATACTAGGTATATCCTAGCTTTAGGATATATTTATTAATAAGCTTATAGTACTTTTAAAAGTTATTTTAGTTAATCTTTTATACCTTAGTATTATAACTATATTTACCTATATATTTTTTAAAATTAAAACCTTATTTAGCTAGGTTTTTTATAATATATGTAAATATATAATATTAATATTAGTATTTTATATAATTATTTTTATTATAAAGTGTAAACTTATTTTATATATAGTCGGCGGTTTTATAGTTTTTATATTATTTAGTAAATTTATTTAAGGTATATTATTTATATAGAAGTAGTTTATAATTAGTAATATTAACTTTATTATATTAGTTTATAAGTAAAATATTATTAATATAATATAATACTAATTCTATTACTTTAGGTTTAAAGTATAAAGTATTTTTTTTATTAAGATATTATTAAAACTTTTTTCCTAATACTTAAGTTCTATTATAGGTATTAGTTAAATTAATCTTTAGGATTTTTCCCTATTGCTTAATAAGCTCCTTTAGTATAGGGCTCGCTAGTAGCGTAGTATTTAAAAGATTATTATAGTCGTTATTTATTTTTATATTATATAAATAATAGCTATTATTAAATAGCTTATAAGATTTATAAAGTTTATATAACTTATTTATAAGTAGTCCTTAGGTCTTATATTTAGCTAAGGGGTATATATCTAAGAGAGTATTAACTTATTATTAGTATTTTTTATTAATTTTACGGAAGCTAGATTTGTAAATTCTTCCGTTTTTGTTATAAATAACTTTATCTTTACTTTTATTATCTTCTTTATTTATAAATTCCCCTTTATAGGGATATTTAGGTCCCTAGGGTTTTTATAATCTATAGTTTAAGTATAATTTACTAATATTAAGATTAATATATCCTATATTATAATCCTATTATATAGTACTATAGTCTTATTATATAAGTTCTTTTTATTTCTATTTATAAAGTATTTTTTCTTTTTTATTAAAGTTATACTAAGAGGCTAAAGCTTTTTATTTTATATTATTAAAGATAACTTCCTTAAGTATATTTAAGGTTTACAGACGTCCCTTAAGGTATTATCTAAAACCTTATTTATTACTAAAATATATTTAATACTTATTATTATAATATACTAAGAAGTATAGGATATTATAGTTTACTAAGGGTTATATAGTATTAATTACTTAGTTTTCCTTAGGTTTTAGGATAAGTATAAATTTCTTATTACTATCTTTCTTTAAAGCTTAGTAATATTTTTTTATATATTCTTTTTTTTTATAATTATAATATTTAACGTTTTTATATTATATTTTAATAATACTAAGGTTTATAAACCCTAGTTTTTTATTATTATAAGTTATAAGGTCCTTTTTTTTTCCTTAGTTAGTATTATTACTAAAGTAAAGGTATTTTAAAATTAACTTCTAGGGATTTCCTTTTCGTTTACATTTCTATTATTATTAGAACTATTATTTATTAATATAAGTAGCTTTTTTAGTAAGTTTATTAAGTATATTAGGTTTTTTATCCCTAAAGAGCTTATCCTTAACGTCTAAATTAAGTCCTTAGTAGTAAAGTATTTATTATATTTTATTATTAAAGTTAGTCCTAGTAGCTAAGTATATAAACGCAGTAGTATATTTTATATAAAGTTCTTTTTATTTAATTTAAAAAAGTATATTTTTAGCTTTTTTAAACTTATTAGTTTTTTTATATAGTTTTTTAAATTATTATTTAAATATAACGTAATTTATAAATAAAGTAATTATATATAGTTTTTTTAAAGTTTTAGTTTACTTATAGTCCTTAAGATATAATTTAAATTAATTTTTAATAGTTTTAGCTAAATAAGTTCCTATAATTTAGATTTTTATAACTTTATTAACTATAGTAATTAAAAAGTAGCTAAAGTAGTTCCTTATATTTATAAAAAACTTCTAAATCTACTTAAAATCTTTTTTAAATTTATTAAGTAGTAGTAATTTAATAATTTTTCTAGGTTTCTGTTATTATACTACAGGGGCTAGGTTTACTACAGGGTTTACTATTAGTTATTTTTAAAAAGTTATAATAGTAACTTCCTAAGTAGTAATTATTTATTATAATTATTCTACGAGGGCTTTAAATACTAAGAAGTACTGCTTAGCTTTTTATATATTAGCTAGCGGTTGGGGAGCTATTATAATATCTTTAGTAATACTTTTAAAATTATCCTAGATTTTAATATTATTATTTTAACTATTTAAAGCTTTGCTTTTATAATTAATATTATTATTTAAAACTCTAAAGCTTATAAACTGTTAAGTTCTTAGTATTTTATTACCTATAGGTCTAAGGTAACTGTCTAAATAAAAGTTATTATTATATAATAAACTAGGTTTTTATAATTAATATAGGTTAGCTATTTCTAAGGGATAAACTTTAAAATAGTTCTATAGTTTATATTAGCGGAGTAATTAAGTTAGTAACAGGTAATCTTATTACTAACTAGTAATATAAAATAAAAGTAAATATTTATATTTTAATTTAATTATATTATAAATACTATAATAATAACTAGCTATTTAAGTATTTTAATAAATAATATAAAGTAAACTTATATATCTAGTTGTATATTCTAGATTATTTAGAAAGCTAGCTTTCCTAGCTTTTTATATTAAATTATTTAGAAAGTTAGCTTTCCTAGCTTTTCTATTAAGGAATACCGGTAGTCCTAATTAGTCTGTTGGTCTATAGTTAATTTAGTTCCAGCTAACCTGTTGGCCTATTGTTGCGACCTTAAGAGCCAGGTCGTGACAGTTAGTATATTTTATATTATAGTCTTACTATATAATACTATATTTTTATTATATAAATTCTTTTTATTTCTATTTATAAAGTATTTTTATAAGAATTATATAAGGTTTTTAAAGTATTTTTTTAAATAACTTTTTTAAATATATTTAAAGTTTATACTTTAAGTTTTTTAAAAAACTAATTTAATTTTTATTTATTACTAAAGTATATTTAATATTTATTATTATAATATATTAAAAAATATAATATATTATAATTTACTAAAGGTTATATAATATTAATTACTTAATTTTCTTTAAGTTTTAAAATAAATATAAATCTTTTATTATTATTTTTTTTTAAAGCTTAGTAATATTTTTATATATATTTTTTTTTATAATTATAATATTTAATATTTTTATATTATACTTTAATAATACTAAAGTTTATAAATCTTAGTTTTTTATTATTATATATTATAAAAAAAATTTTTTCCCTTAGTTTATATTATTACTAAAGTAAAAGTATTTTAAAATTATTTTTTAAAAGTTTTTTTTTTATTTATATTTCTAATATTACTAAAATTATTATTTATTAATATAAATAACTTTTTTAATAAATTTATTAAGTATATTAGGTTTTTTATTTTTAAAAAGCTTATCTTTAATATTTAAATTAAGTTTTTAATAATAAAGTATTTCCTATATTTTATTATTAAAGTTAATCTTAGTAATTAAGTATATAAAGGTAATAGTATACTTTATATAAGGTTTTTTTTATTTAATTTAAAAAAAATATTTTTAGCTTTTTTAAACTTATTAATTTTTTTATATAGTTTTTTAAATTATTATTTAAATATAATATAATTTATAAATAAAATAATTATATATAGCTTTTTTAAAGTTTTATTTTACTTAAAATCTCTAAGGTATAATTTAAATTAATTTTTAGTAGTTTTAGCTAAATAAATTTCTATAGTTTAGATTTTTATAATATTATTAATTATAATAATTAAAAAGTAATTAAAATAGTTCTTTATATTTATAAAAGATTTTTAAATCTACTTAAGGTTTTTTTTAAATTTATTAAATAATAGTAGCTTAATAATTTCTTTAGGTTTTTATATTTATATTATAAAAGCTAGATTTACTATAGAGTTTACTACTAGCTATTTTTAAAAAGTTATAATAATAGTTACTTAAGTATTAATTATTTAATATATTTATTTTATAAATTCCTTAAGTATTATAAATTATTAATTAACTTTATTTAAATTAACTAATAGTTATAAAACTATTATAATATTTTTAATAATATTTTTAAAATTATTTTAGATTTTAATATTATTATTATAATTACTTTAAGCTTTATTTTTATAATTAATATTATTATTTAAAACTTTAAAGTTTATAAATTATTAAGTTTTTAATATTTTATTACCTATAGGTCTAAGGTAATTATTTAAATAAAAGTTATTATTATATAATAAACTAAGTTCTTATAAATACTATAGGTTAGCTATTTCTAAAAGATAAACTTTAAAATAGTTTTATAATTTATATTAGTAAAGTAATTAAATTAATAAATAAGTAATTTTATTATTAATTATAAAATAAAGTATTTAAGTATTTAATTTAAATACTATTATATTAATAATAATTAATTATTTAAGTATTTTAATAAATAATATAAAGTAAACTTATATATTTAATTATATATTTTAAATTATAATAAAAAGCTAGCTTTTTTAGCTTTCCTATAGTAAATTATTTAAAAAGCTAGCTTTCTTAGCTTTCTTATTAAGGAGTATTAATAGTCTTAATTAGCCTATTGGTCTATAGCTAATCTAGTTCTGGCTAACCTATTAGCCAATTGTTATAACCTTAAGAGCTAGGTTATAATAAAGCTACTATAATATAGTTAATAAAGGGTTTTTCTAAGGTTATTTTGTAACGGGATTCCAACAAGGACCCTATAAGCTGTTGTAAAGGGCAGTGGCTAGCATAAGCTGCTAGCACTGACGGATCTTTTGATCTATTGGCTCAATTGGCACCCTTTCCAATTGCTGTTACAAATAATAAAAAATAAAATAAAAAGTACTTATTTATAAATATATAAAAAAATATTATTTATAACAAAGTCTTAAGGATAAAACTAATAGAAAAAGAGTATTATATTATAACCTAGCTTTTATAATTATAATAATAGGCCTATAAAGTAATTAATCTTAAATAAAAAATAAGTTAACTAATTAATTAAAAATAAATTATTAAATTATTAAATAATCTAAAGATTTATAAATAAATTATTAAAATATTAAAATAATCTATAATAGAATTATTTAAACTTATTAATAATTTAGCCTAACTTACTAAGTATATATATTTACTTTATATTACTTATTTAAAAATACTTAAATAGCTAGTTATTATTAATATAATAGTATTTAGATTAAATATTTAAATACTTTATTTTATAAAGCTAGTAATAAGATTATCCATTACTAACTTAATTACTTTACTAATATAAACTATAAAACCACTCTAAGGTTTATCCCTTGGAAATAGCTAACCTATAATACCTATAGGAACCTAGTTTATTATATAGCGTAAATTATTATTTTAAAGTTACTTAATTTAAGCCTAGGTAATTAATAAGTTATTAAAACCTTTAATTTAGATTTTTTGCTTATTATTATAGATATTTTTTTAATAGAAGAATATAAGTTTAGGGTTAGAATTTTTTATAATTTTTAATATTTTATGTATAAGAAGGGCCTAGTACTTAGCTAAATCTTACTTTTATTACTATTAATTAATAGTATATTAGTAATATATTATATATATTAATAAGTTAAAAGTTAAATTATAATTATAATTAAGGTAGTTAATATAATATAATTACTTTTAGCTAATATACTTTATTACTAATACTATAACTTTAAATAAGTAATTAAGCTATTAAGTTAAAGTTTTTTAAATTTTAATACTTATAAAAGTCTTAAGACTAGTGTAATTATAAGTAAAATAATAGTAAATATATTTCCTTTTTTTATTAAAGTTATAAAGGTTTATACTTTTTAAAATCCTAATAGTACTATTATTTTCTTAGTAAAAGGTTTATAAATAGTTTATAAGTTATTAAATAAGTTATATAGCCCTAAAAGCAGCAGTAGTAAAATCTTTAGCTTTAATATAGTCTTTAATATAATTTCTATAGCCTCTATAGTTTCCTTAGCTTCTACAGTCTCTTTAACTTACTATAGCAACTCCGTTATATAAATAAACAGCTGTAATAGCCTTTTAGTATATAAAAGCAGTAGCGTTTCCTTAAACTTATCTTTAACCTATTAAAACAGGACCTTATTATTTAATTTATTATTAAATTTATAATATTATAGCTATTTTATATTATTAAAGTTATTATTATTAAAGTTATTAAAGGTATCTTTAGTAGCTGCAGCTTATACTAATACTAATATATTTAACGCCGCCGGCGTATATAATAAAAAAAAGTCCTAGATCTTATTAAAACTAGTGCCAAAAAATAACTTTAAGGAGAGTAGCGGACTAAGAATCCTATTACTAAAGAAGGCGTTATTATTAGGGGGAGGTATTATAATATCTTTAACTTAGTCTTATATAGAGTTTTTAAATATATAATATTTTACGGCGCTGCACTATAATTTAGTATAGCTTAATAGGATCGGTAGTATGTGCGTATTAATTTTAATACGGGCACGGACTATTACTGTTTAAATAGGAAAAAACTACTGTTTAAATAGGAGGACTTGTTTATAATGTACATCTTAGTTCAAACTTTCTGCGAGTCTCACCACTATCTCCGTATTATAGGGTTTGACTTCCTCCTAGTCTACCGGATATTTTTACGGTGTTCCAAATCCGCTTACGGCGAGCAAGCATCCAATCGAACATTAAGCTTTACATATGATTTGACAAACTATGACAAACTATACCATGTTAGTTATGTTCCCTATGAACTGTTTTCAATACGGGGCCGTATCTTTCTCCCCGCCCACAAACACACAACACCATATTGATCCCATTTTCCTTGTGAAAAAATAAATCACCCTGCAATCAACCGTTCCTCTGCCTTCTAGTGGAGGGGTTTACCAACTCTGGCGAATCTTAGTCTCAAAGCTTCAGTAGGCCAAGTCATGACTTACAGTCTCCAACTATAAAGAAGAAAAAAATTGAAGGCATTTACGAAACGGCTGCTGTATTGGTAGAGAGACCTCGCTAACAAAAACGAGTATCGTCGATTTCCCGGACTTCTTCTCGAGGGCCAATTTTGTAAAGACTATGCTGAAATGGATACCCCAAAGTTCAACTAAAGGTTGGCCGTCATCTCATCATCTTCCAGGTGCCATTAAATGAAACGCTAGCTCAAGAATCCTCGCGGTTTTGGAGCATCTACGGAAGTATGGTTTCATATACGCTAAGCCAAGAAAACCGCGGAGATGGTGTGGCTAGAGTTGCCACGCTATTGGTGGTAATTTGGTGCTATACGAAGCTTGTATTCCGTAGTTGAGGTCCATAACCTTGTTACTGCAATATGTCTGGCGTCCGTGGCTTAGGCTTCACATTTCTACAGTCCTACCTTGCTTCAAACAATCTTCGCAAAAAGACACATGTACGGGCAACCCAGTCAACCACTTGCTTTACGATGGGCGAAGCACTCTCTCAATCACTTTTGAGGCTTGTATGGAATATTCTTTTGATTGGCAGGTCTCCGAGGACAGTTTGGAGATTTGTTGATTTGTATTGAGGGTAAGCATTAAATGTTAGCCTTCAAAATTGGTTGGGCTCCATTTGCCCCAATAGCCATCAGCTGGCCGCCAAAAGTTCTCTTCCCTAAATTTTCTTGGCGTCGCGACAAGGAAGCTGGGAGTGCCTATATGCAATGGTAATATCGAATGGCGAGAGTTCTATGTACAGATGAAATGAGCAGTAGAGCACAAATATCAAAATTGTTCGTGATGGCTTAAGGTTGCGCACTTGGATGAATATGGGTACTGTTATGACGAGTACTTCCTATAAGAACACAATATTCTCTTCAACATCGCATTTTTAAAGATGAAACGATAGTCCTCACCTTATGTTCATTCTTTATAATAACAACCAACTCATACAATACAAATCGGGGCTTCCCAAATGCAATCTGCGACTTTCATGAGCCAGAATCGCCATATAGAAAACGAATGCCAGCAACGCCCAACACTTTGCTTATCCCCCATTTATCCATCATTGGTGTAAAGTCACACTGAATCTCACTCGGGTGGGGAAACTGTCGCTCTTCGTTGTGTTTTTGAGACATAACGGCATCCGCAAGACCAAGTAAAGCATTTGCTAGACGTGGGAAAGTTTCACTGAAATAACCACCAATACGTAACGATACTATGCGTTTCGGCAAAGTATTAATTAGCGCCTGCTGGTTATTAGACGGTTTCAGGATGTTAAGAAATATCGCGTCGACCCTTAAAAATAACCGTTGAAGTGACGTAGAATGCTTGAGACTCGGAAATGGCGGGATATGTGTACCACGAGTTGCGAGTAAAGCGTCCCATCCTCGGAGATCCAAGTGCAAGAATTCCAGTGTTTCCCGATACCTGCCTAGAGCATTAATCGCATGAAAAGATTGAAAATGGTAGCGCCCATTCAGACTTTCTTTCCAGCTGTCAGAATATGCGGCCTCATATGAAAATGTATGAAGATCTTGGCTCAAGATCAGCAGTGATTCTAAGCTGGCCTCACCAATTCTAGTTTCCGTCATGCGGATATTTGATAACCGTGGTAGTGAGAGAATTGGCACTAGACTGAATGTCGCTGAGCATTTATGGAGATTGATTGTCGTTAACTGCTGTGACTAGCGAAGTAGACCGCGCAGCCGGATTTCCAAGTTGAACCCCATATCAATATCGCTAGTATCAAGGGCGATATCGACAGTCTTAAGGCGTAAACTAGAAATACCAAGGACTTCTAGAGCTGATGGTGGAGCACAGTCTCCAGGACCATATGGCAACACACATAGACTGAGATGATCCAGGTTCGGCAGCTGAGCAATGACCGTCGACACCAATTCGGCAGCCAGCCATCGTCGCTGCTTCTGAGTCAATTCTTCCCTCAATTTCAAGCTACCCTGTAAGTCAGGGTCTTCCAGAAGTTTTTCGGTCTCTAAAAGACACGAAAGGAATGAAAGCCACATCGGATTTTCCCCGAAACCATGTTGTATTCGTAGCATCCATGCATGTGATAGATCGTGGCCCATTCCGCGCGCTGCTTCATCAAGAGCGTGCATTGCGTCGTCAACATCGAGATTCTTTGTCAGAAAATGGTGTATATAAACTCTTTTGACAAATCTGCCTAGCTCGGGGTGTTTCGCTACAATCCGCATGAACGATGTTAGCCGCCTATTCCATGCGTATACTGTCGATCTCCCGGAGTGTCCATATCCTGGAGCAAATTCGTGGGAAGGAATCGGTCGAGCAATGTCAGAGAACCTCTGGGAGACCGAACATAGCGAGAAGAGTGCGTGGCGGCTCAGGGAGTACGAAGAAGAAGAGCTATCTCCCTGCTCAGCCCCGTTAATGGAACAGTCTGTTGGAGTTAGATTGAGATATTCGCCTTGGCAGTGAAGACAAAATTAACTAAATATCAGCTCCAAGATCTCAGGAGGAACTCTATAGATGGCTGGTAGTGGCATGATGCCTGATACTTAGACGAGGCGGATATTAAAAAAGGTTTGAACGATGCCGTGGGTTTCGTGGAGAATGTGTCACCGACATTTAGACTCACTATCACTAATCGTGGAGCCATAGTAAGCCTACTCTAGACTTATCGTCACATGACGGCTGCCGTCATCTGGACAATTGCATTTGACTAATTTAGAGAAAACAAGGCGAGAAATGTTCGCTATTCTAAAATAGATAATGTTCGTAATCGTCTTTGCAGAGACATGACATTCAGAATGCTGCAGGCATTATATTTCATGTTTACGAACTACCCATGAGCCGCGTGATTCCATTATGACCTTCAAACACACCATCTAACATGTGATCAATTTAGAAGTAGTTTGATGTTACATCTTCTGAACTTATTACATGGGCTTCTAACACTTGATAAGCCTTACATATGCTTTCACGGGGAGATATTTATAGGTTCCGTTACTCATACTCAATTAAGATGTAGAGCAAATGTGCTTTTATTGCCACCTAGTTCAGAGATTCACCTTGTAAGTTTGAATCCAGTGATTGAGTCTGGTTTGATCTGCGGCACCACTTAAGAACCGGAAGTTGGCTATACATAGAGGTAAAAAAGGCCGATATGTTCCATAGAACAGAACAGAGCGTATGTTAATGAGCTGTCAATCAAAAATATTGGACCTTTATGTCTCTTTTATGATGAATTAGTTACTGCATCTATCAGAGAAATGTGGCCAACTTGGTTGCGTTGGGTTAAAGCTCAATCTTATAAGAGGGACCTGTAACGAAAAGTCTGCAGTGCAAGGGAATGCATTTACGTAGTATAATCATTAAAGAGACATTTATTGCCACTTAGACTGGATACCAGAATAATATAAAGGAGTGTATAGATTGTATTTATAGCTATCCTATGAGTATAATTAAACGATTAAGCTAATGCCTGGGAAATCTAGCAGTAAACTCTGCGACAGTGAGCTCCACATCCTTGTCCTTTTCAAGGCCTTTATCAATTAGAACCTCCATCCTTGTCTGCACGTCAGTATCCGCCCAAAGCTGCGCCATCGCCTGGTAAGACTCGAAAAAGTGTTCCTCCTTGGGAAGCCCAAACCGCTCATTTGTTAATTGCTTTGCTGATGATAGTGCTTGTTTGTGCCAGCCTGCCACACGATGGGCGAATTTGTCCACAAAACTATCCAAATCAGCGTCTGGAAGAGCGCGATTGATCCAACCGTATTGCGCGGGGGTTGTGGCATCAAATTCGTCACTGCCACAAATTATCTCAAGCATTCGACCGCGTGACACATGCTTTGGGAGCCATTCAATGCCTCCACCTCCGGGGAGGAGTCCAAAGCTAACCTCAGCTTGGGACAAAATAGCTTTTTCTGCGCTGCCAAACCGAATGTCACAGGCCAATACAAATTCGGACCCAATACCTCGAGTCCTTCCACGGATCGCGGCGACCGTGATGACGGGTATTGTTGCGAGCTTTAGCATCATTAACGGCCATTTGGCCAACAGATCGGCGGGGATAGACGAAGCTCGTTGTAAGTCATAGTGGGAGATAAAGAAATCTGGGATTGCGCTCTCGAAAACATGATCTTCAAGTCTGGTTCTCCATCAACAGTCTGTAAAAGATTCCAAAGGTCTAGGAAGAATTCTGGTCCCGCCAAGTTGAAGGGACCGTGATTGATTGCTAATTTCCAATAATGCGTTATCACTTTTGTGACTTCAAGTACTGAGGAAGACATTCTCAGATGAAATAATATGATTTTGTCTCTTAAAGCTTAGGTCGTAAGTACGTATTACTGTCGTTGGAATAGTTAAATACACATCTGCAGACTTTGAGTCTTAAAACTACGTCCTGCAACACGAACGAAGAGAGTATTATATACTGTTTCAATCCAAGCATCACGTCAGTTCTCAGATTTTCAGTGGCGTTTCACTTAGGTAAAATCCAGCGCCATTTGATGTCTAAAATGCGGAGCGCAGTCCTAATAGAGCAATTCTTAAAAGGCGCTATTGTAGGTTGGCGGTTGGCCAACGCTGGGCGTCGTGTACAACGAATGACCTCAGCCAATGAACTAGACAAATCACATAATCTGTTGGTCACCATGAGGAGTATCGGGGCTACTTGGAACATGCACTTAATGGAAGTCAACTACCTAGGTAGACGAGTAAGCCCAAAATGGTGTCCCTTACTCCGCCAAATGTTATTACAAATCCGCCCAACAAAGGCATCAGCTGTCTGGCCTCTATGTACCCTCAAATTGAGATGCAAAAAGAAAATTTGTCTTCACATGGGAGTGGATTCTAGACTCATCATGATAGTATATAAAATAGAGGCTATTATTGTGCTGTCATGAATGTACATAGTGTAACAGCCTGTTCGAGTTTGGCTACCACAGTAGCTGGGGGAGCGAGTGCTAATATCTAAATAGGATATTAAGTGTTTTATAAAGTCCAAGGATTGCAGGATAGGCCCAAGGTCAATATCAAGAAGCTAAGTAACACTGCATTTATTCGATTCGCCAGATTCACAGGATATTGTGATTTGTCGCTAGCTTTAGTATACTGGGGATCAAACAGGACTTGCGAATACGAAGCCAACATTTTTCTCAATTTCTAACACAAATATCTACCAGATGAGTTAGAATCGCAGTTTTTAAGAGTCGCCCTCCCCCGATAGACCGAGTTCAACGTTTTCAAAACGTTGGCCGGAAAATTATCGCTTCAAACTGACTCTTGAGAGATATTCCTAGGGAGAGCCTTCTTCCCGAACTGGTCACCATACCCACCTGAATAGTTAGTGAGCTCGGTATCATTCTCGCGATAATCGCCCAATATCTCTTCTGACGAGTGATTTTCATTTGGTGCTGGAAATGTCCTCCCTATGGCTGAATTGCCGCTTTTACCTCCTTCGACATTGCTCTCTCCCCTTGAACTCCATCCTGGAAGCCCGAAAAACCCCCTTGCGCGCTTGATTAGGGGGCGCAGCGTAGGAAGGCAGGCGCAGATAATAGCACTAAAATAATGATTAACTTTGATACGGCTAAAAAAGAGAGAACACAGTTTTACCAAAATAATTCCAAGGTAGTCCAAATGATCTGATCAACGGTATTCCAAGTGAGGTCTGACAGGTCCAGGCTAACCACTATTGCGAGGCGAAAAATTGTCACAAAGCAAGCACTATTCACAACTGTTAGTATTGACAAGTTTTATATGCATGAGCTATACTTCACTCACAATCCCCCGAAAATCATTGTCAATGCAAGTAGAACTTTTTGAAACGTTGGAACTTTCAGATTCCAGATGTAGGGCATTGGCAGAACCATGAGACCGAAGTCTGTAATTATACTGCCAATTGCAACGCCAACATAAAACCCATGAAGATCAATGCAATTTTGATTTGTACCATCCCAGAAACTACCTATTGGCCAACAGGTTCGAATAGACGGGACATACTATTTTTCATCAGAATGAAAGAAATGAAAGTTATTAGAAGTACAAGGTGGACTCACCGTAGAGATTGCCCAGACCACAATGAAGGCTGAAAATCCGTGTAAGAAGTATTGCATGTTCGATGAGCCAAAAATGCGATAATATAGCGCCACAATCGAGAGTCGGGCAAAAGCAAGGCCACTGGTGTAAACAATCTCATTTGCGACGATTGTTTGAAGAAAGCGGGACAGGTTTTCTGGGTCTTCTTGGCTGACAACGATGGCATGTCTTCCAAGGCCAAACCGGAGATAGAGCATAGTGGTAATGTAGCCCCCGATTCCACAAACCTGGTTACATGTTAACACAAAATCCCGGTCAAGTTGAAACCTGCAGTGATACCATCATTCACTCACAGTAGCAATTATCGCGAACCAATCATCCCACCACAGAGACTTTCCAACAATTCGTGCGGCAGTAAGGCGTCCAGCAAGGGACAGAAGACTTAACACAAAGAATACAGTGGCGACAGCATAAACCTCAGCTTGTCTATTTTCTGCCATGAATGCAGCGTTCATAGCAGTACTATTTGTGGTCGACATGATGACTCCACTAGCTGTGTCGGGAATATATTGGAGTGATTCATAAAACCAAAAAAGAAATCTCGGGACTTGGGGAGAATATATGGGTATGTGCGAGTCCGGTGTAGAAAAAGCATTGCTTTAAAGAGATTAAGCATGTACCTTTCCAATTTAGACAGGGTCAATCCATCAACTCATGGCCGATGGCCGACATGCGTACCCAGATAAGGGGCTTTCAACAACAAGGATGCTGTTCAGGACTCAGGCACACTGACCTAGCGTGCAGCAACCGAAACTCTAATGTTGTGTCAGCACGGATACGCAGAAGCTCTCCGAAGGATCTGGCCGCTGGGAAATAGTTTCAGAAGTTTAGCATAAAGTTGTCTGTTCTATCCAGCGAATGATGATTAGAGGCAGTGCATATTCAAGTCTACTCTTACTTCTCAAATACTCTAGCTTTATAGACTAATTTAGCTAGCAATTGTAATAGATTTCGACAGTGAGATAGTGGCAGCAACTGTTTCCTCACAAGTGCCGACAAAAAATGCATGCGATGCAGCTTCAACTAGTACAGTGTTCTTAATCCCAGATATGTCTGCATAATATTTCTGAGCCTCCAATGGGAGAACTCGGTCGTTCCCACAGAATATATATCCAAATGAACCTTCATAATTTGAGTCTGCTAAAGGAGAATATGAAATCGCCGTGTTGACGGAGTTGAAAGCCTGGGGTTTGATCTTGGCAATCCATTTATCGGCGTCGGATGTCGGAATATCGTGATACATGTATTTGTCTGCTTCAATCAACATGATTTGTCCTGTTGATTCCTGTTTAATTGGCAGAATTAGCTTCATTTTCAAGTGAAGTTGGAGAAATAAAAGGGCCAGCTTATTAACTCACATTCAACACAACATGTGGTGGTAGATTTTCCGGAGTGAGGCCCATCATGTCTAGCAAGGATTTTCCAACAGCAGGCGTAACAGCTGTGACATACACAAGGCCAACTATACCACCTTCCTGACCTGCCTTTTCCCTTTCTTTACGACTCAAGCCATGCACAGCGGCTGAGCCGTAAACGCCACCATATGAGTGCATAAGAAGAAGAATATCCTTTCCTTTAGCAAGTAATGGAAGAAGGATATTTTGTCGGAGCGATTCAGCATCCATGTCGACCGTGCTGTTGATAGGATCTTCTGAGAGAATACCGGGAGCATCTTGACTAACAAATGGATAACCTCTCTTCTCAAAGACAGCTGCGAGGTCGTCAAAGCAGCTTCCCGGATGCCACATTCCTGTGACACCTACTATCGTTGGCAACATGTTGATATTGGAAAGGCTGGTGACCACTGAAGATTGATTCTGACACTGCTGTCTCGAGTTGTAAATTAGCTCTGGGACAACGAGGCACTTGCACTGATGAGAGAGATGAGAGTCTTTTGAGCTAATCATCATCCTCCACAGGGGGTTATTCAAACTGGCGGAGGACTCAAGAATTCTCGTGACCCCTTTCATGATATCGGCTAGAATTGAGCCTATGTGAAAATACACCAGGAGTAATTTTGGGTTATGTTACCCCGGCCATTTACTACTGGCTCAGCTGCCCAAGCTTTGATGCTCATCCATTTTATTTGTCGGCTTACACCCGATGTGGACTGATATCCAACCCTGCGTGACCTTCTTAAGCTCCAGGGATATTATCCAGTTGCCAGTTTTGTATTTACACAGCTTAATATTGAGACTATTACGGAATATTATAGAGTACTATACTTTATCATTGCTCTTATTCAGGGGTACTACCAGGTCCATGACTCAATGCCAGCAAAAGCGGATTGCAGGGCCTAACTAGCCGGCAGTTAGGGCGCCTGTATGAGGACCATCCCTGTAAGATTTGGATTTGCTTCGGCACTTAACGCGGCGATCACCATCGCACATTGTCAGACATAGTTTCAAGTAATCGGTTAATGATAACTGTAGCAGAGACATGACAGTGAATTGGACAAGAGTTCCAACAAGGCATTTAGTAACGAGTGATAATGTGATATGAGTGCTGTTCTGGAGTGCTGTCTTATTTTAACAAAGATTTCTTATAGATAAGGAAAGCAGCTAACGTATAGCATTGCGCTATCTATACCCGCTGTTGAGTAATTATATTACCTCTGCTCCCCTCCCTAACGTATGATCCTTGATTATTTGTGAACTGTACTCAGAAATTACGTTGTAAGGTAGGCCCATTACAAAGGGTACTTATGCTTGGAAGACTAGCCATTGTTAGTCTGCCGCGTCTACTCCTGAACTCGTGCAAGGGAAGGGAAGGGAAATAAAGGGTTGTCTTTGTGGAATATTAAAGGGATTACGTAGTCAGTAGGAGCGAGGAATAAGTGGCAATCACCGGCTATCGAAGTGTGTTAGCTACGCACTTCCAGCAAAGGAAAATAGGCGCCGACTCCCCGACCGCCGTCTTTTCTATGCCATTTCTGCTGCACCAATGATATACTACTACTAGTACCAAGTCTCAGGCCGTAATGTCGTAGTTTGAAGTGGCCGATATGGAGTACGCGGGGAAAAAACAGGGATGCAGGGTTTAGCTCATGTTGCCTAAACTTTGCAGGACCGTTGTGCCAAAAATAAGACGGAGCTCAGGTGATGGATAGATTGAGGAATCTCCTCGACACCCATGTTGGACGAGACAAAATTCTGCTTCTTTATTCTCAACCATGAGGCTTGAATTCTCGTTAATACACGAAGAGAAAAGGAAGAAGGATATGAAGAAAAAGGAAGACGGGCTGGTTCTTGTAGGGGTTGGACGGGTATCGGAATGCTGCCTAACTCCTCCCGTAATCTTCAAGCGAGTTTACAGGCTGATACATGGGCCAACATGGGCCAACATGGGCCAACATGGGGCCAGTGAAATGGTGGTTAGCTCGGATAATAGGGGCAGAAAACAAGTACGTGAAGAATATCGGTGAACGAATTATACAAGTCTAAAGGATATTAGAGGCAAGTTCACCATATTATGGTAAATACTTGGTCGTTTAGTCTTCTGCAAAGATTACATAGCTATGACACAAAATTGTATATGCCAGCTATCTGCAAGACTTGTAAAATGCTTCGAGACAAATGTGAGTGGGTCATGCATGTGCAGCACTCTGCACTCCGTCTTGTGTTAGAATTTACTACCTAGGTAGCACTACAAGGGTCTGAACAGCCGCTGACATGGCCTCTCTTGTCGGAAACAGTACCATGCCTTGCTTATGGGGCGGTATTAGCGCTGGGAATTGCCGAGCCCATCTACGGGCCGAGATGCGGAGTGACAACTCTATTTTTCCTATTTGCAAGAGTGCAGTATTGCTTATTCCACAGACTTAGACTTTGATAGAGGGTCAGCGACTTAATACCTCTAGAACATATTTGTGAGGTAGTATTTCTGCATGTACGGAGTACACCATCAGTAATTAGTTTGTCTGGACATGCCAGAATGCCAAGAAAGAGCGAGAGGGTTAGGCAAATCCACCCATCATGTCGAGAAATAGGCTCTGGTGCATCGGGCTCTTCTCCATATTATTTCCAGCATTGAGATAGTGTTTAAAGTAATTACTCCATAGTTGTGCCCCTTTGGGCATGCTTTGGCCATGTTAACTATTGCGGATTATAGGGTGCAAAGTTATACACGGCCATAATTTGGTTCTTGGCTCGCGGCGAGCTTCGATACGGGACCAGATACCCTATACCAATTCGCCTCTCGACAGAGTTGTAGTAAGCCATTGAACGATCTGGTCATGCTTAGATGGGTACAATTTTGATCTCCGGAAGTTGTACAACATTATCAACTTGTTGCTTTTTCTTTTCACGTTGACAAAAAAAGAAGGGATACTATTGTCTCGGAATTGTCGCCGGTAAGTTGGGGGTTTTTTTTTTTAAAAGTCTATTGGACGATCTACTGAGATCGCTATCATCAACACCCTCACTAACTCTAAACTATAGCCGAGCTGTTATTCCCAAACATTCAAGTCGACAGAACCAGAACCGCTTTATCCCGAACATTGTTCGGTAGAAAAAGCCACTACAAAGTAGTACCACCGCCCATCCCCGAAGCTTAGAATTGGCAAATAGCTGACTCCACTCGTCGAAAAGTCGCTCCAAGAGTCGGCGTAATTTTGGACCGGCGGCTTCCAAACAAGCTTGAGTGGGCTGTCTAATTAGTGTCTTTGGACAACACATAGCATTATGATCAGCCATTTTCTCTGCGAAAGTAATCTGCCTTGAGATTATTGGCTGTGTCAGGAGACTATTGTAAAGAAAAGTATTCCCTAGCTTACTTTTTGGAGCAGTAGGGGTGTGGAAGCAACCCATCTCGAATTCTCCGTCCATAGGGTATATTACTGTACACACTGCATCTCTTATGCCCACTCATCGTCAATTTAGTCTTTGAGTCGGAATCACTCAAGGCCCCGATGAGAAACCTTTTGGGTCAAGACACCTGATATCCTAGGTTGAACATATAGAAGCTCCTGATGTTGTACAGGAGATAGGGGCGTACTAACGGCCAACTCCGCTATTGATAACTCATAGAAGAGGGTATAGTGAGCAACAAAAAGCAGGTAATTGATGGCTTATGATTGAGTAGAGAGAAGAGCGCCTTCGTATACATCATGGCTGTGATCATCTTGTCTCATTTTGATGCCTCACCCTTTGGCGAGAAGATATGCCTCATCTTTGGGCACAAGGGTCTATCATGGAAGTCTGTAGATGCTGAGCTCATCATGCCAAAACCTACACTCACGGCGTTGACCGATGGCTATCGAGGGACTCCCGTCATGTAGATTGGTTCCGACATTTACTGCGACTCCCGCTTGATTGCAGAAGAGGTGGAAGCGAGATACCCTTCGCCTTCGATATTTCCAGGAGGAAGCAAGGGGCTCTGCATGGCGCTGTCCACTTGGAGCGACACCGACTTCCACATTGCGAGCTCTGGGCTCACCATTGGGATCAACAAGGACCAGTTCCCTCCTGAGCTCATGGCTGATCGAAAGGCCTATTTCAAGGGCTTCATGGATGTCGATCGTCTTGACACCGACATTGTCCATCTGACAACTCAGCTGCGAGCCCATGCAAGCCTCATTGAGGAGTAGCTCTCTGATGGCCGGCGCTTCTGGCTGGGCGGCGAACCAAGTCTCGCCGATTTTCATGCCTAAGTCGAGATCTGGACAGCAAGAGCCTATGTTCCCTTTTCGGACAACATCTTTGCTGGGTTTGGGAAAATGGTGGAATGGGAGGCAAGAGTCAAAGCCATTGGCCATGGACAGAGAACCGACATAAGCACAGAAGAGGCGTCTGAAGCCACGCGATCCAGTCCTCCAAATGCGCGACAATCAATCATCAATCATCAATGATGAGCTTGAGATCTCCCGAGGGGGACGTAGTGGTTGTTACGCCGGATGACTATGGCCGAAAGCCTGTGACCGGACGCCTGGTAAAGTTGACAGTTCGTGAAGTGGCTATTGAAAAGGAATATAGGGTTGCAGAGCGGGTAGTTGTTCATTTTCCTCGCATCGGCTTCCGGATTGAAAAGCAGAACGATGCCTGCTGACCGGGAGCACCGGGCAGCGCACGGAAGTCGAGACGAGACGATGCTCGTCATTATGATCATGATTAAGTTGCCGGACATGTTGACGTTGCTTCACATGTTTTTTGTTCGTCAAGTCAAGGAGGCGACACGTGCGCAGTTAGCAGACGGACTGTAATGCGGCATTGGAATTAAACGTCTATTGATGGTGATCCCGCGGAATCCACGTTGGAGAGACTCTTTACGTCGAGTCTGGTCGCCGTTAATGTTGCTCGTAGCCTGTTCGACGGCTTTGTCAACTACGTCGTCTTATAATAGTCCATCCTGGAACTATCCAGTAGCGAGGGCTTTGGCTTCCTGAGGAGATACCGGCCTACATTGCTGCTGGCTATCATAACTGCCTCCGCTTGCAGAGCGTGCGATTAAACACTCTTTGTTAAGCAGGACGCTCATCTGCGAAAGGAGTTGTGTGACGAATCGGGTTCCTGTGGTAAGACTAATTGATCTCTATGCTTAACTAGAATCACATTTTATTGTATACGGCTCCATTCTCGATCATCCAGTAAAATAAGGAAAGAATTCGTACGGCCAGGCAAAAGAGTTCAAGTTTCTCTGCTTCATCCCACTGAAGAAACATGCCCGATATCAGTGTGGGTCTCGCTACATTTGGAACGTTGTATCTTAAGAGGGAAGTTTCATTGTTGATCACAAACGCCAATTTATCCTACTTGGCCTTGAAAATTTGGCGCGTATCGTAGCTCTCTCCTTCCTGATAGGACGGTAGGCGGATTTCTGAATGGGGCTAATTAAATCTGAGGCAGCTATCCGGAGTCACGATGCCGTAGCACTAACTCAGCTGCCTAAAACAGAAAACTTGTACACGGAGTAATAAAATACAAGATAATCTAGACATTGCTGTGTAATTGACTAAAGCTTCCTACCTAAGTAACTCTTATCATTAACTCATACGCTATCATAACTTAAACACTGCGAGATCCACATAGAGCTGTTATTGCACCTGGCCTGCGATCTGTAAATTGCTCGTGTCGATGCCACCGGACTACGGTTTCTCCGGAAATGTCACCTGCCAGTTGTTCCAGCATCAAACGCCTATGAGGTCCTATTCACAATTTGCCGGGCATAGTCAATGATCGTTGGGTGGGTCAGCTGAACTTAATATAATACAGTCGCGGCCACAAGGCCAAAGATTCACTTGCCTCATGTAACGTCTCTTTTCATTTGAGGTTGGGGGTAAAGTACCAGTGTCGCGCAAAGAGATGTACTGAGTTCTACAGCAAAGTATTCTGGGAGCTCTTGGAAAGGCTTCAAAAAGAATACATCTCTACAAAATGGTAGAAAGGAGATTTATATATATATAGCATTCCCTGTACGCTACCAGACATGTAGACAAGTTGCATACCACGATACTTCTTTCTCTCATTTCCCATCTGATAGGCACTTTCCCCTGTATATATTCCTCTATAACGTACATATAAAACTTCCGTTTTGTTTCTAACATAAGTCGCGATGCTTTCTACTTCACTCATCCTTGGGCTAGGCCTTGTGGGCTTTGGCGCTGCTGCTCCATCCTATCCGCAGAGCATCAAAGCCCGCCAAGCCCCTGGCGCTCAAAACGTTGTCTATTGGGGTGGCAACAATAACGAGAATGACAACCTATCTACCTACTGCAAGCCTGGTGCAGGTATTGATATCCTTGTGCTTTCTTTCTTGGATATATATGGTACAACTGGAAATATCCCGTATGGTAACATTGGAAATTCGTGTTATATCGGCTCGACTGGAGTGCCCCAGCAGTGCGATAACTTGGCCGCCTCAATAGCTACTTGCCAAGCTGCTGGAATTAAGATAATTTTATCGCTTGGAGGTGCCGCCGGCTCTTACTCTTTACAATCTCAGTCCCAAGCTGTCGCTATTGGTCAATATCTCTGGGAAGCTTATGGCAATTCTGGCAGTACTTCTGTAACACGACCCTTTGGAAATGTATTTGTCAATGGATGGGACTTCGATCTTGAGTTGAATCTCGGGAACCAGTATTATCAATATTTAATTTCAACTCTCCGGTCTAACTTCCCCAGTGATCCCGCGAATACATATTACATTACTGGCGCTCCGCAATGCCCGATTCCGTTGAGTTTTCCCATAGCCCTTGATTTTTGCATAGTCGAATGTGTAACTAATAAAGGTCAACAGAGAGCCCAACATGGGAGAAATCATCAGTACCTCGGTGTTTGACTATCTCTGGATTCAATTCTACAACAATAACGGCTACGGCCCAGACCCTTGTTCTCTCGGGTTGCCAGGCGATGCGCCGTTTAACTTTAATAACTGGACGTCATTCATTGCCACAACGCCCTCAAAAAATGCCGTATGTTTACTCCAACTCCCTGATTGATGATGTTTCCTGGTCGCTGACAATCTGAGCAAGAAATTATTCATCGGAGTGCCCGCCAACACCCTCGCTGCCAACGGCAACGCTGGCGGTGCCGTTTACTACGCCACGCCCGCTCAACTTGCCACTATTGTCCAAAACATCAAATCCAACCCAGCATTCGGCGGAATCATGATGTGGGCTGCTGGCTATTCTGATGCCAACGTGAACAATGGATGTACTTACGCCCAAGAGGCAAAGAACATCCTCCTGACTGGTGCCCCTTGTGGTGGCTCCCAGCCCGTCAGCTCCAGCCTCCCGACAACTACCGCAAAGCCTACCAAGTCTGCGACTAGCACTTCGTCAGCCACAGGATCAGGTCCGACAGGGACAGTTCCCCAATGGGGCCAGGTAAGTAGAACTACCGTGAAAAATCCGATTAAAATGTCTTCTTCTTGTATGCAAACTGATCTGTTCTATAGTGTGGTGGCGAGGGTTACACAGGCCCAACACAGTGCATTGCCCCATATAAATGTGTAGCACAAGGCGAATGGTGGTCGTCCTGCCAATAGAGCAGATGTGTGGTTATCGCTGGTATTTGAACCTTGTATTAAGGAGCTCGAGAAATTATTTGTATATATTAAAACATGACTGCATGGAAAGGCTTGAGAATTTTCAGGTGATTACAATATGGGAGCACCTATTAGCTGACATCGTATAATCACATCACAGTCCGTTGGGCTGTTCATAATGGGTGGTATCAAGAGCCGTAGGAGGAGGGCATCATTATCGGATGGTGTCTGTATTTACAGGAGGTAGAGAGCAGGAGGTAGAGAGCCATGAATGATGGTTGAAGTGGTGCCTAGCGTGAGTTTCAACTCTCCTGTGTAAATTCCGCGCTAATAACAGCTGTTACGGGCTTGTTAGTGGAGCCGGGTTCTCAGGGCTACACAGCCAGGCAAAGTGCAGCTAGGGCTAATGAAGCCTTGACAGCATACATAACCTCTGATGCCTTTGAGAGTATAGCATCAGAAGGTCGCCTGTAACGAACCAAATAACTAAGCTCCCTTTTGGAAGCTTGGGAAAATAGCCTTCCGAAAGGACGCCCGAAATAACCTTCTAACGGAAGCCCGAAAAATAATAACTACGATCGATTTCTATTGATTTCTAGCTCTGCAGACGATCTTTCAGAACCGGAAGACCTATGCTTCGTAAGCTTTTACTAAGGTTAGTGCTTATACTTTAATCTTGCAGTATACTCCGGCTTGCGAGAGAACTGGACTAGTTGCAGGCGGGTTTTTATCTTTAGGAGAGTAGCGACTTATTACGAGGGTTTTTTTCTACTGCTATCTTTGCTTATGGGCTGGAGAACTGGTTACTGGCGCTCCGGATTGCGGTAGCGAGTGTGAGGGAGATGAGGAATCTGACTGGAGAAAACTGCGATGGGGAGACTATTGGCTGCTAGCTTTTGAAGCATTCAAAATACTCCGCACATGTGGATTAAGCACAATTCTACTCATTTTTCTTGGCTTTCTTCATACTCAAGCCCCCGATCTTTGGCACCTTAAGAACAACAATCTCGCGAGTCAGGACACTCCCTGTGATTGATTCATGCAGTGTACCTCTCGTACGCAGATAACTGGATTCTACCCTCCTCGTTCATCCTATACCTGCCCTTGATAATACCGGGCAATGCTGTCTCCGCAAATTACCTCTACCTTCCACGTTCACAGTGGACAAAGCCACCTTAAGTGGTCAAAGGCCATCGCCCCCGTATTGACCGTCGACTCAAATGAGGTTGTAACCTTCGATACCATCGATGGAAGCAATGGTCAAATTACGCCAAGCTCGACCGTGGAAGATGTCCTAAGCTTCAAGACCGAACTGGCAGACCCCCTCTTCGGACCCGTGTATGTACGCGGCGCCGAGCCAGGAGACACTCTCGAAATTGAGGTTTTGGAATTACAAACTGCAGAGTGGGGCTGGACAGCAATTATCCCTGGTTTTGGGCTCCTTAAAGATGAGTTCCCGGAGCCACAGTTGAAGATCTGGAAACTTAATCCCAATGATTCCTCTGCGACATTCAAGGAAGGCATTCGCATTCCTACTCATCCCTTTCTTGGTGTTATGGGGGTAGCTCCGGGCGAGGGAGAATTTCCCACTATTCCACCGCTCGACACAGGAGGCAACATCGATACCCGCCACATTATAGCTGGAACAAAGCTCTTTCTGCCAGTGAAGGCACCTGGTGCATTATTCAGTTGCGGTGATGGCCATGCAGCTCAGGGCGACGGAGAAGTCTGTGGAGCTGCCATTGAGACTCCCATGCAAGTGAAGCTACGACTCACAGTTAGGAAGGACATGAAATGGGTCAGCTCTCCCAATTATTCTTCTCCTTCATCGGCCCTCACATTGGCTGAAGACCGAGGATATTATGCCGTCCTTGGCATTGATTCAGATCTACTGGAAGCTGCTCGCAAGGCAGTTCGCGGTATTATCGAATACATGATGCAAACAAAGAGTTTGAGCCGTGTGGAAGCATATATGCTTGCTAGCGTTTCCATCAGCCTCAGGGTTTCAGAAATAGTGAACATGCCTAACTACGGTATTTCAGCTAGTATACCACTAAATATCTTTACACAAGCTTCTTAATAAGTCCTATCCATCTCACCACTAGGCATATGGGAGCTTGACATAGGCTTAATGTGGGGAAGGACTGACGATATTCCGCAATTACTAGAAGTTATATTTTTTTTTAAAAAAAAAGATTGATGCTATATACAAAGAGATTAAAAAATAAAGAAACTGTCTGTGCCCTTTGACCTACAAGATGCACTAATGTGGTCAGCAATATCGTACCTGGCAAGGATGCTGCTAACAATTGCCTGGCAGAAGACAAAATACGCGCACATCAGGTCTAAGCAAGAGAAACGCATTTCAAGAGCCAATACAGACACGTGAGATATTATATATTTCCATAGTTTACCACGTCTATACCCAACTGTGCAGGTGTAACTATTCGCTTACTCTTCAACACTTGTCTTTGGCCAAGTACCTTTAATTTTTGTCTAGCGTACATACGCTTTGTGTTTCATAGATAACTATCATGTCTTTTTTATCAATCGCCTATTACATAGATCAAATCGTTTCAGAAATGCAAATGTTGTATTTTATCACCTAATGTTTCCAGCTGACCCTAAGCGTCTAGCTTGTGCAATAACGGGCAGTAGGTCAATTGCTGCCCGCCCAAAACCGGAGAAACGCTTCCTTCTTATTCTTGGGTGGCGGTAAGGGATCTGGGTTACAATCTTTCTCACTTAATGGCAGACCATCATTTCCCACATCAGTTACAGCATTTTGTTGTTTTCCAAGAAAGTAGTTGGTCTGAAAGAAAGCCGCCACAAGGGGGACGAAAGCCAGTGCTAGCGCCACGGTAATGCAGTAATACAGGGCATGGCGATAAGCTGTAATAGCACCTTGGCGGATGGGATCGTTAAAATCATAAGTAGTGCGTAGAGAACGCATGTCGCCGAAAAGTTTTTTCATAGTTGCTTCTGGGGTGCCGGCCGGCAAATATTTTCGCAGCTGCTTTGGCATCTGGTTGGACCAAATGACGGCGACAATGGCAGATCCAATGGCACTGCCAATCTTTGACCATAAAGAAAGTAGTGATACTGCAAGGGCAACATCTTGGTGAGGTACGGAAGCTTGCGAGGCTACTCGGGATCCAACGACAGACATCGAGCCACCGATACCAACAAGAATGCTCGACATGACAAGTGCGCCGGTACTTATAGCTGCGAGACGCCCGTCCAACATAATACCGATGCCGATGATCTTGATGACAAGGCCCACAATCTGAATGGATTTATATCGATGAGTCCAGCGCTGGGCTAGGCCAACAAATGGACCGGTGATACATAATGCCAATGTTAGAGTATTGCCGTAGTAGACCCAATCTTGATAGCTCCAAGGCTTTGAGACATAGACGTATGAGCTCCAGTAGAGACTACGGATGTTTCCGGCCACTTGAGATAGATTGTTAGTAACAGTGTCAAGTAGAGAGCAGCCTAAGAGAGGGGTACTTACACATGTAAAAAGAGTCGATAATGATCGCCATCACAAATGTTTTGTTGAAAACAAGTCGACGGGGAGCACTGGGGACACGAGCGAACTTCATCTCAAAAATAACATAGGCAATCAATAAAAGACCACCTACAATCATCATGGCGATGAGAGATTGATTGCGCCACCCATGTTCAGCATAGGTTTTGAGAGAAAAGGGTAGCAGGAGTAGTGACCACCCAAATCCAAGCAAAATTAGACCGAACGCATCAATCTCTTCCAGACTCATCTTCAATGACTGAGTCCATCGTTGCTTATTGTCAACCACAGGCGTGGTAGTGAGGTCAATAGTCTTCTGCTGACCCTCTTGATCCGCCGTGTTATCAAGAGTACGCCGTGCGGCGTTACTTGATGCGATATTGACCACGCCGTTGTTCTTAGCCGTTCTATCCAGCCAAATCAGTGCTGCAACGGCAGGACCTAGGGCAACTGGCATAATTATGGCGAACATGCCATATCCCCAGCGCCATTGATTGCGCTTCTCTAACGCATCAACTATCTTGCCTGAAAACCAGGTATTGATGATAAATGGCGTGGAGAGCATAGAGCTGGCAAAGCCACGCCACTCCAGCGGCGTGAGATCAGCAACGATGATATCATTGGTAAGGTCGATACCAGAACCACCAATTGCAACAAACACTTCTCCAACAACATAAGCGGAAATTGTCTTGGATGTGGCAGCAATTATGTAGCCAATGATATAAAACCCCAGTATAAGAAGATATGTGTACGGGCGGGACGTAATATCGGAAATCTTTGCAATAAAAGGCTTCGAGACAGCACTTATGATGCTAGTTGCAATTGACAGGGTTGCCAAGACAGAGCTGTGCTGTTTGAAATAAGATGAAGCATCAACGCTGTAATAGGATGTCGTAGAGGAGTCGAGTGAATAAGCCCAGGCACAGACGAGAACTGAACCACCCACGAGCCAGAACAATTTTCGATTTGATTTCGTCTCTCGATACACGGCTTCCATGCGGGTGACACCCCTAGACTGGACAATATCGCCAGCATTGGCTCCAGGCTTAAGTATATCACTTGCATTGTCCGCGTCAGGGACACCCGCCCCAATTGGAGAAATCTTATCCTCTGTAGACATGATACTGAGGCATAAAGGATCGATGGAAAAAAAGTAGGAAATATTTAGGAAACAATTGAAAAGGGCGGGAGTTGGCCTTTTACAGTACCGCCTTACCCTGCTCTTTCGGACTCTTGGCATCAAGAATTTTCAAGTTGTTTAATGTGGAACAAGCAAGGGTCATCATAGTTTATTCTGAGTAACTTGGTAGTGTCTGAAACTAGTCCCATCTTTCTTATCTGATCAGATTGATATGATTGTTATCATTCGTTCAACTTGAACCCGTCGCATAACCTTATATGGAGCGTAGAGTAGCAGTTATGTACTAAGCAAGAAAAAATTTCTCAGACTAGGGTCTCGGAAGCGCATGTTTAGCCTATCCGGGCTTGAAGAAGTGAGACTAATTTGCCAATTTGGGTATAATTGGGGAGTATACGAGAGAATTGGTCGGCGTGGGAATCGCGTCGGAGTTACAAGAGTTTGATAAAAGTCCGTAGTTTCGCTCTCATCTGCTAATATTTGGCCGGTGTGGGATCTAACTCTGTAGACAACCAACGCCGCTAAGTCCTCGTACAATGTTTTAACCTTGTTCTAGTTCAAAACTTACCACCATAAGCTAAACGTTACTCTTAGTCTCTAACAACAAGCTTATTAACACTTTCTTCTTGTCTTAGCTACTTTATGCGGGCTTTATATTTTTTTTTCTTAAATCATTAAGTGCTTGTAACAGGTTGCCAGTACGTTTCCAGTATCCCTAATCTAAGAATCTCACCCATCTTAAGTAAATGGGATCTATATACCCTGTATTGAGTATCATCAGTTACAAAACCTAGAAATCTTGTCGATGTCTTGCGACCGAACCAAAAGCCCTTGAGGTACAATGAGTAATGACGAATTCTCTGGTAAATTTTATAATCATTAAGCTGCGGAGGAGCTATTAACAATTGCGTAGACCTGTTGAGTAGCATACGATGCCACCCAATATGATATAACGGCTACTAAACTAGACAGCTACTACAATGATGTGGCTCTTGTGTTTAAATTATGCCTCATTATAAAATATACTATTGTGCCCGCCGTAATCACGTAGTATATAAAGGTGTCCAATTGCTGAACGTTAGAAATAAGATGCTAAATACGGTGATGTGACGGATAGAGCAATTTCTCCATTCAAGCTGGGCAATCTCAGACAAGGTGTTATATCCATATACTGCGCACTGGCAAAATATTCGTGCAATATTTGCGTTGCGTTGTAGTCTTTCCCAGCGAGCCATCATCATCTCCCACCAGCTTTAGGCGCAGCGGAAAAGGGAACACCGGACTTTGACCATTAATTTGTTTGAGAACCTAGGAGGGCATTTAAGGTTGAAGACCCTAACGAGCGCACCACGCTGCAGGGTTTGAGAGTGTTTCTAACAAATATCAGCACTTTCACTAAATTTAACAGATGCGATACTGTAATGAACGCTATTCGATGAATCGTGGCATGGGTGGGTTTGCACAGGATGGTTGTACGCTTCGCACCAGCTATTGTAGCATCACTAAAAAATCGCCATATGGACAATTTTTAGCGGTTGTTGGAGCCAACGCCAGGGAGCAAGATCTAGAAAGCAAATTTTACATATGCGCTCAGTGAGAGGGAGTAGTATACCTATTCAATCAAGCTGGACACGACCCTCTAATGTCTCATCTTATCTCACCTTATAGAGTACTCTAGATCAGTTGATGGCTGCTTGCACAACCTTTGATTCAAAAGCTGCTTGTCTATACTAGAGTCTGGTGTAGAGCTTAACAGTAAGCGTGCTAATTTCTCTCTCTTGTAATGAGAAAAACGAGATGTTTCAGCATCAAGAAAAATTGGTTCGAAGATGTAGGCGCTAAACGACGACTTAAGAGGTGAAATCTCACTCCCTCCTCTTGCTACAAACGGTAATAAGCGAGTTTGCTCATGAATGGCCTGAATTCTATAGATTTTTGCCGGAAAACATTTTATGCAAGTTTTGCCTTTTGGCAGCGTGATTTTTCAGAGATAGACCCCTCCAAGTCCTAAAGAGGCCTTGACATATGGCCTGATACAATATCCCAGGTAGGCAAAACAAATACCTCTACTATTGATACAACTTGACAAGACTATTTCTTCTAATCAGCCATTGACGCTCCGTGAGACGGAACAATGCTGAGGCGATGGTATCTTGGGACATTTTGACCAAATACCCATGAATGTCTTGGCAACGATCGTCAGATTACCCCTCCAAGCTCGTTAAATGCTCTCATAGATAAGAGCGTACCTAAGATTACGGGGCTCAGAATGAATTCCGGCAATGTAGTGATTACAAAGTGTGACTATCTCGCCTAGATCATGGACCGCACATACCAAATCCTCTATCAGTACCAAGGCGAAGCGAAAATGAAATTATAAGTCTACTCCAAGTTTCGCGCTGAATTATCCCGACTACGAGATGGATCTCGGGATACGTTTTCGGGGTTTGTAACCCCTCCCATTGCGCCATATCATTTATGAATGCCGAACTAAGCGTCTCATCAGAATAACGAACAACGTGCCCCATACCCAAATAGTTGAAAAACGCGGCACTAATCAATTGCTAGGTATAGCATATGTATGAAAATGGATCTATTTAAGTCTAACTCGTTGTTTGCTCACACTTGAAGCTAATAGCAGCTTCTTAATCTGAGTGCTTGGCAAACCCATTTATTATTGTAAATTTAGCCGGGCAACATTGTGAACTGCATGATGATGGTGATGTCTACTTTCTAAGAATGATCCACTATGGTGCGATTGTTTAACAAAGCTAAAGGATAAAATATAAATAGGAAGCTTGACGCCCGAGGCTTTCATTTAGATCCAAAAGGACACTACTTCTCTTAGAATAGAAAGCTCCCATCAGTATAATCTATCCTACAATGGGTCGCTTCATTGTCCAGTCTATCCTGGCGTTGGCCCTGGCAGCTTCAGCATGGCCTACTGATAACTCAACGCAATATGTTGGCCCTGCGAATGGCAACTTGGTAATTGTTGGCGGCGGCACCCTGGATGATGCTATTCTCCAGAAAGTTATTGATCTTGCTGGAGGTAACGACAGCTCTATTGTCGTCATTCCAACCGCCCAGGGCGATCCAAGCTACGATCAGAATGCCGCCAATGCGGATGATTTCCGTCGGCTGGGATCTAAGAGCGTAACTGTTCTGCATACTTATGATTCTGAGGTTGCAAACACTGAGGAATTTGTTCAGCCACTTCTTAACGCCACTGGTGTCTGGTTTGGAGGCGGCCGCCAGTGGCGTTTGGTTGACGCTTATGCAGGAACACTCACTGAACAAAAGATCCGTGCTGTGCTAGATGCCGGTGGCGTCATCGGAGGATCTTCTGCCGGAGCATCGATCCAAGGAGATTTCCTTGCGCGCGGCGATACAAAGAGCAACAGTCTTATTATCGGGGACCATCAGCAAGGCTTCGCTTATGTGAAAAATGTGGCCATCGACCAGCATGTTCTCGTACGGAATCGTCATTTCGACATGCTTAATGTTCTCAAATACAAGCCTGGGATTCTTGGTATTGCCATTAATGAGAACACGGCCGTCCACGTATCCAAGAACACCGCGGAGATCTTCGGTGCTAGCTATGCCATCATCTACGATGGAACATACTGGTCGCGAGACGGCGGCGATGCGAACCAAATTCCGGATCCTTCGGGACTATTTTATTTCGTGAGGGCAGGGGATGTATATGATCTGGGGCTGCGCAAGGTGGTCCATGCCTCTTAAATGATCTTGTATTGCGGTACGAATATACCTTTCTTATGTTGGGGATCTGTCAGCTGCGACCAGTGGTGTGGCATAGAGTATTCTGTCCTACATCGTAGGATACATAGGCCTTCGTGCGACAATAGACTACATTCCCGTTTCCAATGACTTTTTGATGAATGATTGCTACCTAGTGTGTCTCTAGCTAGACAACCTTCTCGATCTATCAATTGAAGTCACGAATGTAATTTGTAATGCTCTTTAATAGAAATCCAGGCACACTTATAGATTGCGCACATGATGGCTTTGGCTTTGATCTTGACATAGTTTAGTTCATAGAGCATCCTATTAAACCTCGAATGACAGCCAGTGCCCTCCATACCGATACGGAGATTCTTTAGTTTGTTCTTCATCTATAATGTCTCTAATAGGAGAATCTCCATCGAGGGTCTTTGTCTCCTTGCCAGTCCAACGCCTCACCCACGTTCTGAATCTCCGGCGCGATTTCTTCCCTCGCCTTATTTTGAGCCCTTAAACGCCAGCCTATGTAGGTAGCCACAATGGCATTTGCGCATAGATATGCTAGGGCCATTGAATGGCCGACAACAAATCTCGGTCCATCGTTGGATCGATAAAGCTGTGTTCCCATTACAGCTCCTAAATTTCCAATGCTAATTTGCATTGCATTTGCAATTGCTCTTTTAGTTTGTCCGGAAATATTAATTGCAGGCCAAGAAAGGACAAGTGCGGTTGATGGATAGATTCCTGCCGCCGCAAAGAATGTGCCCAAGTATGACACCCCCGGCCGTGCAACAGGATCAGTGTTTGCAAGCAAAATGATATATCCAATCGCCGCTGTAAGCGAGGAACCAGCAAGGAAAACGGCCCTTTTCCCCAATTTCTCAGATGCAATAGCGACTACTACTGTTGTGACAAACGCCAGTGCATACGGGGGGATTGTAAGTAGCTGGGCCTTTGCTGCTGTATATCCGAGGTTGCTGATAATGGTTGGCTAAATCCCCATCTCAGTATAAGTAACATTTAGTGGTTTAACATAATTGAGGAAATACCAGAAATAAGGAGAGCGTATAAAGTGGCAAGCTCATTGTATGGAAGCCCAAGCTATAAAGCCAACAGTTTGGGTCCCGCACTGCTTCTAGTACAGCACTCCAGGTGAATTCTTCTTTCATCATTGCATCGCAGTCCGCCGCCAGCCTAGTCTGGATGAATTCCCTCTCAGGCTTTGTAAGGAACTTTGCAGTATCCGGATAGTTCTCGATAAACCAGTACGCTATAGTGGCCACGATGACGGTGGCAATCCCTTCCTAGAAGACGATGTTAATACACATAGATAACCCTAAAAAAACGTTGGGGGATGCACAAGAATAAAAATCCATCGCCATCCATTGCTCCAAACAACGCCTGCCATTTTCCCAATTCCCTGCCGATTTGAAGTTCGTTAGCTTCATTCTGTAGCTACCATGAGGCTGTACATCACCGACATATGCTAATATGCCACCAAATGCTCCTGCAAGTGACGCTGCGCTGAAAAACAGAGAAATTCGATACTGTCGCTCTCTTCGCTTGTACCACATTGAGAGATAGAAGACAACGCCCGGGAAAAGTCCACTTTCTGTAACACCTAGAAAGAATCGCGCGACAAGAAAGCCGGAGAGGTTTTGTACTACTCCCAGAAGTGTGGCAACAACACCCCACGCTATTGTCAGTGTTGGGAGCCATAACCGAGGGCTTGTTTTTTTAAGAATGACATTGCAAGGAATCTAATTTCGCATTAACATATTTGCTTTACTGGAACACAATATGATTAGTGCAGACCTCAAAGAGAACATAGCCAATGAAATAAACCGTCAATCCTGTAAGATACTGGTTCCCCGCTGTGATAATGTTAGAGGTGCCAAAGCTGCGAGGGGAGTGTTATGCCGAACTCATATGAAGGTCGCTCACCATGCCCTCTATACGGGCATTTCCAACTGATATTCTGTTAGTAAAGTAGAAGTGCTATCTTTGTGTAGTCATACCGTTGCTACGATCCAAAAATGAGAGAAGATATAAGACGCCAACCGCTGGTAGAAGCCTCCAATCCAGCTTGCGCAATAAGGCTCTTTCGTTGACCCCATCTTCTATATCTGTAATTTTGGTTTCTGCATTCTGATCATGCGATTGTTCTTTCGCATCACTCATTTCAAATGATCTTAGAAAACTAGCGGCAATGGATGTATCGAGTCTCTCCAACGATATGTTGTTTCTTCTGAGTGATAAGCCGTAAAATCAGTCTTATATATAGGAGCAATAAAGCCCTGGCCGCCACTATTCTGTCATATGCTTTATCTTTATTGGGCCCTAATTTCTCACATTGTCTTACACAATCTCTTCGTTATGCAGTATGATTTTCGTGATTCCGGGCCAAGATCGCGTCAAACTTCGAGCCAGCACGCCATCGTGGGGAAGACACCCCGCCCATAGCTGAATGGCTTATCAAACCATGTCCTGGTTCCTATAAAAGCTTCGCATATCTTTGCTGATCGGTCTCCCAGACAGTCATAAATCAACCCATAGTAATGGCAATTGAGGCGACTTATAAGCATCGGCTTATGATATTTTTACTCGCTGATTTTCGCTACGTGGGCGGCATATCTGATTCATCCCACTCACATCGACACACAAAAACACTGTTCAACTCTGCCGCAGGCTTTGGGGGCCACATGTCTAAACCGAACAATTACACAGATATTAATAGAACACCCTCCCTTTTCCTTTATAAATCTATGCATGTGTCAATTGTATCTTGCGCTCTTCACATTTGATCCGTGTAACTGTTCATGATATTGTGCAATCGTACGTCAACGATGAAGCCGACACACGCACACGAGGCAACTTTCAATCTAATACTACAATGATATTTTGCGTGTAACTTCTTCTGTATTTAAATAAAACGTGACGAGTTAATCTCCTCTCCCATAAGCTCTATAGATGACATTGGATTATAATGTGTACCACCAATACGTATGCGCTCGACGCTACTTGCGCTCCTTCGTTAATTTGACTTGAAGGGCAGATGGGCTTACTGCATTGACAGTCCCATCTTTCGCCACATCGAAAACAAACAATGTTGTGGCTATTCCGCCATACGCAGTAGAATCAACATTCACCCAATCTGACAAGAGAAAATCTGTAAAGAGTTTGTTCTCTGATACTGGGCTGATCTTGGGCGCATCAAGATCGGTAACAAATCGGAAGGCCACCTTCCCATGCGCAGAGTCTGAGATGGAAGGTAGGAGTCGCCAAGGGCGTGGGCCAGTGGTAGGAGTAAGTGATTCGAGAACATCTGTTCCATTGCTGATCCAAGACGAGATCACAAGGCCAGGCGCTGCAGTTATACTTTGGTTGACAGTCAGAGTAAGGGAGGAGTTCAAGCTGCAGTCCTCAGAGTAGTAGAAACCTGCAAATCGAAGCTCGGCCTCGGCGGCAGCTTGCGCTGCAAGAGATGGAATCAACGAGTTAATTATAATATCCGTAAGTGCAGACAGGGTTAAGAATCGCGTGATTTGTGAGCTAGAGGAAAGAATAGTGAAGCCCGCGTCATAGTCTGGCAGGAGGACAAGGTAGGCACTGTAATCGCCAGAGTCCCCGGATTTTGTGTAGAGGTCTGTAATGACTCCTGATGGATGAGTATAACGGTGAATTTCCCATGGGCGTCCAACGGATTGCCTCAGGTCGGCGGTATGTGAAAAGGGTTTCAGCCACCGACGAGTCTGGTCAGATGGTAACAGAGTGGAATTTAGAATACCAACACCGAATTTCGCCATATCGTTGATAGTTGACAGAACTGCACCTGAAGTGATGTAAACCCCAGATTCAACGTCAAAGTTACTTATGTCGCCGGGAATCACAGATCGATGCCACTCGGACTTGGGAGGAGTGACGGCGAAAGAAGATGTCATATCGAGAGGCTCAAAAATGTCTTCGTCAAACATTTTCTCAAAGCTCTTTCCCGTAATGTTTTCAATGGCGAGGCCCAGAAGAGAGAATCCATTATTGGTATATACAGGTGTTGTGTAAGGTAAAAAGGTTGGTGCTCTTGCCTCGCTGCTCTCTATGTATGGAACAGGTGGACAGTTTGATATGTTTGAGAACAAACACGGTGAATATATAAACGTGTTATTCCGACTGATTGGTGGGAGACCCAACTTCACCGGATCTGGGTTCAGCGGCACTCCGGCCATTGACTGAATCAAAGCTTGAATTGCGAGATCACTTATGTCTGGAAATCCATCTCGCGGAACGCCGGCAATCTGAGCTGCAAGAGCATTGGGGGTGACTTTATCCCATTCCACAGTATATACAGTATCCCTTTCCCCATTCTTTTTCTTGGCAAACTCCTTAAGAGGAGATAGGATCTCCGTAAGGGGGCGATTCCAGTCGCTATCATTCAGCTCCAGTAAGCCTGTAAGAACCGTGAGGACCTTGGTGATGCTTTCAATGCGGTAGATGGTATTCGCATCAACTTTGTGGGTACCATTTGAGGCGCTTGCGATTTCTGGAGCTGTATAATGATACTGCAACTTCGTGGCTTCAGGATCGTGAAGCGAGAATAATCCAAGTGAGAAGGTGAGGTTGGTTATGCTTGACAATGGCTTAGGAAGCGTTTTCCATTTGCCATCCTTGAGGTACGTGTCCAGAGTTGAGGTGAGGTTTGTGAAGCTAGCTGCAACGAGACTATGGCGGCTAGTAAGGTCAATTGGCATTGGATAGCTTGGTCCCAAGGGGTCGGCAAATATTGGCGTTAGCCAATATGCGTTAAGAAAGATGACAATGCTGCGAGTGAAATGCATATTGAAGATATAAGGCAAAGATGTAAGTGTTGATGTCTAATTAGCTACAAGTATAGAACTCAGGAGAAAAGGATCCTATATATATACACAAATAAGTCTCCCATTTACACGATGTATGGGCGAAGTATCAATACCTTACAATACCAGACTCTCATGGCGCTGTATCACCCCCAAATCTCCTTGTGCTTAATTTAGACGTATGACGCGCTGAGGCAACAAACATCCAAGTAACGATTTGAAGCCATCCCATGGGGTGGGGCGATCCTTTGATGGACCTGGGCTAACTTGATATAGCCCGATGTGCCGCTGTAATTGATGTCAAACTCCAGTTGATAGGAATGAAGCCTTATGCCGCTTGTTACGTGGGCCAAGCTGAACACGCCGCCTAGTATAATTGGTACACCGCCCCAATTGGAAGCATTGCATTTAATTCAACCGCAGGATGACTGCCTAGGATCATGGCTTAAACTGGAAGATTGGCACATAGCCTCGGTGATTTCGTCCAACCACTGATGATCTAACTTACTTCATGCTGATGACTAGCTCGTGCCATCGACGTCGTCGGTCATCATGCCGAGTTCTTTTGCTGCATCATGAGGTGTATATGACATTCGGTAGGTAAAGGCTGGTTAAACTGTTACAATATTGGCTAGCAGTTTGCGAAGAGAAGCATGGTGGTGATATACTCAAGGTGACGATGGACCCAGCCAACAGCCTCACCACGTCTTTCAATTGCATAATATTACACACAGTCCTGTGCTGCCATGGTACATAATATATACAACTTGGTGACGTGTTTGCTCTCTTCACAGTGGCTACCACGTCATATACCTACTGTGATGCTGTTCACGTTAGTGTAGTCTTCAACGCCAAACTTGGATCCTTCTCGGCCAATTCCGCTCTCCTTGACGCCTCCGAATGGTTGTTCGCAGGCGCTGACAAGCCCTACGCGTACTCCAACCATTCCTGTGTCCAGAGCCTCAGCTACGCGCCAAAGTCTCGATATATTCTCGGTGTAAAAGTATGATGCCAGCCCACTTTCGTACGTATTTGCCAGTCTCAAGACTTCTTCTTCGTTGTCAAACGGAACTAATGGAGCCAGTGGGCCAAACGTCTCCTCGTTACCGAATCGCATGGACTCTGTGTTGCAGTTCAGTAGGATTGTAGGAGGGAAGAAATTGGGCCCTTGGTTTTCCACAATAGAAGTTTTGTCAAAGAGTGTCGCTCCATTTGCGAGCGCATCTTCCAAATGTCTCTGGACCTTTTCAAGTCCCCTGGACGAATACAGTGGCCCAAAATTCACTTTTGGGTCCCAGACCGAACCATAAACAAATACCTTCTTCTGCGTCGTGTGGAGCTTTTCGGCGAATTCTCTCATGATGGAGCGGTGCACAAAGACGCGGTTCGCGCATACACACGCCTGTCCAGAGGATCTGAACTTGGACGATATCAGACCTGCCAACTAGTTAGTCACAGTGATATAAACGAGGGCTCGCGTGTTTGCTTGGTGCTCACCGTCAACCGCTTTCTGGATGTCAGCATCCTTAAACACGATGAATGGTGCGTTACCTCCAAGCTCCATGCTGGTTTTCTTTAACGATTTCCCACATTCTCCGTTAAGAAATTTACCCACAGCAGTAGAGCCTGTGAAGCTTAGGTGGCGAACCAGATTATTACGACACAGCTCATTGCCTATGGAGGGTGACGAAGCGGCATCTCCCATGACAATATTGATTGTACCAGCTGGGTAGCCAACGCGCTCGAAGAGCTTTGCAATAGCAATGGCACACATCGGGGTCTCCGGGGCTGGCTTGAGCACAACAGTACAACCAGCCGCAATGGCGGCCCCAACCTTGCGCCGGATCATGGCGATAGGGGAATTCCAAGGCGTAATGGCAGCCACCACTCCCTGTGGCTCTCTAGTTGTAAAAATTCGATTGTTTTCCCGAGCCGCTGGGATGGTCTCTCCATACAATCGCTCAATCTCCCCCTCAAACCATTCCAAGAAGCTTAGGCCATAGTCAACAGTAACATATGACTCGGTGATCGGTTTGCCCAATTCGAGTGTGCAAATGGCAGCCAAATCGTCTCGATTTTCTTTTATAATGGTAATCCATTGATGCAAGAGTTGCCTTCGCTTCCGATGGCTAAACTTTTTATACGTGAGAAAGGCAGTTTGCGCCGCATCAATAGCTTTATGAACCTCCACATCGGTAAGATTGGCTACGCGAAAAATGACCACGTTGTCTTCAGGATCTATTCATGTGCCGAGATTATTTTAGCTTCGAAGACTTACAGATGGGTAAGCCAGTCTCAACAGATTAATTCTCACTTGATATGGGATGTTCTTCAAAAGTATTTTTTATCCCGACGTGAAAGCCATAATTGGTGGTGATGATGAACTAATGAGTCCTGTGTGGAATGCCAGCGTGTCGTGGTTAAAATATGTATGATACCTCAGCGCAATAGTACTCTGCGGGGTAAAGCATTTTAACAAACGAGCAGAAAATGAAGCAGGATATTTAGACGAAATTTGCAGTCCGAAGAAATGAAGTATTGTTTGCACTCGGAATGTGAGTCTCCGTTAGTGTATGGCGATATAAAGAACTACCGGCCAGCCCAATGCCGACAGCTTGACCCCGCTTCGAACAATCTCGCTCCGAGGCCACGACCAAGCTCTACTCAGCTATGAGTTCGCTGGATACACGGTTAAATATCTCCCATTTCGTTAAACAACGTCATATTCGAGCTTCACAGAGCGCTGTGCAATTTTCGATTCAGAAACAAACATGGCGACGGCAGATGGTCACGATCAGCCAGTTGTGCCGTCTGTTGTAAGTTTTGCGCCGACTTGAGGGAGGATTTCTACATCTTCCAATGCGGTTTTTTGTACAGGGGGCGGATACCAATGAAGTCCGTCGCGTTCCTTGCATGGCTTGGTTGATAGAAAACCATAATTTGAAGAAAAAGGTCCTATTCGATATGGGACTCCGGAAAGACGTTGAAAGATACACCCCAGCTGTTTTCCGTCGTATGCAGACAACTGTCAAGGCCGAGGTCCCAGAGGACATTTATGATAGTCTTGGGAAAATGCAAATAGATCCTCAATCTGATGTGGACTCTGTTATCTTCTCGCATTTACACTACGACCATGTTGGGGATCCATCCAGGATGGGAACCCAGACATCCTTTGTTCTTGGGCCTGGAGCAAGTGATCTTATCACTGGCCCAAACTCATATCCCGAAAACCATGATTCCCATTACGATTCTAACCTCATCAACAAGGGTCGCATATTAAACCTACCCTCGGCCGATAGTAGTTTATCGACCCCTTTGGACCATTTCCCAAGACATATGATTACTTTCATGACGGCTCTCTGCTTATAGTTCTCGCTCCTGGACACTGCCCAGGGCATATCAATGCACTTGTTAGGATTGAGTCTGATCGCTGGGTCTATTTAGCAGGTGACACAGCCCATGATCGGAGGTTACTTGATGGCACGAAACAAATAGCTGAGTACTGGGATGATGACACTGGAGGATTCAAGTGCGCTCACATTGACAAAAATGAAGCGGCTTTACACATACAAAGGGTTCGGGAGCTAAAGAATTATATATATGTGGTAGTTATCTTATCTCATGATGGAGATTGGCTTCACTCAATGAGCACCGTTTTTAGCATCTCGATGCTCTATGATGGGATGGGATCTATAGAGGTATGAGGTTACCACACAATGACTCTACAGCAATCGAGCGCTTGATAGCATCCATGTCTTATATTATATTCTTCAGGTATCTCTACTTGTACTGTTTCTATTGATAGGATGTGTCAGACTTGTCCACCCTGTAATTAATGCCAATTTAAGTGCTTAAGCTGCGGTAAAAGCAGTATTCGCAATACCAAAAGCTTATATTTGTTACCTGACGATCCGTCGCCGACTTGAAAGGGCGCATTTGTAACTAAAATGGCAAATTAATCTTTGAGTATTTCTTCATGACATCGTAATACGACACCTACAGCAATCACTATGAGGTATTGAACGTCGCGTCGCAGCATATCTTTATTGAGATTGGCAAGTTCTAGCTATTCCTAGAGAGACAGCATTCAGCTAAATATTCTAAGCCCGATTATCGCTTCGATAACCACTAACGCAATGCAATGTACCTCCAATCATCTACGGTTCTCTACAACCTCGACAGAAGTTGGAGATAATCATTTCAAGTGTTGGCGGCAGCTGCAGCAGCTTTACCTGCTCTTCTACCAAACACACTCCCAGAAGTAAGACCAGAACCCCCGGGATAATTACCATAAAATAAGCCACCCAGCATCTCGCCCGCGCAGTAGAGTCCCGGAATCACGGAATTCGATGTCGCCGAAATCACCCCTGCAGTCTTGGGATCCACGGCAAGGCCTCCAAAGGTGAAAGTGACACCGCATGTTACTTTGACAGCCATAAATGGGCCTTTGATGAGAGGGACAGCCCAATTAGACTTGGCCAAGGAAAGACATTTGGTCTTTGATTGGGTAGAGAGCCCGTCTTTCACAGCCGGATCCCACTTTTTAGAAGGATTCTCTCTTTGGAAAGCAACGGCGGCATCATTGTATTCTGTGATTGTTTCCACAAATTTGCCAGGGTTTGTCAATCCATGCTTCGTACACTTGTGGGCTAGCTCTGATAGTGACGAGGCCATGATCCTTTCCACGCGGCCCTCTCGATATTCCTCATCGCGAAGCCAGGGTATCATTTGGGAATCCCAAACTTGAAACGCTGTATGACCTGGCTGAACCAGAATAGCCTTGCCGAATATCGCGTAAGTGTAATTCCTCAGGTCGACACCCTCATCCACAAATCGATCTCCTTCTGTATTAACCATTAAGCCCAGAGGGTAACCTGATTTGGTGAACTCGTTTGAGATGAGTCTATCACCTTCATGTGGGGGGGCATGGGCGTCCCAGGCGACAGAGTGGCAGCCAGACCAGTTGCCTGCCTGCTTAGCAGACGCGTCTCGGATGGCCATTTCTAGACATGTGCCTGTATTGTACGGCGTCCCGCGCACTTTAGCCAGGTCCCAGTTGGGGCCAAGATACTGTGCCCTCATCCGAGAATTGGCCTCAAATCCGCCTGCCGCCAGAATGACTGCTGTAGCTCGGATCTCCTGCTCGATACCGTCCGCAGTCTGCACAAAAACAGACTGAACAGAACCGGTTCGTGCGTCAAATCCCAAGCGTTTAGCGGCCGTGGAAAAGACAACATGTATCCCAAGTGAATTCGCGGCTCGTCGGAGATCTTCAATCAGGCCTTTGCCTCCATCTTGTGTCTTCAGCGATAGACCACCCCAGAATTTGAACCGGCCATCAACCTCATAAGCCTGTCGGTTAAAAGGCAGCTGGAATCGCACACCATGTTTAGCGAGCCACTTGACTGCAGCGTTTGACTCATGCACAAGGATTCGGGACAGCTCAGGATCAGACCGACCGCTGGAGATGCGATAAATATCCTGTGTGAAATCATCGGTGGTGTAAGCTTTCATGTCAATCTTCTTTGCCATGGCTTTATCCACGTTGTTCACAATTGGGAGCAGGTCATCCAAGCCATGATAAACAGTCCTAAATGCCCCGGCTGTGAAGTATGAGTTTCCTCCGGCCCAATGCTCTGGGCATGCGTCGATAAGCATCACGCGTTTAGCCCCGGACTCTGCTGCCGAAATGGCAGCGCTGAACCCAGCATTGCCGCCGCCCACAACAAGGACGTCCACTTCTTTCAGTAGTAAACCCATTGGGCGTATGGGATGATTCGATGATTCAATGGTCAAGTCAACGGCTGCATGCGACAACGTGATGGTGATAATGAGGATAAAAGTATGCGGAGATATTGAGATGATGTAGAGAGCGGCGACGAAGAATGCATCTAGTGCAGGTCTTGAAAGAAACAACTTCTTTAAGAGGTTGTAAGATGGACTTGAATCATTTCACAGACCAAGCTTTACTTCCTGGTTTATATCACGGCGGGAGGCTGATCTCTATTCATGAGAGCAGCCTGTCTCGGATTCCATGTGCCCAAGCTTTACCATCGGGCCATCAGTCTCCGAGAGCATCAACAAAAAGCGGATATTGCCTTGTTATTCTCCACAGATGTAGTCGAACTCCCGCATAAACAATTGGTGACTAGCTTCGGAGCAAGGTATTCCGTCATTGCCAATCGGGAGAGCGCAGCTTGAGAAAGTAGATATTAAGAATCGGCTCGACGTAAGAAATATCACAAGACTCTCCGTTAAGCAAATATGGGCTCCACCGCGGGGTAGCAAAGCACAACCCCTCGTTGTTGAAGCCGAAATGGAGGAAATCTCACAAACTGAGGATTTGTGGGGAGATGCTCTAGCCTTCGGAATCCATACGCAGCATCCCGTGGGTATTGATTTACCGAATAGGTCCCTCGAAGTTGTGAGCCATTGAACCTAGAAAATTTGAGCTGGCCTAGATTGAAGTCTTCAGTCTTTTCCCTATCAGACGGAAGATGTAACTTTACCCTTCTATTCATTTCTTCATATTCATGTACTGTTGAGGTTACCTATATCTCACTGTTTTCATTGACTAGTAATGATGACCCCGACCCCCCCCCTCCCCCCCCCAAAAAAAAAAGGAAAAAAAACTAATTATATTGATGAGATATATATGTTGCACATTTGCTGGATCATGGAGTTCTAATGCCGGCTTTGTACCAATCTTCTAACTTCTTCACAACGTTGACATCCATTATACTTGCAAGCGTGCAGCGATTACTTCGGGCTCTCCTCCGAGCTGTAATAGTGACCATAACACACTCTACCAACCCTGTAACTGCCTGAGGTGTAAGCCCGCATGAATCGCTGAGAATTAAGTCTATCGCCTGGTAAAGATGTTATATGAAGTTTTAAGCTGTTAAAGTAGAACAGCCTCTATTATTTCGCGAGTATTTTCATATACACTAAATACTATTCCACCACTCAGAAGAAGGCGTCCAAGTCTCATTGTACTACCGCGCCACAGTCCCGTGAATCCATAGTCGTTGATGATACTCCGAGCAGCGGCGATTGTCCCCGAGCTTTTCAGTGCTTGTGACCTCGTCTTAACCGAGTCAAACGGTTGAGTTGCATAAACTGTAAATGTTCCAGCCGCTGCACCCATGGCAAAAGTGGCCACTGAGTTGTTCTCCACGCCATACTTTTGGCCCATGTGCTTCAGTGTGCTGTAGCTACCCATTCGCGCAGCCGAGGTTATCGACTGTTTGAGAGTTGTTGGTAACAGACCGTTAAACAGTCCCCTGATCCCTTGCTCACGAAATATTACTTGCACCGCATGCAGACCGCCTCTCAATTGCTTCTTGCTCGTTTTTGCATCGTCAATCAACACTGTCTTAATGCGCTCGCTCGGCGTAACGGCCAGTAAGCTCTCGGCAGCACCAGCTCCCATGCCAGCCAAAACGTTATGCAAAAGAACCGAATCACTGGGTACCACGCGTGTGAGCTGTAGCTTTATGTTTTCGAAGAAGAAAAAGCGCACTCCGCACTTTAACATGGTACCTAACACTAGTGAACTGCATCCTGTGTACAATGCAGTGGCTTCTTGCGTGCGAATCAATTGCCTTAGATACCAGTCTTTTGCAGCTGCATGCTTGTCTTTGCAAACTCAAATGGATACTGTGCAGTTGTCAATTATCCGTCTCGACCCCAGGCTAGCGGTAAATCAACTGACAGTAACGAGACATTCGACGCCACCAGCAAATGACCCAGACACAAAGGAAATTGCCGGGGTGGACCCCCGTTTAGATGTAATTTTTGCACCTATCTAATAAGAAATTAACAGAAATCGGCCTCGAATATCTTAGTTAAGCATACCCGCTTCATAGTTCATCGCTATGGTTATGATGCTGTTTCTTGAGTGGTCCCTGAAAAGGGTGAGAAAAGGTGATGGGTCAAAATAACGAATACATTGATTCCACGAGCAAAATATAAAACGATATCTTCGCTCAAATTCGACAATGGTCCTATATTATATGGCACGGGAAGACATGATCCGTCGTTGAGACACCATGCTAACAAACCGCGTCAACGGACAAGCTCAGTAATCCGCCGCTTCAAAACGCAAAATAACAGGTCCATGTAATGACTCTAAATTCTATACCGCTATGTACTCTGAGCGGTATTTAGTGTGAGGAATTGGCGTTCTTGATTCCCCGGTGATTGATAGCCTCGGCAGCGTTGAGTCCGCAACCGTCCAAGATGGAAATGCCAATACAATTGACAATTGCTGAACAGCACACTTGAATACAATTTATAGCAAATAACAAGATTACTGAGTAGCCAAATAAACCTTTCCTTCAAAATTTCTATAGATGCAGTATTGTTATTACTACTAGAGCTTATTCTATTAAGAACCCGCCGCACCAAATTTAACTCGGAGCAGCATTTGACTGCTGAATGAAGTCCAAGGCGCATAGAAAATATGGCAAAAAAACTGCAGGCTGCTCAGTCATAGGAAAATGTCCTAATCCTGTCATCTCTTTAAAGACAGCGCCCGGGATCTTTTCTGCAGTGGCTCTGCTTGCCGCCACTGTGCAGCTGTAATCATATTCGCCTGTAAGCATGTACACGGGATATTTCTTCGTGTCAATAAGACGAGCCCGATCCCTTCCATCCCACCAGTTAAAATAAAACTTCAAGTCTCCAGGGAAGATGCCGGTTGCTTGTGAAGAATAAATCCACCATGTTAACTGACGGTAAATCGCTGGTGCCGTAGGGGATGCAAGACCACAGACACGCTCAGGATTTAGAATAGACTCGTTTTGAAGAGTGCCCACGGCGTAATGATCTACCAAAGCAGAGACATGGTCAGAAGCCTTGCATGGGATTACACCGCCGACACCTACTTCATCGGCCCGCATAGCAACAGCGAGGCAAATAGGGCCTGCCATACTTGCACCACACACAATCGGTCGATCAAGATTGAGCTTCCAGATAACTTTCCCAATGATATCAATCTAAGAATCCTCATCTAGTCTATAACTTGCTGGAAACCGGGTTGCTCCGGGATAAGACCGCCCATGGCCGGGGAAATTAAACGCATACATGGCGCATCGTTCCTGTGCTATTTTATCGTTCATAATAGTATGGAACTGGCGCGCGTCGGCTCCAGCGGTATGCAGAAATAAGATATGTTGGGGGCCGCTGCCCGCCGTTTCGCAGAAGATTTTAGTCTTTCCATACGGAGTATCAACCCAGATATAGCGACCAATAATATTATCGTCTTCAGTCTCCTCTTCATACGAGGCTGCAGAGGCGACTACCCTTGTACAACCATGAACAGCATCACGTAAGTGATCCAGGACAAGCCGCCAGACGCGGCAGAATTTGGCGAATGCTTCGTTATCCCCACTAATAAGGACGCCTTGGTCAGGATCGAGGACACGAAGCATTCCCCAGAAGCTTTGAAATGGCGGTCGAAGTTGTTTGTCGAAAAATCCGCGCCCTGACCCTTCAGGGGCATTCAGTATAAACGCTTCCGTTGAGGTTTCCACACCCAACGAGAGAGCAAAATTCCCTGCCTGTGACTTAACATAAATCAAAGTAGAGTCGTTAGACTTGAGTGCAAAATGAAGATTCAAGTCATTTGCTGAGATGGCTATCTCAGGATCCGAATTGATTGCTTTCTCTGCTTGTGTGAAAGCGGGCTGAACGATGTTGGCGAAAAGAGACGACATTGTGTCAGGCGTCTATGTAATGAACGGGTAAGAAGTTGGGGTAGGTAACTAGAACTGATTAAACACTAGAGCCTCCGTCTGTTATATATGAGTGTCTAATATCCGGTCGGTCCTAGCATTTCGGTCGGTGAAGGGCCGCTCTCCACAAGCCCACGGAGGTAATAGAATCACTGAAACCTAATGGTAATTGGTTCGCTTCCGAGGCCATATTCTGCGGCAGTATAGACAGAAATGCGATCCGGTGAGAGATTCTAGAAAAGTAATCGGTTCTTTTACATCTCCGCGATCTCGGTGTCCCCGCGATCTTGGGGTCCCCGCAATCAGGAAACGGGGCATCTTGCTCCATGCGAACTCAGATTGTCCGCGATGCCACCTGAAACATTTCCTCTACTATTTCTGGTATATTTATTGACTCAATATTCCATGATGTAGTTCACTGAATAGGCCAATGTGATTTTTCTGGTTATCAACATCACATAACCTTGTTCTCCATTGACTTTAGCTCACAATGGATTTTGGAGAGAAGCCCATTGAAGAACAGCGAGACGATGTAGAGACTGTCTCTTTCGCCAATGAACGAGATGAATACAAACATCTTCTAACTAAGTTTGATACCAAACGCCAGAAAGAACTGCTGCGAAAGATTGACTGGAGATTATTGCCCGTTTTGACCGTATTTTATCTTATTTCTTTCTTGGATCGATCCAACATAGGCAATGCAAGACTACAAGGTCTTGAAGCTGACCTCCATTTGACTCCCAGCCAATTCAACTGGTAAGTAGTTTACGACCCATAGAATGAATGGAGACTAACATGCATAGGTGCTTAACGATTTTCTTCTTTCCTTATGGTCTCTTCGAAGTTCCAAGTAATCTTGGCCTCAAGTTTACAAAGCCTTCCATCTGGCTGCCTGAAATTATGGCCATTTGGGGAGTTGCGTGAGTGTTCCTCCAGAGATTCGCAGACATTGCGGCTTAGAGGCTATTTAACAATAAAGAATATCACTCTAACTATACTTAGATTGATGTGTATGGGTTGGACTCAAAGTTACTCTGGTCTTTTGGCTGGTCGCTTTTTTCTTGGCGTGGCAGAAGCTGGCCTATTTCCTGGAGTCACCTACCTTTGCACAACGTGGTATCTTCGGTACGAGCAACATTTTAGAGTGGCTCTGTTTTACACGGCAGCAAGTTTAGCAGGATCATTTTATGGCCTCTTGGCGTATGGAATCGGTTTTATGCATGGTAAGAGTACCGAGCCGAGATAAATGGCCAAGACATCTAAGCAAAGCTTTAGGTATTCGAGGTTATAGTGGATGGAGATGGATCTTCATACTAGAAGGCCTACTGTCCATTATTATAGCCCTAGCGTCGATTCCTTTCATATACGATACTCCAGAAGATGTCAAATGGCTTACGGATAAAGAAAAAAGATTCATTAAGCTACGGTTGCAATTTGATGGACACGAGAGCGGATATAAAGAGCCCGAGTTCAAAATGAAGTATTTAAAGCAAGCCTTTGGAGACGTCAAGGTTTATCTAGGATGCGTAATTTTTGCTTCAAAACGTCTCCAACGCTCTCACTTCTGACTTATTTCATCAAGATCATGTTCTTCACCATTTCTACTGGAACATATTCTCTCTCTTACAGCTTACCGACAACTATAAATCTCCTTGGATATACGGCTGCGAACACTCAACTTCTCACCATCCCCATTTACGCATTTTCCTGTATCATGTGTGATTTAAACGCCATTGTCACCAACAAGGTTCAGAAGCGCTTTCAATCTATCGTGATACCATATTTGGTTGGCCTTTCCGGCCTAATCATCTGCCTCGTTATTTCGCCAAGGGAGAAGCCAGGGGTCATTTATTTCGCAAACTTCTTGGTAGCAAGCAGACTGTTTCCTACTATTCCCGGTATTGTCTGCTGGATCTCGAACAATTTGGCTGGACAATGGAAGCGATCTATTGGAATGGCCTTGGAATTCACACTAGGCAATATGATTGGCGGCGTCGTTGGGTCCAACATTTTTTTGAGCAGGGAAGCTCCAGAGTTTCGCACTGCCTACTTGGTGCTGGCGTCATTTTTCTCAGCTGGTATCGTGACGGCTATCGCTCAGCTATGCTTGTTGCTCTGGGCTAATCGAGCCGATGAGCGTTTGATTGAATCGATCCCAGTGGGGGATCGGCAGCAGTTGGATGAAGAGCGAAAGGATGACGGCGACAAAAGTCCGTTCTTCAAGTACACTCTGTGAGATTAATTTGTTTAAAGTAATACAGTGTTCCTATTCAGAGACTCAGTGGGTATGTCTCATACATAGCACTTAATGTACTCCGTAGTTCTATTCTTATAGTTCACCGCCGCGTCGTTATGAGATGAGTGTTTATTCTGTTAACATACGTTGAAATCTTTTTAATTGCGATGTGATAGCCTCTTATCAAAATACGCAGAGACCTAATAACACTAATAGGGCAGTTATGGGGCAACTTGAACTATGACAAGCGATTTCGAAGTAGATTGGCTTGCATATAGTAATGCAATATTGAGAGAAGGTTGTGAAATCTTGTAAACGTTTCTACCGCCCAGTCTAAGTCCAGTATTGCCAATTGGAGCTAGTATTAGGCTAAGAGAAAGAGAGGCCTCAGGGTTTGAAGTCTCGCGCCAGGCCTGTCACTTTGCAGTGGATGCATGTGCATGTGGCGTATTAATTGGGGTATTATTCCCGTATTTTCCGATCAAATTATCGGACTTAATGCACCTTAGAATTGACGGAGTATAAGTATCCGTCTACATGTCGGCTTATCGACTCCATACCCCAGATTCTTACCCCATACTCGAATGATCCTCCCACCGACCCAATATACACCCACGTCCCTGAGCATCAGGAAGTTGTTTCAGTATTAGTAATGTCTGATAGGCAAGGTGGTAAGCGCCGTATTCTGGCCCGTAGCTGCGAGTTCTGCCGCATACGAAAAGTTCGTTGCAGCGCACAGAAACCAACATGTGCATCTTGTGTCAAGCACGGGAAAGAATGCGTGTACATACATCAAGCACCAAAGGCAAGGTACAGTCATCGATTGAGGCGTTGAACCATACAATTCATTCAGCTAATCTGGAAGACAGGCCTACACGGGCCATGCTGGACGATTTGCGAGCAGAAAATGAGTGCCTGAAAGGACAAATCCGACAGATTAGGGGAACGGGCCAGTTAGAGAAAGCTGACACCAACATTGAGCCAGCACAGACGGCTGATGAGCATCCGAAGTCATGGCGTGATCTTTGCGAGGAACGATCAAGGGCCAGCACCCCTAGCCAGTCGATTTCTGGTCGACACGATCCCGAAGAAACAGCTCCGGATGTATCTCCCTATTTATGGACTGATGAGGGGGGAAATGTAAATGTATTCGGTCCTTCTTCTGCTCTTCAGTCGTGTATCAAGCCAGAAGAGCACCAGGATCCGGTAGCTTTGGTATACGTGCGAAATGGGCTTTTGGCCAACGCTGTTCTTTCGAGGCAACAAGAACATCGCCTACGGCTTTTGAGCTCGTTGGATGGAGTGCCCATAGATCTTGCGATTCATCTACTCGACTTACACTGGAACCGGCAACATCACACCTTTCTTTTGACATATCGCCCGGCATTGATGCGAGACATTGCGCAGGGCAGTCGATTCTCGTCCAAATTTCTCCTCAACGCTATATTTGCCTGTGCGAGCAAATTCTCTTGTCGGTTGGAAGTCTTGGACGACCCAACGGATCCAAGTACCGCAGGAGGACGCTTCTTTAAACGGTGTGATGAGCTGATGTCCAGTGGCAACTTATTGTTATCGCCCAGCTTACCAACAATAGTTGGCCTTTTGCTCCTAGGGGGGACCTACAACGCCAAGGGAATGACGACCAAAGCATGGCTGGTGACAGGGGCTGCGTTGCGCATGGTCTATGATTTAGGGCTTCATCTCAACCACAAGATTACGCTGGAGAACGCAGAGGAGGTCGAGATCTACCGGCGTGTATTCTGGGGGGCATTTATTTGCGACAAGCTTCAGAGTCTGTATCTTGGTCGTCCAGTTGCCATCAGACTTCGCGATGCCCATGTATCCCACGAGTTGAATGACATTATGGAGGAGAATGAGCCATGGGCTCCGTATATCGACTCCATGTCTCCTAGCAGCTCTTGTCAAACGCCAAGCATTCCTTACGGTCCCATACACTCTGTCTCTTGTTTCCAACAGCTTTGCCTGCTGTTCAAGATTATTTCGCGTATCATAGACAATTTCTATGTGGTGGGGGCGACCCCAGCCGGAGCCATGGCGAGCTTAGATGGTATAGATGCGGCGCTGAACAAGTGGGAAGCAAATCTTCCCAGTCCTATTCAGTTAGACCCTTCATCAGGAGCTTCTCTGAATAGCCGCCGTGCCGTTCCCAACATACTCGCATTACACGTCATCTATAACGCAGTCATAATTCTTCTCCATCGACCACTTCTTGCCGAGGGTCACTTGAATCTACCATCAGCAGCTCCCAGTGCATCTTGGAAGAGATGCACCATAGCTGCAAGGAATATCACAAATATTGCCCAAGAATACAGGGCTAGATACAGTCTACGATCGGCTCCTTATCTCATTAGCTACGGGATTTACGTGGCTTGCACCATCCACGTGCGAAATGCAGCGGCAGTTGGGGGAAGGAATAATGATCACTCGACTCTCTTAACGTGCAGCCTCAGATGCTTAGAGGAGCTCTCGATACCCAATTCAGCAGTTTCACGTCCTATTATAATCATCAAAAAGTTGATGGAAGCAAAAGGGGTTGCAATCTCGCGTGGAGAGGGTGGAATTGATTGCACAGACATGGGACTAATTGATGCAGATGCATCGTTGCCTCAAGAGGCAGATGTCGAAAACCCTGGGTTTCTATTGCCTCTTTCCGATGAATATATAGAAGGAGGGGACTGGGACTGGGGCAATTGGAATGGGTCTTTCAATGAAGACGTTCTGTATGGGTTCATGGGCAGCCAGTCTCACTCTTTCGGTGACATGCTGCCGGACGTGGTGGGCATGAATACAGACATACCTTCAGATGATGGTCAGCATATGTCGTAGGTTGGTAGTTGGAAGTTGGGGGTAATTGCACCAATAGTGCAGCTTAGATGCAGGGACTTGGTAGATGAAGACAACATCGCCGCCGAATCCTTGATGAACGAAGAACATTAGCCACATCGTTTGTCATGAATTCAAGAAAATAGTATCGAGGAACTTATAGCAGCCAGTAATTCTTTTAGCCAAGTAAATTTGGCGCGGCTTATGCTTAGTGCGATGTCATTCAAGGCTTTAGACTTTCCTCTGTTCATGATTAAGTTATACGAGAAGAATGTATAACTATAAAGTAAATACAGGGGAGAAACCGCATTTTAGAGAGGATAGGACAATATAAGTCTCATTATCCCTCCACCCGGAGGTCTAGTCACTTTTACCAGATACACCAATACCGGGACCTCAGTATCCGAAAGGATCATATTCGATCGGAGGTCAAAGGTCCGTCGGGTTTGTTTTACCGTGAATTGCGGGGTGCTCAGCCTACGAAGTTCCATTTACACGCCGATCCTCAGAAGAAGTCATAAGGATCTCTTGAGCACGTTACTAGAATTATAAAGTAACATGAAATAAACATTGCTCCGAGTATAAGTTGTCAAATATTTATACTCCTATCTTGCAGTACTCATTGGAGTCATATTGATACCATTAATCTGACTTCTGTGTCTTTTCTTTTGAGACATCCTTATCTCCCTCTATAAGCTACAACACAGCATGGCTAGACTTGAGGGGAAAGTCGCCATCGTTACTGGAGCGGGGTCTGGATTTGGAGAAGCTATCGCACATGGATTCGTCGCTCAAGGCGCTCATGTGATAGTCGCAGATATCGCCATTGAGGGAGGCAAGAGAGTCGTTCGAGAAATCACGAATAAGAAATACCCAGGCGGTGGATCTGCTGCTTTTTTGGAGTTCAATGTGACAAGTCGAGGTGCTTGGGAAAGTGGCCTGGTATTCGCGAAAGAGAAGTACGGGAAGCTCGATATCGTTGTTAACAACGCTGGTACAACGTATAGGAAGCAACCCAGTGTGGATATTTCGGAAGCGGGCTTTGATAGGATCATTGCCGTGAACGTCAAGGGAATCCACCTAAGCGTGTCTGTAATAATGCCCTACTTTCTCGAGAGGAAGTATGGGGTTTACCTGAACACTTCATCCGTGTCTGGAACTAGGGTGCGGCCCGATCAGGTATTCTACGGAGGTACCAAAGGATTCTTCAACACGGTATGTTTTCTTCCATATAATTTGTCAAATGCTATCCAAATATAGCTAACTACAACTCTGTTAGATTACACAAGGCCTAGCGGCCGAGTACGGGCCGTGCGGCGTCCGCGTAAACTCTCTATGTCCTCTAAGGGGCGTCGCCGATACCCCTGAGGAAAGGGAGCGTTTTGCGTTATCTGTGCCGCTGAGGCGTATAACAGAGCCCAATGATAGTGCGCAGGCGGCGATATACCTGGCCAGCGATGAGGCTGCATTCATCACGGGTGTAAATTTGCCGGTGGACGGGGGACGCCTTGCGGTCTAGTGGAGCAAATACGTAACATATTCCGTACTTTCACTTGCCAGAAGAAGCAATTAATTTAAGGCACCAGACTTTCGCTGTGATGCACCTCATCTGCAGGGAGAGTTAGCGAAACGGGAGGCCCCTGGTGATACAGAGAGTCGGGTAATTTAACCTCAACCTCGCTCTCTGTCTCTCAATTGCCTGCAACAGTGCGCATAGATCGAACAAGTTGCCGTTGGACGGAGATGTGTATGCAAGCTTCAGTGGAAACTCTGACGGTCCTTCCAATGTCTGAATATAGTATACGCTGTTTTAAAATGTTCCCGTTTTTGCGATGTTAGCCGACAGTCGAGGGACTCAGGAGGCGAGGCGGTTGCCCGATGCTGTATGCAAGGGAGTGAAGCGGGATGGAATGGATGTTGGCCCCGCCATCGTAGCCGGTCTGAAAATGAGGATGCCTAGAAAATCTAGGCTTTTTAGCATTGTCTTTACGGTCTAAATACGGACTACAAATTTAAGCCAACCTCGATGGTACCTAATCGGAGGTTGTGCTACCTTGCATTCGCATAGGGCACGGGGTATTTTCTCTTTAGATGACCTAAACGGAGACCACATGTAACCTGAATACCTAGGCACTAGATAGTCATTTAATCCACCGATCGCTGACCAATCCTTATACAGACCACCATGAGATAACTGATATGTTACGTTCTGCCTGTACTTCTTTCTATGACGCTGCTCTACGCCGGCGGCAAGCTCAACTCGATCTAGATCAAATCTCATAGTGGCTGAAAGTTGCTAGTGCTCAAATATCCTTTCCTTTTCGTACTAGGTCAGTCAAGCTAGCTACTCGAGCTAGATGGCATCAATTTTCAAGTACGGAGCTGCAAATAGCGCTATTTTGAAGCAATAAAACAAGAGGACCACGTGCAACGCGTACTCAGTGCTTTTTCTCGGCGACTAATTGCCACCGCAAAGATAACTGTTCCAGACCAGACTGAGAGGCCGCAGCTAGACAGAGTGAGACAGTTATTTCTCCGTGGCTGAGGCTGCAAGAAAGGGAGCTGCGGGGCCGCAACTCCACAACATCGAGATAGAGTATGCACGTAAGCCGAAAGGTTCTCACTCTGTGAATCTCCAGGTCATTTGGGGAAGTTTACTACGATACTGGCAAGCATTCGTTGAGTAGCTCAACTAGTGGATGACGGGAAGTCTGATGGCATCCTCGGTAGTTGAGATGCACAATCACGCGGGACTCTGGCAAGTGGAGTGCATGACAGTGTCTCTGCTAGCAGCCGGAAAGGCTTCTACTCTAAGCCTATACCTTCCCCTTATGCCCGAAATCCCTGGATCGAGGCGTCAGACTTTTCGTTATCCGGCCTTAGCAGAGGCAGCAAAATGTTCGCGCCTTGATAGTGTGTTTCAGCAGTCATGGTTAGTGGACGCACAGGCAGGCCATTGACCTTTGAGCTGTGGAATACGAAGCGCGGATGCTGCTGCTGTGATCCGTGAGCTACACCATTCGGCTCCACATGGCCAAGACGGCGGGTAGTGTGATTCGCCAATCCAAGAAAAGCTGAATAGAACTATTGTTGAGATGTGGAGATGATACACTAATTAGACATGGGCGACCCCTGTCCCTCGTGGCCACTATGGAGTGCGATGATGGCCCGGACGCCAAAGAGGCAATGTGAATTAGTACTAGTATTCGATTCAAAATCGATCAAAATGTGCAGTTTTGGTGAAGTGCTGAATCAAACTATCATAGGTTAAATAGCCGTTCAAATTCTGCCTGCTCCCGCCGTCCCTCGCCCCCATTTCCCGAGCCGCTGTAGCAATGCTGTTTCGTTGGGCATAATGCTTTCAACTCATCAACCAGGAGTTGTTGTGCCTAAAGAAGAGTCTGTCCAACAGTTTGACTTTTTTGAAGCTCTTTCTCTCACTCCCCAGAAGGAGCCATTTACAATAGGCACCGACGAGCTCCTCTCCGGGCCTGTTACTGTTTTCCACCCAATCGATCCGATCACACCGAAATCACCTCGTCCTTTGGCCACGCCGGTTCCCAAAGCTGCAAGCACCACCAATATTGAAACCCCTTCAAATTCAAATTCAAAACCGCAAGCGACCATAAAAACCCATACGAAAATGTCGCGCCAGGCGTCCAAAGCCCTCGTCAAGTGCAGTGAGCTCTGTCATGTCGTTGCTGCCAACGGAGATCGCACCTCCGTTCGCATGCTCGAATATCTGACGACAGTCAAGCAACTTTCAACAAACTTCGACCGTTTAGCGCACTTGTTCCTTGATACCTGCCAAATTCTGTTTTCCATTGAAGCTGGCCTCGCAGAATGTGGACGCTCAACTCCCGAACTACCACCCGATGTTGTTGTGGAACTGGACAAGAAGCTCCGGGTTGCCCAGTCAGACTTCAATATCCTGGATCAGATGCTCAGCAAGCTCCTCGAATACGAGCGCAAGGGCACCATGGGAAAAATGAGACGCGGATGGGGCAAAATATTCGGAGACACAGACGTCGACAAAATGACGTCGGTTCTCGAACGCACAAAAGAGGGCCTAAGAATGAGCGCTCTGCTGTTCCAGTGGACCTTGGGTACCGAAAAGATTGAACGTGGTATGGGTATTGGTTTCACTGGACTGGCTGCGGCATTGGACAGGCTTGACGACAATTCCGGTCGCGTTAAGGTGAAGGCTTCCGAGCCGGATCTGTCCCGTCATCGTCCGTCTCCTTTGAACCACGGGATGCTGGCCGTCGATGGACAGCATCAGCAAACGCTAGCTTCCTCAGCTGCATGGAGCGAAAGATCCTCTTCTCGCCGGCCCGACTCTAGCCTAGGAAACAAGCCTTTCCCAGCTTCGCGTGGCCCGTCCGACGACATTCTTCACCACTACAGCATGACTACCCCAAGCTCGATAATATCGGAAAGAGCTAATTCTGGCATTGCTCCAGCTTTTGACCGGGCTAGCACTATTGGAGATGCATCTTCGCACACTGGAAACTCAGAGTCAGATGCGCTCCTGGAGGAACTGGCTGGTATGGAACTTGGAAAGTCAAAGACCCCCGTAAGGCTCAAGGTCGATCCATTTACAATGCCACGCTGGACACCTCGCAGCACGGGAGGCTCAGATGCCGAAAATCTCAGAGGCAGCATCATATCCGCTGTTCGTGGAAAGAATCACAAGTTGATTGAGCAGTTGCTAGATAGAGGAGTGTCTCCCCATGCAGCCCTGACGGAGGCTGTGAATCTCCATGATTCTGAAAGTATTCGACTTCTGCTTCTCTTTGGAGCACACCCCAACGAAGCAGACGCCGATGGTATCACGCCACTCTATGCAGCTGTTCAAAAGATGTTTTTCTCTGGAGCAATCACCCTTCTCAAGTATGGAGCGGATCCCAATCTCCTGGCAGGGCCGGAGTTGGAATCTCCGCTTGCCTCCGCTATCACGACCAATAAAGTCAGCTTGACGCATCTTATGCTCATGTACGGCGGAGATTTGTCACAAGGTACTCCGGATGGCAACACCCTGCTCATTGCATCGATCAACAAGAAGACACCCAAGAGGATGATTGACATTCTGCTCCACTACGGGGTTGATCCAAACGAGAAGAACAGGGAAGGCAAGACGGCCCTATTCGAAGCAATCAACGCTGGTCGGGTTGACATTGTGGGCAGTCTCTTAGGCCACGGAGCAGATCCAAACCTCCCTGGTCCTAAGCATATGCTCTGGCCGGCTGCCCACCAGACGCCTTGCCTGCAACTACTTCTTAGCCACGGTGCTGACTACAAGAAATGTCCCGGCATAATGGAGTTGGCAACCAGTCTGAACAATATCGAAGCTGTTCGCGTGCTCCTGAAGGCTGGAGTAGACCCTAATGCGAAGAAGGATGGTGTTTATACTCCCCTCTGCACGTCAATTCGCGACAATAGAATGGATATATTCCAGTTGCTACTCGGCAATGGCGCTGATCCAAACGTCAATGCAAGCGAGTATCCTACTTTCAAGTGCGTTACACATAATCGTGTCCATCTATTGCCTGCACTTGTAGCTGCAGGTGCAGACTTGCATTCTCCTAAAGGAATCATGGAGACGGCAGTCAGCTCGAACAATATGGAAGCGCTGTCATGGCTGTTGGATCAAGGCCTTGATCCAAATGAGAGAAGCCCTAAGGGGTACTCCCCACTGACAACCGCCATTCGGGAAACCCGCATGGAGATGATTGAAGTCCTGCTTGCTAGGGGAGCTGACCCCAACAAGCGAGGTCAAGATTGGCCAGTGTGCATGGCCGTGCGAAGCCCACCAATTCTGAGGCGCATCCTATCGGTGCTTGCTGAGCCACGCGCATACAAGGGTGTCTTGGAAATGGCCGTGGCGGCAAATCAGATTGAGTCTGTCAAGCTGTTGCTCGCAGCAGGTGTTTCAGTAGAGGATAAGAATGGTGGAGTCTTCTCTCCCTTGACCACGGCTATTCGCGAAGACATGAAAGAGATGGTCGAATTCCTCATCACCGATGGCCATGCGGATCTGAATGCTCCTGGCGAGCATCTCCCCATTGTCAAGGCCGTCAGAAGGTGCCGTGGCGACGATACCGAGATTCTGGAAATGCTCCTCAACAAGGGCGCAAATCCGAACAAGGTGTACCGCGGCTGGAACGCCTTTATGCAGGCCGTCGAAAATGGCGATATGAGAATACTGAAACTTTTGAGTAGCAAGTTCAGTGTTGATCTAGAGGCCAGGGATGATCAGGGGCGAAACGTCATTGACATTGCCTCCTCTCGAGGCTGGGAAGAAGCGGTTAATATTCTGCTGGAGGGTAATTTCAGGCTTTAAATCATGTGTGGTTTTTTACACGCCGTATATAATCATTTTACAGGGTAGCGAGCATTCGAAACATCAATACCACAACTCCTTTACATCCTTCTCCTTTGTACTGTACGACCTATCGTCTGGATATTTTTCATCCGCAAGATAGAAAAATATAACTCTAATTGATTGATAGACAAAAAAAGACAAGTTCGTCAATGCAAGTGTGGACCCCCCTTCTCTCACCTTCAAGCGTATTTTTGTATACGGGGTTACCATACAGCGGGGGCAACACACGACCAGTTTGTGGCGGAGTTTACGGAGCACACCGTATCAATTACGCGTACTTGTACACCTTGTTTGCTAGGTAATTAACTAGTCGTCGTTCATCAGTTTCAGTTTGTTATTTACAATGCTTCATCGTTAAAATCGCAGACATCCTCCCTAACTTGATAACTAACCCATTTGTTCATCCTGGTCCATCTGAGATTCTACGCTCGCCTTCTTTATACAGCTCAACCATGCGTAGCTCTCACCGCAAGTCCCGACACGGGTGTCGAGAATGCAAGCAGCGCCATAAAAAATGCGACGAGAGTTCTCCAATCTGCCTGAATTGTTCCATCACCAATCGCTCCTGTTCATACCGCCACACACGCCCTTCCTATCGCACCTTGCGAACAAAACCAGCAGAATCACTATTGACGCCGATACCTTCGCCGTTACCATCGCCGTCACCATCGCCGTCTGTGGTTCCGCCGCAGCTACCATGGGTTACTCAGAAGTGGCGAGATCAAGCGTACGGAATGGGGCATCTTGAGTTGCTTCACCACTTGGAATCACGCGGGCTTGAAAAAGCGAGCATCCTGCCGTTACCCTCATCGACGCGTAGAGTGGCGATGCAATGCGCTCTCGCCAACCCTTATCTCATGGATCAACTTCTTGCCCTATCGGCGGCACATATGAGCACTGTTCACCGGGCACAGCAACAAACCTTCCGCACCAAAGCAACGGAACTCCAAACGCGAGCCTTGTCACTGTTCAACAGGTCCGAATTGGCCATGTCTCAGCAAAATTCTTGCGCCTGGTTTCTGTATGCTTCGTTTCTTGGCCTTCAGGTCATGTTTGAGACTTTTCAAAGCAACGACTTCAACTCTTTCCTCGAACAACTCGGCACCTACTTTCCGGTCCATCAAGGTGTGCGCGCGGTAGTACAAAAAGCATGGCCAACCATCAAAGACATCGTTGATGGGATCATTGGGCAAAAGGACTTCTCGGAGGCCAGGGGCCTTGGCAAGCGGCGGCCTCAGGAATGTGATGATGTAATCTCTCTCATTGACGCATGTGATCTCGAAGAGTCCGATAAAGACGTATGTCTTGAGGCTATTGAGATTCTGCAGTGGATTTTCGAGCTCCATCGCATCAGTCCAGCAACTCGGGTGCACTTCACCGTCGCGTTTTCAATTCTCGTACCACCCAGGTTTGGGGAAATGCTCAGGCAACGAATACCCGAGGCACTCGTCATATTATCTTTCCACGCTGTTCTTTTGCATCGTTTACGGCATTTCTGGGTATTTGGTCCTTCCGGACGCTTTTTGGTTGAGTCAATATCGACTTATTTAGGGACACCATGGGCGCGGTGGTTGGTATGGCCCAATGAGCAGCTTGAAGTGATAAGTAATACCTCCGGGATATATCCAACGGCATCCCAAGAGCAGATTTCTGTGCTAGGTAGTATGGAACAAAGCATCGAAGGAGAAGTAGAGCTCAACTAATACGCAGACATCATCTTAAGCCAACCCGAAATAATGGGGTTCTACATATGGAAATTAATGTTAATAGATCGCAATGCGGAACATGGCTAGAATAAAGTAGGCATCGCATTCTGCAAAATACAGTGCCAAGATGTTTTGGACCAACATGATCTGGGTGCACCGATACTGTCATTGAGTGAATGCATCTTTGTTATGGAGTTGCGGAGTTCATTCACACACACGGCTATGTCCAGGGACCCAGCAAAACCAAGGAATTTATGCGCGCCAAATAAACCTAGCTATTTTGGGCCGGCCAATGGAATAAGCAGGAATACGCGGGTGGATCAGGGGGCGGCGCATTCTGGAACTAGGTTATCTTGAAAGCAACGGATTGACTTCGTAATAGTTGTGAACACACGGGAACTGCGTAGATCTATTCGTCAGCTTCGTCTTGAGTATGGAGAATAAGGAATTAGTATCATGGGTACATGACCCTTTAGACAGACTTCTTAAGAAAGCCTTGGGGAGATACGCGTACATGGCAAATCCTACGGAGTTCTTGCTAGAGTCTCGCCAATCCCAGACTCAACAATACGCCTATCCACGTACACGGAGAATTCGTTTGACGAGGAGGTCTCAGACAAAGGTGAACTGCGGACCAAAAGACCCTGTCGTTTGCTTTTTGAGTTGACACTTCAGGTTTGACTGCCAGTGGCGCTGTGCCGTGAGTGGAGATGGGAGAATCAGCCTGTCGAACAACGGATACGTCCTGTGCATTTAAATTTAGCAATAGGTCCTTTCTATCTTTGTTTTTTTTTACTCCAAGCACTTCTTCATCACTCCTTCAAGCACCTCCAATTTATTTCCATTATTATACTTTACTGCACGTTTTATTGCCTTTAAATCACCATGAGCAGCACCGTCTGCGACCCGAACTGGCAGCATGCCACGTTTGCCTACTACCGATACCACCCTTCTCTGGGTGCCGCCATTTTGTTTTGCATTCTGTTCTTTTTATCTGGCGTCTTCCACTTTATACAGATGTGGAAGACAAGGAGTTGGTACTTGACTCCATTGGTAATCGGCTGTTTTTGTACGCTAGGTCCCCTATCTTCTGTGGTGTCAACCACGAAGAGACACACAGGTGCTGACGTTCGACTCGGTTTCTAGTTGAGTTTATTGGCTTCGCCGGTAGAGCTGGATCTGCAGTCCAAGACGTTGGCTGTTGGACTCTGGGGCCATACCTTATCCAGAGCATGTTTATCTTGCTTGCACCAGCATTATTCGCGGCTTCTATTTACATGATTCTCGGCCGAATCGTCCTCCTTGTCGACGGACAAGAACATTCGATTATTAGACCACAATGGTTGACCAAGATCTTCGTGACTGGAGATGTTATTTGTTTTCTCATGCTGGCTGGAGGTACGCACCATGTTTCCCACCCTCATCTAAAGGACATTCGCTAATCACAGAAATTTGTACCATTATTAGGCAGCGGGATTCTAGCCACGGCCAAGAATAATCCATCCATGACCGACACCGGCAACAACGTCATTATTGGAGGTCTTGTGCTGCAGTTAATCTGGTTCGCCATTTTCGTCGTTGTCGCAGGCGTGTTCCATTATCGAATGCGGTCGATCCCAACGGCCCGCTCACAACAACCGGAGAATCGCTGGCAAGTCTACCTCCAGACTTTATACGTTTCTGCTATCTTGATCATTATTCGAAATTTATTCCGTGTTATCGAGTACGTCGAAGGAAATCGTGGGTATCTGCTTTCGAGGGAGACCTTTATTTACATTTTTGATGCTCTTCCAATGCTGGTCATTGTATTGTGGCTCCACTGGAGACACCCTGGAGAGATTGGCTTATTGATGCGTGGCGAGAAGGCGTTCAAGAATGGATTCCAACTGATCAATGTTGGAAGCCGAGCCTGACCATAAAAGAACGAGAACGCGTCGTGGATCGGAGACCGTTCGGAATCAATTTTGATTCAAATGATCGAAGTTAGGGCTCATTACAGCAATGCATCGGAAAATAATATTTCATATTGTATCCATCATTTTAATTGTTATTAATCTATAGAGTTAGTTACCCCTGTTATCATCGCGAGGTGAACAATGTATTTTTCTCTTCTCCAAATCGTCAGTGGACATGAATCTCTGTTCAGCCAATAATTTGGTCCACTCGCAGCTCTCTCCCAGATCTTCTAAGTTACCAGCAACAACACTACATGATCGTTTCCATCCTATTTCTCCTCCATTGCTTTTCGGACATCCTGTGCTGCAGCTGCATACTTGCATCGAGCTCGTATACGGCCACCCCATTTGTAAAAGAGGAAGGGTAACGGGGCGCAAGCCAATGTCAAGAACGCTGGAATCATAGAAGCCCAGTGGATTCCCAACCCTGCATACATATACCCAGTGAATAAAGGGAAGGCGGCGGCAAAAGTTGAGCGCATAACTACATTGGCTGCTAGAGCAGAGGCGGCGGAGGCCATGTATGTATCCACGAGATAACCACTGATGGATGTGAAGACCAGTACCATACCAAAACCGAATGGCACACCCGCCGAGATACTAGCCATCCAATGAATGTGCGGATAGTTTGTCCATGCAAACCAAATTAGGCCGATGGGTAGAACTATCGCCCCAATCATGCCCATAGGTAGGCGGGCTTCAGGTGGGAGAGATCCTGTGCCACCACTGGCCCTGTTTTTCTGTACCATTCCTTTGTAGCGTCTCTGGTATATAATAGACGATAGAACGGCCAAGATGACTCCAACAAGTATTCCAATGAAGGCCAATCCCCCCTGTCCTTCTCCCCAACCGCGTTGTTGCTGAAATACGATCGGTATAGCTCCGAAAAACATGTACAGCGTTCCATAGGTAATAGACATGTAGAGAGACAAAAGTAGCACGATGGGTTCATAGAAAAGGAGCGCCCATGGGCGAGCCAACGATACTGCAAGCTCGCCCCAAGCAGATTTTTCGCTTTTGTCAGCCTCAAGTTTGCTGCGATAACAGTGGCCGGTTAACTTAGATAGCTGTTCTGCTCGTTTCCGTAAAAGAAATGGTGCAAATGTCTCCGGCACAAAGACAGCAGTGATAATCCATAACGCTCCCGAGAAAATGGCCGTCAATCCAGATACCCAGCGCCAGCCGTGCGCCTCACCCAAGAAGCCGCCCACGATAGGCCCGAGGATTGGCCTCATGAATGGCCCTGCTGCAAATAGAGCCATGGCTAAGCCTCGATGAGTGGCATCAAACATATCTGCAATAACACCTCCGGGATTTGTGAGAGCTGAAGCAGCAAATGCTCCAGCAAAGAATCGTAGAATGACGAGAGAATAGATATGTTGAGCTCCTGCGCTACCAGCATTGAATCCAGTGAATGCTCCATAGGTTATAAAGAAAATAATCTGGCGACCGTACAACTCGCCCAGCGGTGCCCAGAATAACGGACCGAGAGCGAATCCCAAGACGTAAAGTGAAAGCCCAAGGGCAAACACTTCCTCGCTGGCATGTAAATCGGAGATAATCTCGCTTCTACTCCCCGAATACGTTGACGAGACAAATGAAGCCGCTAGTGTGAGCATTGCCATAATAATGGTCGTCACTACTTTCCTCCCCTGAGACCATTCTCTCGCGTTCCGAGGATCATCTTCGATCCAAGTGACTAGATATGGATTTGACGACGTTCCCAAGCCCTCATACCTGTGGCTCAATACGGCTGGGGTTATGAGTGGCCGGTCAAGAATGAACCGTACATAAGTGATTTTCGATTTTGCGATTATCTGCGTACTGGGATAAGGAGGTGATGGTTCATCCGTATCATATAGAGTGCGTTCGGTATCCGACATGGCTGGCTCGGTCGTGCAAGCAAGGACGATTGAAGTGAATAGGCCGGTACTAATTGTTCTTTTACTAGCACTAATAGTAAGCCAGAACTGTCCCAGGGCATCCGGTTACAATAGAAGCATCGACACATTATATACAGAAGAAGTAGAGGTTGGTTTGTGAGATAAAACAGATTCCAATTTCGTTATCGGTGCAAAAGTTGAATTCCCGAGCAGCCAAAAGCCGAGCCGAAGGATTGGACAGTATTAGTAAACAACCTAGCCGGACAACCATGAGATGTCTCCATATGAAATTGTTTGCTTATTTGTCTGATTCGTTGAAAGAAGGGTCTGGGAGGATTTGAGGTCGTAAAAGTGATAGGCAGCGCTGTGACTGTATAACCGCAGAGCTGGGCTTGCGGTAAGAGAGAGGCCATCACCACTTTAGGCTACGACGGCCAATCTGCAAACTTCAAGGCATTTCTCCATGATTTATTCTTATTTACAATTATTGTCATGTATCTAGCCAGGTAAAAAATTGGAGTCCTTCAAATAATCGAGCCATACTAGGCCATCGAGCCAGTCATTCACATCGCCTATATCATCGGCTGTATCCTCATCCTGCAGCCGTAGATTGTTGTTCATTATGTCGGCCCGTGGCTCTAGTTCATTTATGCTACTTTGATCTTGTAAATTCTGACTCGGTGTTTCAGGTTCCCGTTCTTCTGTTTCTCCGCTCAACGGATTATCCGCCACTGTTAAATCGGTGGTAGAGGCTGCGTCGAGCCTCTTCTGATCAAGGAACCGGTGAAGGAGACGGAGGTTGCACTCCATAGCTGGAACGACTTCACAGATCTGTTGCAAAGCTAGTTCGGTGCGACGAATATATGTGACAGCCAAGGATCTTGTAATCGGTGACTCAGTTGGCTCTAAAATAGTTTCGATGTGGAGTGCTAATAAGCAGGTGACACAGCCAAGCCTACATTTCTGTCATCAGACTAAAGTACTATAGACACCAACTAACGACAGTATCTTACTTACAAGTTCAAATTAGCAAATCTTAATAGGTTAGCCATCATGAGACGACTGACAATGGTCTCTAGCTCGAATATTGCCATCCGAAGTCGCTGTTTCAGGGCATCTACTTGTCCACCGGTCACTCCACGAACAAGGGTGCGACGGAGCAGTGAACGGTAGAAAATACACTCAAACCTGAAGCAGCTTGCCTCAAGAGCTGCTATCCAGATTTCATCAACTCTGCCCTGCAAAGAGCTGCGACTAAATGATACGTCTTTTGGAAGAGATTTTCTCCATTCTGCGAAAGAGCAAGACATTTCCTTGTCAATGTTTTCTCTCGTTGGGGGTTGTTCACCGTCCAATGCGCGTAAAACGTCTTGCCAACGAATAGCTACTCCTGTTTAGCAACCATGGCTAATCGTCTCCAAGTATGCGCAAAATTACCTATGATGGCTAGTTTCATATGCTCGCTACTATAAAACTTTTGACCTTCGGTCCACGATGGTATGATTGAGGCATAGGATGTTGGAATAGGCGTATTCCACCATTCCACCTCGTGTGCTTGACGAACGTTATACTGGATCAATCTGGGCGATTCCAAATGTATAATGGAGAAAATGATTTCACGGCACTGGCAGAAGAATCAGCTTTTTCCATGCTCTGCATCTGTGTGTCAAGACCTAGAGCCCTCACACATATTGCGGACCATATCCTTTGGTATAAACTCTTCATGGCAATTTCCTTCTCCTCCACGACATGACTTTTTTTTTTATTACTTAGTTATCCCTTTATATGTATGAGAGGGCGACTTACTCCTTATGTAGACCAAGTCTCACCGCAAGGCGCACAGCGTTATGATGCCAGAATCGGAAATCTTTGTCCATAGTGTATGATACAAGGACAGTACTCAGAATGAGAGATCCTTGTAATTTGGCCAGCTGGCTCTCTTCGTATTCGAAGTCATATAATCTCACCGCATTGGAGAAGAAAAATTGTAATGCTGTCAAACGATCGGTGAAGCCGCATTCTATCAAGACCTCCATGGCAGTATATGGCACCGCACTAGCCAGTACTGCCTGCATCATGAACCAAGAAAATGACCCTGATAAGTATGCTTCCACGAAATCCACGTAATCAAAAACTGGGATTTGTGGGTAAACTGAGACAAAGTGTTGTCGTAGCATTGTTTCACTAATACAACGGTTAGCAAAATGCCTAATAAGCACATAACAAGCGGCAATACCAGAAAGCCTGAGAAGGCAGAGTAAAAGTTCCTTTTTGTCGAAGGTATTCTTTATCTGCGTCATCGAGTCGCATATTATGTGATACTAGAGTGGTTCTTTGACATCCATGTTCTTTTTCTGGCCTATTTGTGCCAGCTCTTGTCGTTGAGACACGAGCTGTGCGGGCCTGTTCATTGCGAGCCAGCCGGTTAAGGGCACTCATATAATGAACTCCTTTACGGCCATCGATGAGGTCCCATCCTGGCATTTGAATGCGTCCATCTTGACAAATATGCGGCTCCTATTGGGGAATCAATATACGGAATATTAATAATAATCTGGCTCCAAATCATACTTGGTCGTTGGATTTAGCCTCAGCGGGGAGTGCTAGCTGAGCCCGAGCACCTGACTGATACGAGGCTTGATGTTTGTCTTTGGCGATGGTCGTCGGCCTATATGGATTAAAAGTCGGTCACTGAGAACCGTTAATGAGATTGGGAGTATCATGAGCGCATACTTTCGACGTCGTCTGTAAGCAAGAGCGCATGTTTCCGGATATCCTTTGTCAATACATCTGCTGCACGGCAGCCCAACGGTAGCCGCATCGTATTTCAATTTCCTATGATTGCACGTCCTGTTGGTCTTGTAAGCGGAAGAGTGACTAAGAACAACATCTCCATAGTGAAACTCGTAAAATAGTGAGAACGTGGATTGCGGGAGCGGCGGGATCGCACAATAGAAGAAAACAAGGAGACTGGATTACCTACATGCAAGCCTTTGTCGGCTTTTCGGGAGCCGAGGGAGGTGACATTGTAGTAAAGTCGAGTAAAACACGTGCGATTGAGCCAAAGGTGAATCCGTCGCGATTATGATCATTGCAAGTTGCTGCCGCGCCAGCTTGTGAAGGAAAGTTCGGGAAGAAGAGAAAAATCCGATTTGTGCTTCGCAGTGGTACGTGCCTGCACTCGATACCTAAGGCGCTGACTATCAGTTGCTCTGCATTTTGACCTCGGGGTTTCAGCTCGGGAAATCTGGATCTGTAAGCTGGACTGCATCATAAGGCCGAGATCTGGTCTTGATGTAGGTTAGTCTGTAAGCCTCGCGCCGTTGCATCCGCTATAAAATTGGAGATCCTGACATGTTTCTTAGAGAGGTCGATCAACTTTCATGAAAGCCATCTGACAATTTGAGTCAATGTGCACTATTGTATGAGAGTCAATTGCCTCATGTACGCATTGTCTCTCACACTTTGAGTATGCGACTGTCTAGAAGCGACATACGGAGTACGGATACTCACGGCAGCTGAGCAGTGGATCTTATGCCCCTGGATAGTGGAACCCAAGTTCCGACACCTACTTGAATTGTTGAAGTACGAGCGGACTTCAGTGGATGAACATTTATTACGGAGTAGACATTGTTGAATGGTGTCTGGGAACCACCCCGTGATGTTTTCAAAGATCCGCAAAAGTGCCAACGATGTTACATTCGGGCATCGTGATGTCTCTTATGCACGTGGTAGCGGTTGTAATGCAGTTACTAGCAAATACCTTATTTGCAGTATTCCGTGGGCACTTGGCTAATTAAGGCGACGCAAATTGACATACCCTAAGAAATTTCTCTGTTAATTACATGATTCGACCGGTCATTCCCATCGATGACGAGAATAAGAAGTTTTCAAGGTAGAGTAAGATCGATTATTATCTAGTTGGCTCTGATGGATGTTCATAGTCACGGCAGCGTTCATCATAGTATTCCCGTTCAAAATAGTATTTGCATTATTCATAGTAGATATATCCAAAACTCATTGCAGAAGCAGCGCAATAAGATTCAAGGCTAGTTGTCTCCCCTTCATATATACAGCGGCCATTTGCCTGCGTAAGTTTTACTTTAAAAATGACGATTCATAACGAGAACCGCTTAGTGAGAAACGTTGATGGAGAAGAAGTGAACATCGGAAGCGCTGCTGCCCTGGTTGTAGTTTCCAACCTTGAAGTAGCTGGGGGGAGCATCCAGAGAGTAGGTGCTGAGGACCTTGGCAGCACCTCCGTTGATGCTGACGCTCAGGACATTGCTGGAGTAGCTGATGGTGTAGGTGAACTGCTGGCCAACCGGGACGTTGCCAACGGTGGTGATGATCTCATTGCCACCAGAGCGAGTCTGCTCCACGCCCATAGCCAGGACACCACTGGAGTTGTAGTACAGCTCAGCAACCGGCTTTGTGCTGACGCTGTCGTCAATGTGAATTTGGCCGATGACAGTTCCGTGGCCAGAGTTGTCCGGCTGCTCAACGGCTAGCGTCACGGTGAGCTTGTTGTTGGCGTTGTTGGGGCTCCAGCTGCTGGGGTTGCTCTCGCGCAACTCGGTACGGCAGTGCTTGCTGTTGGGCGTGGTAACACAGCCAGTGTTTGAGGGGGCACCGGGCACTTTCATGACCAAGGCACCATCACCACTCTCAGTGAAGAAGTAGTGGTGGCCAGGGTCTTGGTATCCGCCGCATCCCTCGAGCTGGGAAGCAGGAATAGTGGTCGGGCTGCCTGGGTTGCCGATGGGAAGCTGGAGTGACCACTTGCTGAGGTCAAAGTTACCGCCAGGAGCGCAGCTTGGGTTAAGAGCTGAGGCAGCTCCCAGGAAGCCGGAGGCAAGAAGAGTCTTGAGGGCAGGCATGATGATTGTTTGTAAAGAAACGGTCGAACCACGGTGAGTAGACTTCGTTTTACACTTGATCGAGGTGAATTGAGATATACATTGCAAGAACGAGCATCTCCATGCTGTTTATATACTTGTATCGTCCTGGCCGACGCATAAGTCGTGATGATCGTGTTTCAGACCAAATAGTCAGTGGAATATAGCACTAATACCAAATTGACAGGTACACCAATGCCTGCTAGGATGTTCCTGAATGTAGATTGTCCGTTGTGCCGCATACCCGGCAAAATCGTTTGCTAGGGGGAACCTGATTGGTGGAGTTTCTCTATTCTTGGCCGCTAGATCAGAAATCCTTAATACACTCGAATAAGGTACACGATCCATCTATTTGGACGTACGGAGTACAGGTCGAACAATGAAGGGCACGACCTGGTGCCATCACTGTGGAATGCATTCTAGAATCCTCCGTGTTATTTCTTAACATCGATTGCTGACGGCAAACCATTCGGGCGCCCCGCTACTCTGTGTTAAATCCATGCTTCTTGCGGATGGCAGATCCCCACATCGAAGGCCAAGAAGGCCAGGACGGCGTCATCGGTAGGAAATCTGAAGATGGCCAATAGTCAGCTTGTATAAACCACCCCGCGAAAGATCAAGACCGAACTATTGGGTTCGTCTCTTGGCGTCTTGGGGAAGCACATGAGCGCGGTTTCTCCAATCTGTATACCAAGCCTTTTCCCCTTGGTCTAGGCTTGATGCGGGATCTGGTTCGCTTGCAGCTCCAGAAATCAGCGTTCAGAAAATGCGGATCTCTATTTTTCCGGCCATATTTCGAGCTGCTCCCTTGGATATAGTGTGGCATACGGATAAAGATCCAGGATTTATTGCGGTGTAGGAATATTGTGGCGTAATCTGTCAACTGATCAGTGCATGCAAGGGGTTAAGAAATACGAACTTCTCATGATTACACATTGGTAGCAAATACGGCATATGGGAAAAATAAAGGAATACATAATTAGGCGTATGGTCGGATGATAGGCTATTATCCATTCTAAAATGAGCCATTATGTCTCGTAACACAAAATAAGTATAGAATACAGCTCAGCATTAGGGAGAAAAGAGCACATAACATGTTGCGATGAAAATGTGGGAGTAAAGAGCGCTGGCGTCAACTTGGCTCATTCATTCGAGCCGCCATCAGTATACGTAGCACCAGTTTTATTTTGTCTCAGTAATGTAGAAGTAGACATAGGGAAATGCCGGTCACAATGGGAGCCGACAGCATCGGCATATACATAAAATGAAAAGAAAGGAGGCCTGCGTGAACAGCGCATCGAGATTCTTCAATGTGATTGGAGGAAATCACAGCATACACTGTGGTAGGAGCTCTGCAGATCATCCCGCCATGCATTTGCAGGTCAATGGTCAACCATTCACAATTATCCAACTATGTAACACATGTAACCATAGTAGGCGGCTCTGAAATATTCCGCTCTATTAGTAACTGCCCAAGAAGGCAAAAAACACGTTACGCAGACAAGTAGCAGCGTAGTAACTGCGCCAAAGCACTCAGGGAAGAATGGCATAGCAAGCAACTCGTAACCAAGTAAGCTTGGACCACTGTATCTCATAGAATGATGAGGCCTTCATCGCGACTACTTACTGCGATGCTCATTGGTGGCTAAAATAGAGACTTACCGTCTTCTGCCGAGCATATAACTCGTGAGATCGCAGTTCTTGATAGCGAGCTGCCACGGACGTTAAATGACATAATATCAGCTCTGTCTCCATGATAGAAGTTGTTTAATTACTCTCAAGTATGCACCCAAGTACTTAACAACAAGCACCCTCCTGGCATCAACTTTCGACCCACAGCTTCACCACTACCACTAGGAGACTTAGCTCATGTCTTGCCTCTACCTTCCCCTCAAGAACTGCTAGCTTTTCTGAGTTTCCCCACGATCATTCACTGGTTAATTTGTTTTAAACAAGAAGATATTCCCCCGGCATGTGATATTTTATACGCTCAACTACCAGAAATAGTAATATCGCAATCTAAACTCCGATCCCAATAAAAGTGTTAAGATATGATCAATTAGCTTGAATTCCTACAAGACTCTAGTCGAGCAGAGAACTCTTATATATAATATTGACTACTAATCCCTTGTATTAAGCTTGTACAGATGCCTTCATGGTTACTGCCCCGTTTCAGCAAAAAAGGGTTAATAATATGTCACTAATTTATTTTTTTATTAAAAACTTTTATCTTTAGAAAGATACCATTCTAGTACATCACTTCCAATGTAGCTAAATTCTACTTCCCGATGATATAGTCTTGGATGACGTTAGTCTTAGTTTCTCGCATATTCACTCCCCAATGATTGAATACGATTCACTAATGAACTCATCAATAACGCTCACTCTGACAGTTGTTAAAGGATCCAATGCGTATTACGCTTGTTGATGCCATGGTGATCGATCCCCATCTAATCATTGATAAAGTAGCTTTATCTTTGGAAAGTGACAAGATTTAAATTTTCCTCTATATTCTTCTGTAACGTCCTGACCTAATACTTAAGTAGTATAGGGTAAGTTCTTAAGGTAATAAGCTAAGGTTAATTAATTTATATTAGTAAAAAGGATAAAAAGTAACTTTAAGTAGTTATAATTATAAAGTAAGTAAAATATAATAAAAATTTAGTTTATATTTAATTTTAATACTTTATTAATAATTATTTATTTAAGTTATTTAAAAAACATAGAAAATTAAATTTTATATATTTAATTATTTTTAGTAACTTACTTTTAAAATTATAAGCCTAAGTATAAGATTACTATTTTAATAATAATTTTTTTAAAGTAGCTTATAGTTTACTTATTACTTTTATAGTAATTAGTTTTTTAAATTTAAAGTTTTTCTAAAGTATATTTTTAATATACTTTTTAATCTTAGATTAAGCTATAATATAATACCCCCTTTTTATTAGTTTTATCCTTAAGGCTAATTATATAATAGTATTATAAATATAATTTAATTTTATAAGTATATTTTATATTATCTTTTCTTTTTTTTTTAATTATATTATTATAAATATAAAAATCTTTAAATTTATTTTTTATAAAGTTTATAAGTAATTATTATTTATATTATTTATTTTAATTAATAAATTTAAAGTAAATATACTTTATTTATATTATTTTTATAAATTAATTACTTATTATATAATTAAAGATTTATTTTATTATTATAAATATATTAAATATAATTATTTTTATAATAAAATACTAATTATATTATTTTATAAATAATATATTTTTTTTTCTTATAGTAAAGTTATTATTAATTATTTTAGTAATAAAAGTATTAAATTAATAAAAAAAATTAAAGGAAGAGGAAGAGGAAGTTAATAAAGTTTTAAACTTTTTTTATACTTAATCTACTAATTTTTAAAGTAAAATAGTAGTAGCTGTAAATTACTTATTTTATATTTATTATATAAAAAAAAAGGTTAAAGAGTATAATATTAAGTTAATATATTATAAAATATAAGAGTTAAATAAAGAAAATAATATTTCTAAAGCCTAGGTAGTATAGGATTTTTAATATTTAGGAGTATTTAATAATATTAATTAGGCTTCCTTAGGTATTAGTTTAAAGTTTATAAATTTAAATTTTCTTATATTAATAAAGGAAACTTATATACTTTTTCTTTTTCTTAAGTTATTTTATTTATTAAGTAATTAATATTAAAAGTTTTAAATATAATCTTAGATTTTTTTAAAAATTTTAAATTAGTTTTATTATATTAAAACTTTTAATAAGTTTTTAAGTATTATAAATTAAGTTATACTTTTTTTATTTAACTTAATATTTAATTTTATTATTTTCTTTTAAGTTTTTTTATATTACTAAGACTTTTTTAACTTTTTATTTTTTTTAATTTTTAATAATAATAATTTTATTTAAAATTAGTTTTTTTATTACTTTATTAATTTATACTTTTTTTAAAAATAATATATAAAATATAAAGTATTTTAGTTATATATTTTCTAATATTTTTAATTTATAGTTAATATTATTAATTTTTTTTAAAATTTTAAATAAATTAATTTTTTTAAAATTAAGTTTATTATTTAATTAATTTATTTTAATATTTAATATTTTATAACTTTATATATATTAAAGTAAGTAAACTATATTCTTTTCCTAAAGGTTTAGTTTTTTAATTTTATTTTTATTTATATAATATTTTATATATTTTTAAATAAATTTTAGTTATATTTTTAATTTTTTATATAAATTTATTATTAATTTTACTTTAAGTTATACTTTATTAATATTAGGTCTTTTCTAAGGTAGTTTATAAGTTAAAGAAGTATATTTATATAAAGTATAAAATAATATTAACTTAGTAAATTTAGATTTTATATTATTATAATATAATTAAATAAAAAGTAATTATTTAATTTAATTATTTTACTATAAGTTAATAAAGTATTTTAGGTATTATTTTATAATTTAATTTATTTATTTTATTTATTTATTTATTTTAAGGTAATATATACTACTAAGTTTATAATTTACTTTAAGTTTTACTATAAGTTTTTATTAAAATTTAAAAATAAAGGTTTATTTTTTATTAAAAATAATTTCTTAAGGTATATTATAATTAGCTATTATTATTTTTAAGTATATATATATAAAAATTTTTATTAAATATAATTTTTAATATAGTAAAAAGTATATTTACTTTATAAATTTATTTACTATTACTAAAATATTATTATAAATTACCTTAAAGAAGGGTTTTCTAAAGGGTAGTAGATTTATAATATAATTAAAGGTAATTATTTCCTATAGTAATTTTAATATTAGTAAAGGTTATAGTTTTTTATAAAGTTTATATTTTTTATATTTAATATATTAATATTTATTATAGGTTATTATAATATTAGTAATAATTTTTTTTATTTTTTTAAATTAATATATTATAAGTATTTATTAATATATAATTATAATTCTTTAGTATTTAAATAATAAGTATTTATAAATATATTTTATAACTTTTTTTTATAAATCTAAGGATATTTAGTATTTATTTTTATTTATAAGGTATTTATTTTATAATATAACCTAAGATAAAAACTAATATAGTTCTTAATCTTTTATATATTCTTTAATTTTTTTAAAAAGTTTATTATACTTTTATACTTTAAAAATTATATTAAAAAATCTTTATTTATAATTACTTTATATATTTTAATATAATATAATACTTTAGTAATTAAGAATTTTTTAAAAATAATTAATTTTTTTACTAAATATATTAGCTTTTTTATTTTTTAATCTTTTATAATATATAAGTTTATAATTAAATTTACTTAAAAATTTAAAATATTTTAATTATTTTTTAAATAACTTTTAAGTAAATATAAAGTAAATAATATTTTAGTAATTAATAAAGATTTTAATATAAAACTTACTTTTTTTATAATATTAATTTTACTATTTTAAATAGTTTTTAATTTTTAAGAATTTTTTATTATAAATTATATAATTAAGTTTAGCTTTATTAAGTTTTTATAAGTAAAATATAATAAAGTAAAGTTTTTTTTTATTATTTTACTAATTTAATACTTTATTAATTATATATTTTAATATATTAATTTTAATTTCTATTAGTTTTTTAAAGTTATATATAACTAATATAGGTTCTAAGGCTATAGTTTATTTAATTATTTAAAATACTTATTTAGCTTTTTTTATTTAATTAAACTTCTAATTTTTTTTTATTATATTAGTTAAAGGTTAAGTAAAAGTTAAAAAGTTTTAAATAAAGTATTAATAATAGTTAACTAGTTTAATAAAACTTTATACTTTTTTAATTAATATTAATATTAACTATTTATTAATTATAGTAATTTTTTTTAAATTTATTTATATAGTTTTAAAAGTAATAATATATTTTAAAAATTCTATTTTTTATATATAAAATTAATATTTCTTAAGGTTTATAAAAAGGTAATTATTTTATAATACTTAAAGTACTAAGTATATATATTCCTTATATTTTTCTTTAGTTTTTAAATATATTAAAATATTATTTAAATATATAATAATAAATTTATTTTAATATTTTTAAAAAATATAATTAATTTTTTTTTAAAAAAATACAGGTATATTTATTAATCCTTAAGGTATTACTAAAAATTTATAAAATTTTCCTAGGGTATTAAAGGCTATTATTTATTTATATTCTTCTTTTATTTAAGTTAATTTATAAATATTAATAAGGTTTAGCTAAAAGTATATTATAGTTTTTTATAATTAATCTTTTACTTTAGATATTAATAGTAAAAGAGTTTAATCTTTAATTATAATATTATTTAATTATTTATAATTAATAATTAATTATAGTTTTTTATTTTTTTTTAAAATAAAAATAATAAAATATTATATTAAGGAATTAAAGATTTTAATATATCCTTTCTCCTTCTATTTCTATATTTATTTATTAAAAGTATTAAATTTTAATTAATTAAAGTTATATAATAGAAAGTATTTTAGTTACTTCCTTTTTTTTAACTTTATTATATAATTATAACGAACCGGGTTCCTATAGGTACTATAGGTCAGCTGTTTCTAAGGGATAAACCTTAGAGTAGTTCTATAGTTTATATTAGCGGAGTAATTAGGTTAGTAAACGGGTAATTTTATTACTAGCTGTAAAATAAAGTATTTAAATATTTAATTTAGTTACTATTAAATAATAATAACTAGCTATTTAAGTATTTTAATAAATAATATAAAGTAAATTTATATATTTAGTTAATTAGGCTAAATTATTAGTAAATATTAATAATCCTATTATAAATTATTTTAATATTTTAGTAATTTACTTATAAATCTTTAAATTATTTAATAATTTAATAATCTATTCCTAATTAGTTAATTAATCTATCTTTTATCTAAGGCCAACTACCCTATAGGCCTATTATTATAATTATAAAAGCTAGGTTATAATATAATACCTCCCTTTTATTAGTCTTATCCTTAAGACTTTATTATAAGTAGTGTATTTCTTATATATTTATAAATAGGTATTTTTTATTTTATTTTTTATTATTTTTATTTAATTAACTTACTTAATTATAATAGATTATATTACTAAAAGTTTTTATTTAAGAATACAGAAGTAGAAAAGTCTTTTTAAATTTATTTTAAGGGGTACTAAAAAAATAAATAAGTACTATTTTTTTTATATTTTAAAAAAGTTTAATAAATATTTATTATTTTTAAATAATTTTTTATAATACTTAAATTATATATAACTTAATAAATTATATTATAATATAAAAGGTTTAATTATTAATTAGTTAAATTAAATATTTACTTAATATTTCTAATTTAAAGATAAGTTTAAATTTATTAAAAATACTTTAGCTAAATTAATTATAAAAGTTTTTTAATTATAAAAATAAAAGAAAATTTAATATAAATAAATATATTATATTATTATATAAGGTATTACTAATTTAGATAAGTTAAATAAGATTAAGTATAAGGGGGCGGAGGCTGCTTATTAAGCTACTATAATATAGTTAATAAAAGGTTTTTTTAAAGCTATCCTTACTTTTTTAAGGTTAAGGGATTATTTAAAGTTATTAACGATAGATCTTAAGCTAGCTTAAGCCTTAGGCTTTAATAAAGTTTTTCCACTAGTATTATTAAGTTCTTAAGATATTTAATAAATTTTTATATTTTTTTTTTCTTTTTTTTATTATACTCTATAGTATTATTTATTATTTTTTTTATTTTTATTATATTAATATTTTTTACTTTATATTTTTCTTTTTCTTTTTTAATAATAATTTTATTTTAAATAAATTTTTTAATTTTTTTATTAATTTATATTTTTTTTAGTAAGGAAATATAAAAAATTAAATATATATATTTTCCTTATTTTTCCTATTATTTTAAAAGTTTAAATTTATAATTTATATTTTTAATTTTTTTTAAAATTTTATAAAGTCTTAGTTTTTTAAAATTAAGTTTATTATTTAACTTATTTATTTTAATATTTACTTATTTATTTCCTTATATATATTAGTATAATTAAATTATATCCCCTTTTTATAAAGTTAGTCCTTTAAACTTATATTTATTTATATATTTAATTATCTTTTATTAAATAAATTTAAGTTATTATTATAGTTTATTATATAATTTAATTATATCTTTTACTTTAATTATAACTTTTTTAATATTTTCCCCTTACCTTAGTAGTTAATAAGCTTTAGATTTAAATCTATAGTTTAAGAAAAATAATAATTTCTTAATTAACTTTAATTTTATATTATTATATATAAGTTATATAATAAGGAGTAATTTTACCTAGTTATTTTATTTAAAGTTAATATAATAGTATAAGTATATTTTAATTATTTAATTAATTTTTTTTATTTATTTATTTATTTATAAATAATAGGCTATATTAACTTTATAATTTATTTTTAATTTAGCTATAAGTACTTTTTAAAATTTAAATATAAATATATTTCCTCTATTAGAGATTATATCTTTTAATAGTTTATAATTACTTATAATATATTTTATTATTATATATATTAATCTTTTTATATTACTAGCTTTTTTAAATAGTATAAAGTAAGTTATTTTTATAAGTTTATTAACTATTATAAAAATATTATTATAAAGTATTTTTATAATTAATTTTTTTAAAAAAAATAGCTTAGTAATTAAGTTAAATAAAATTAAGTTTTATAATTATTATAATATAGGTAGTAGTTATAGCTATTTATATAATTTATACTTAAAGCTTTTAGCTTATCTATATATTATATATTTTAATATAACCTTTTATATTTATATTTTAATACTTTTAAATTTAAAATATTATTTAACTTATTATATAGTTTTTTAAATTCCTTAGTATTTATTAAGCTTATATATATAAACTAATTTTACTATTTTACTTTATAAATCTTCTAATACTTAGATAAGTTTATTTAATATTAAATATTTAATATTTATAAAAATACTTTTTAAATATTATTTATTTTCTTAATTTTTAATATATTCCTTTATATTATTAATAATTAAGTTATTTATTTTAATTTAATATAAGGTATTAATTAATTAAATAACTAGGTCTTTATATTAGTTTTTCTTTAATATTTATACCTTAACTTCTAAGATTTTTTAAAAATAGTTTAAGTATTTATTAAGTATATTAGTATATTTATTATTTAATCTACTATAGTACTTAATAATAAGCTTAAATTTAAAAAATTACTTATAGTATTTAATTTATTTATAAAATAGTTTTTATATTATTATAAAGTAAGTAATATTTTAGTAATCTATAAGAATTATTATTAAAAATTAACTTTCTTTATAATAATATTTTTAATATTATTTACTAAGTACTTAATATATAATTAAAAATTTTTTATTATAAATAAAGTATTTAAGTTTTAGTTTATATAATTTTTTAAAAAAGTAAGTAATTAACTTAAGTTTCTTTTTCTTTATATTATTTAGTTAGCTAAATACTTTATTAATTATATAATTTAAGGTATTAGTTTTAATTATAATAGGTTTATTTAAGTTAAATATTATAAATATTAATATATTTATAAAAGCTTATTTAAAATAATTAAAGGTTTTTTAAGTATTTTATATTAATTTAAATTTAATATTTTTCTTAATTAAGTTTATAAATAATATAATAATTTTTAAAAAGTTTTTAATAAAATATTAATAATAATTTATAAATCTTAAAAAGCTTTATATTTATTTAATATTCTTAAGTAGCTTTTAATTATTAATTACCTTAAGTTTTTTTAAATTTATTTAAATTTTTCTTAAGGTAATAATATATTTTAAGAATATAACCTTTTATATATAAAAATTATATTTCTTAGGTTTTACTAGGAGTTTATTATTTTAAAGTATTTATAATACTTTTTTAATATATTCCTTATATTTTTCTAAGTTTTTAAAATAAATAAAAATATTATTAAAGTATATAATAATAAAATAATTTATATAATTTTATAATATATAGTTAATTATTTTTTAAAAAAATACTAAAGTATTTATAAGTTTAAAAAGTATTACTTAATATTTATAAAGTTTATATTTAATATAAAAAGTAGTTTTTTATATATTACCTTTTTTAATTTAAATAAGGTTATATACTCCCTTAAGGTTTAATAAAGTAAAGATTATAGTTTCTGTAAGTTAGTTTTTAATTTTAAAAATTAATAATAGTAGTATAATATTTTTTTTAATTATTATATTTAACTATTAATAGTTTATAATAAATTAAAGTTTACTATTTTTTTTAAGTATAAATATAACTAAATATTTTACTAAGGATTTAAAAAGTTTAATATATTTTTTCTTTAGTTAATTTTTAATTTATTTATTAAATATTTTAAATTTAATAACACTAAGGTTATAGATTTTATTAAATATTAATACTTTATTATTTATAAATTTAATTTTATAATTTTATTAATTATACTTTAGTAGTTTAATATTTAGTTTTTTATTAAAAACTAATATATATTAAAAGTCTACTAGTATATTTTTTAAATATTTTAGTATTTAGTCTTAGTAATATAGTTTTTTAACCTTTTATATAATTAAGTTAAAAAATCTAAGTTATTTTTTTTTTAGTTTTTTAATATATTTAATTATCCTTAGGAGTTTCTTTAGCTCTTTAAATTATACTTATTTTATAACTTTTTTATTTTTTATATATTTTTTTATTTTTTTATATAATATAAGGGTTATTAATCCTATTATTAAAGATATTATAATATTTTATTAATTTTCCTAATTTAGTTATAGTTTTATTAATATATTAATTAGTTAAATATAAAGTTATTATTTTACATAATTTTCTTTTTAATTAATATTAAGGTTATATAACTTTAGTTAATTATATTCTAAAAATATATTATATTTTATAATATTTATAATATTAAATTTAAATATATTTTTAATTTTACTAAATTAAATAATAAAGTAATTAATTTTATAGTTAATAATTTTATTATTATAAATAAACTATTATTTTTTAATATTTATAAAAGTATATAGTTTCTTTTTTTTATAATAGTTTAACTATAGGTAGTTAACTAATTAAGGTATAATATAGCTTATTATAGCTCCAGAGTTTATATAAATTATAATTAGTTTATTATTTAACTATTTATTTACTAAAAGTTTTTATAATTTCTTTCCTTTTATTATAGTATTTAGGTTATAGTAAGTTATATTATTAATATTATTATAATAATTATTATTATTTTAGGTTATTTTATTATTTTACTTTTTATTATAAAGGTTATTTTTAATATTATTTAATTTTAAAGTAATTTAGCTTAGTTTATAAGCTTAAATATTATATTATTTATACTAAATATATTTAGGTTTTAGGATATACTTATTAATAAGCTTATAGTATTTTTAAAAATTATTTTAATTAATCTTTTATACCTTAGTATTATAACTATATCTACTAATATACTTTTTAAAGTTAAAACTTTACTATACTAGGTTCTTAGTAATATATATAAGTATATAATATTAATATTAGTATTTTATATAATTATCTTTATTATAAAGTATAAACTTATTTTATATATAGTTAATAGTTTTATAATTTTTATACTATTTAATAAGTTTATATAAAATATATTATTTATATAAAAGTAATTTATAATTAGTAATATTAACTTTATTATATTAGTCTATAAGTAAAATATTATTAATGTAATATAATATTAATTTTATTACCTTAGGTTTAAGGTATTAAGTATTAAAATATTATTAAAACTTTTTTTCTAATACCTAAGTCTTATTATAAATATTAATTAAGTTAATTTTTAAAATTCTTTTTTATTACTTAATAAGCTTTTTTAATATAAGGCTTACTAGTAGTATAGTATTTAAAAAACTATTATAGTTATAGGTAATTTTATTTTTACTTTTATTATCCTTTTTATTTAAGAGTTTTTATCTATAGGAATATTTAAGTCCTTAGGGTTTTTATAATCTATAGTTTAAGTATAGTTTACTAATATTAAAGTTAGTATATTTTATATTATAGTCTTATTATATAATACTATATTTTTATTATATAAATTCTTTTTATTTTTATTTATAAAATACTTTTTTTTCTTCTTTAAAGTTATACTAAGAGTTTAAAGTACTTTCTTAGGTAGTTTCCTTAAGTATATTTAAGGTTTATATTTTAAGTCCTTTAGGGAATTAACTTAATTTTTATTTATTACTAAAATATATTTAATATTTATTATTATAATATACTAAAAAATATAATATATTATAGTTTACTAAGGGTTATATAGTATTAATTACTTAAGGTTTTAAAATAAATATAAATTTTTTATTATTATTTTTCTTTAGAGTTTAGTAATACTTTTTTATATATTTTTTTTTTATAATTATAGTATTTAATATTTTTATATTATACTTTAATAATACTAAGGTTTATAAGCCTTAGTTTTTTATTATTATAAATTATAAAGTCCTTTTTCTTTTCTTAGTTAATATTATTTTTAAAATAAAGGTACCTTAGGATTATTTTCTAAAAATTCCTTTTTTACTTATATTTTTAATATTATTAAAATTATTATTTATTAATATAAATAATTTTTTTAGTAAGTTTATTAAATATATTAGGTTTTTTATTTTTAAAAAGTTTATCCTTAATATTTAAGTTAAGTCTTTAATAATAAAGTATTTACTATACTTTATTATTAAAGTTAATTCTAATAGCTAAGTATATAAAAGTAATAGTATACTTTACGTAAGGTTTTTTTTATTTAATTTAAAAAAGTATATCTTTAGTTTTTTTAAACTTATTAATTTTTCTATATAGTTTTTTAAGCTATTATTTAAATATAGTATAGTTTATAAATAAGGTAATTATATATAGTTTTTTAAAAGTCTTTTCTTACTTAAAATCCCTAAGATATAATTTAAATTAATTTTTAGTAGTTTTAATTAAGTAAATTTCTATAGTTTAGATTTTTATAATATTATTAGCTATAGTAGTTAAAAAGTAACTAAAGTAGTTTTTTATATTTATAAAAAACTTTTAAATTTACTTAAGGTTTTTTTTAAATTTATTAAATAGTAGTAATTTAATAATTTCTTTAGGTTTTTATTATTATACTACAGGGGCTAAGTTTACTATAAGGTTTACTATTAATTATCTTTAAAAAGTTATAATAATAACTTCCTAAGTAATAATTATTTATTATAATTACTTTACAAAAGCTTTAAATATTAAAAAGTATTACTTAGCTTTTTATATATTAACTAATAGTTAAAAAACTATTTTAATATTTTTAAAAATATTTTTAAAATTATTTTATATTTTAATATTATTATTATAACTACTTTAAGCTTTACTTTTATAATTAATATTATTATTTAAAATTCTAAAGCTTATAAACTATTAAGTTTTTAATATTTTATTACCTATAGGTCTAAAGTAACTGTTTAAATAAAAGTTATTATTATATAATAAACTAGGTTTCTATAGGTACTATAGGTTAGCTATTTTTAAAGAATAAACCTTAAAGTAGTTTTATAATTTATATTAGTGAAGTAATTAAGTTAGTAAATAAGTAATTTTATTACTAGCTGTAAAATAAAATATTTAAATATTTAATCTAATTACTATTAAATAATAATAACTAGCTATTTAAGTATTTTAATAAGTAATATAAAGTAGACTTATATATTTAATTAGCTAGGCTAGATTATTAGTAAATATTAATAATCCTATTGTAAATTATCTTAATATTTTAATAATCTACTTATAAATCTTTAGATTATTTAATAATTTAATAATCTATTCCTAATTAGTTAATTAGTTTATTTTTTATCTAAGGCTGACTACCCTGTAGGCCTATTATTATAACTATAAGAGCCAGGTTATAATAATAATTTTATTTAGTATATAATAGTATTTATATACTTCCGTTAAGATTAATTAAGGTCTTTTAAAATAAAGCCTTAAACTTTTAATATTATTTTAGAATATTAGTTATTAAGTTTATAAATTTTTCTTTTTCCTCTTAGTTATTTTTTTTTTATAATTTCTAAGAATTAATTAAGTTTATATAAATCTTATTTTCTTTTAGTAAACTTTTTTAAAAATTAAGCTTTTATAGCTTTAAATTATTTTTATTATTATTATATAAGAATTTTTTTAAGCTTAAGGAGTTAAGGTTTTTAACTTTTTTTATTTTTTTTTAAAGTTTTTTTATTACTTTATTAATAAATTAAGCCTTTACTTTATATTATTAAAGGTTTATATTAATATAACTATAATATACCTAAGATAATATTATATTTTAAAGTATTAATAATATTATATATTACTAAAGTAGTTTAACTAAATACTTTAAAATATAGGTAATTAATTTATCTTTTTACTTATTTATTATTATATTTAAACTATTTTTCTTCTTTATAAAAAAGTTAATATAGTTTTTTTTTTATTTTTATAATAACTATAGGTATATTATAATTATAGTTAATATATAATTTTTATTTACTTTAAAGTTTACTAAAACTTTAAGTAATTTTTTATTTTATATTATTATAAAAGTAATTTTCTTTTTAAAAACTATTTATTTTTTATTACTATTATATTTATATTTTTTTTTAAAAAATATAAACTTTTTATTAGTTTTATAATACCTTTTATTTAAAAACTATTTTAGTTTTTTAAATATTAATTTTTAATTTTATATAATATATATAATTTATAGTAAAAGTTTTTATAATTTTCTTATTTTACTATTCTATAGTATAGTTTTATTTATTTAATATAAATTTTATAAATAATTTTATTATTTTATAAATTATTTAAAATTTTTTAATATTTATAATATCTTTTAAGTAATTCTTTAAGTACTCTTATATAAGTTCTAAAGTTAAATTTAATTTTATATAATTAGTTTATTAATTATTATCCTATAGCTTATTTTTCTTCTAAAACTAAATTATATTAATTTTTTAACTTATACCTTTAATATTTAAAGTAATTTAGTTTATTATATTATTAATACTATTTAAAAGTATATACTTTAGTTCCTTTATTTTAATTATATTATTAAATAAGTTTTAAAATTTAATAAATAATATACTAATAGCTTAAGTAATTTTTTATTTATTTATTATTTTTATATTTATAAGGTATTATTAAATAAGGTTTAAATATTATAATTTATAATTTTTAAAATTTATAAATAACCTTTTATTTACTATACTATTTTTTATAATAAAGGTTTATAATAAAAATTACTAAATTTTATTATAAAAAAGTATTATATTTTACTTTTTACTTTAAATAATATATATATTAATAAATAATATAATTTATTTAATAAATTTAGTAATAGTTATTATTTATAAAATTAATTTAAAAGTAGTTTTAAAGTATTTACTAATATTTTCCTTTAAGTCCTTATATTTTATCTATATTTAGACTTATAATAATTTATTATTTATTATTATATACTTACTATTACATAAGCCTATTTTAAATTTCTTAGTAAATAAAAGTCTTAATATTTTATTTAAGGTTATAAGTATTAACTTATTATTATAATTTAATAAATTTATTAATTTCTTTAAATTTATTTTTAATAAAATTAATAATATTTTTAACTTATCTTTTATATAAAGGTAACTTATAGTTTTATTAAGCTATAGCTTTAGCTATAGGTTTTTTAATTAAATTAAGTATATTATTAAGTAAGGTTATTCCTCTTAGTTTATTTAATTTTCTTAGTTTTTCCTTATACTAAAGGTAGCTATTATTTTTTTATTATAATAAATTAAAAAATTATTTATTTATATTTATAATATAAACTTTTTTCCTTAGTTTTAGAATTTTATTTTTATATTTTTTTTTAAATACTTAATAATTTCTAGCTATATAATTATTTTTATTATAATTATAATATTTAATTTTTTTTTTATATTATAAAATATTTAAATTTATTTTTCTAAGTTTATTACTATTATTTTTAGTAATTTCTTTATTTTATTTTTTACTTTAGTTAACTTAATATTTATTTTATTAATATTATTAAGTAGTATTAGTCTTAAGTTTATATAATAGATTATTTACTTATATATAAATATTTATAAATAAAACTAAGGTATATATAGATTAATTAATATTATAAACCTTTTCTTTAACTTTTTTTTTAAGTTTATTATAAAAGTATTTAATAAAAGCTAATTTATTTTAATTAAATTATATAGTAATATTTTAAAATTTTATAATATAATTTAAGTATTTTTTTTTTAGTATATATTAACTAAAGTATTTTTAATTATTTTAATTTTATTAATATTTTTAAATATTTTTTTTAATTTAAAAATATATTTATTATAATTATTAAAAATTTACTAAGTTTATTTTTCTATTTCTTTAACTAAGTTTTTTAAATAATTATTTAAAATAAGTTTAAATTATTTTAAAGTAATATTTTTAAAGTATAAAGTAGTAAAGTAAAATTTTTTTTAATAATATTAAAAGTATTTTTAAAATTTTTAAAATATACTTTAAGTTAAATTAAATATAAGTAAAGTTTTTTAATATTTTTTTTAAATATAAAAAATAATTATTATTTAATAAAGATTTTAATATTAATTAATTTAAGTTTTTTTTTATTAAGTTTTTTAACTAAAACTTTATTAAATTAATATATATTTTTAATAAATATTAAAAGTTTTTTATTTTTAAATAATAAAATATTAAGTAAGTTTTTTATAAAATTCTTTTTATTTTTATTAATTATAAATATATTAGGCTTAGTAATTAAAGTATTAATAATTAAATTAAATTTAGGTATAATAATTTATATTACTTAAAGGTTATTTAGTATTTTTTTAAATAAAAGTTATTAATATATAATATCTTAACCTAATACTTAAATAATATAAAGTAAATTTCTAAGGTAATAAACTAAAGTTAATTAATTTATATTAATAAAAAAAATAAAAAATAACTTTAAGTAATTATAATTATAAAATAAATAAAATATAATAAAAATTTAGTTTATATTTAATTTTAATATTTTATTAATAATTATTTATCTAAGTTATTTAAAAAGTATAAAAAATTAAATTTTATATATTTAATTATTCTTAGTAACTTACTTTTAAAATCATAAGCCTAAGTATAAAATTACTATCCTAATAGTAATCCTTCTAAAGTAGCTTACAGTCTGCTTATTGCTTTTACAGCAATTAGTCCTTTAGATCTAAAGTTCTTCCAGGGTATATTCTTAATGTACCTTTTGATCCTGGATCAGGCTGTAACATCTTCACTCTATACCATCGGCTTGTTTAATATCTCTCCTCAGTGTATCTCAAGTGTAATGGAAGCATCTGCGTGTTGTTTCTAGATGCTGAGTGCCAATACGCCTTTGTGTCTCATATACCCTGGTCTATTATTAACACCAGCTGTCTTGTATTGCTCCTGGGTGCTCAATGCATTCAACCTTATTAATTGGCGTGTTCAAGCCATGATTCCTTTCAATCAGCACCAGCCATCAAAACTTTTTTTCGACCAATTTTGCCAACTGAATGACAGACATGCCACATGAAGTATGACTTTCGTTTAAATATGGGAATTGGCCTTCAAAATCAGCGCTCCTTAGTCTGCAAGAAATTGAAGTTGGAGAGTTCTCTTAGATCGAATCCCCCCTCAACTAGTCTTGCCCCATTTTTTATGAAAGGTAAACTGCTGCCGCAATTCATATATATATATATATATATATACAATTTTTGGTCCAGGTCTAGATCCTTCTTTTTCTGTAATTCTCGGGATGATAACGTTATTGATGTCGGCGGTCAAGGGTATGACATGTGGTGACATTGATTGTGTGGAGCGGGATGCTGGATGCTAAACCCAAAAAGAGACGATTAATAAATTTCATTACAAATTAAACTAACCATTCTGGTTCTTCTCTGTCTCGCCCGGTCAGTTAAAAAGACCTTGGCTTTCCACATCATGTCGGAGTGTGTAACGTGGATATGCCCGTGGCAGTAATAGTGAGAAACGAAATCACCACATTGAACCGAATCTATCACCATCTTCAGGCCATCTCTGTACAATAGTGAGCCAAAGCCTTGCGATGTCGCCTCTGGAAGAACAAAGCACCGCGAATGTACAGAAACGTTTGCTCTCAAGCTTAAAATAGAACAAACCGTTGATCTTCGTTAATAGTCACGCCGGATACGAAGCCGCATTGCACAACAAGCATATCGGAAACGGCATAAAGAGAAATTCGATTCTTCGCAAAAGCGAGCACAAGACCTACAAGTTGCTGCCCAGCGCGCTTGCACAGTGTTCACGGACTTGACCAGTTCCCTTATCCGGTCCGGGGTAATCCCAAAGGACACAAGCCTCAGCATTGAAGTCTTAAACGCAATGAAAGAATTTCGTCATGTAGCAAAGGTTGTGGACGGGGAGAGTCAACGATCTGATTCCGGAGATGTGGGTCAACCTCTAGAGGAAGATCTGGATAATCTAAATGCAACGGAAGCAATGCCATTAGACGATCACATGGGTTCAACAATGGCGAATGCTATACAACCCAATCTAGAAAAAGGCAAAAATACTATCCACTTCGAAAGCGAGTCTACCTCCACCCATCACCAAATCGACCAACTTGACCAAAATGCTTACCCACAACCACCCGACAACCGGATCTTGAGGTTTTCAGATATTTGGACTCACGCTGTCTTTTCGAAATCGTGACGATATTCTGTCAGAATTCCAATGGTGGCTTGGTCCAGGCCAGTCTCTGGCTTCCCGCTTAAAACAAGCACGAAACTACCCCGGCGTTCCAACGAGTGAAACTTATCCCAGTGTAGAGGATGTGGTCGTGTTGCTTCATGATGTCGGAATAGTCAACTGGCAAGACGACATGCTCGATTTTTCCAACTCGTCAAGTCTTCTTCACAACCTAGAAGCCAATGTTGGATTCCATCCTTTGATAGAACATGGTTTTGGCCTGTTAAACACAGACACATCCATATCACAAGGTTATTCGACACCACACTCGGAGTCCCCATGGCGAAGAGTGCCGGCCCTGCAGGCATTCAACTTTAATTCTCTTATGGGCAATTTATCAAAGGAAGAAGACCATGGAAAAGAAAGCCACACACAGGCCTTTCCCACCGTCGAAGAAAACGGAAGGAGACGCTTCCCAATCTCCATCCTCCTTCAGAGCTTAGCTAATATATCAGTCTGCTTATCAATTGGTCCTGGATATCCTCAGCAAGCAGTGAAATCGCTGATATACGCGGCCATATCTGGAATTCCCATGCAATAAATATTAATACTAAAGGCTAGTGTAGGACACTCTGGGTTTCTACTGCGCTCGCAGCGGCTTCGCGTGCATGTGAGGGAGAAATCTCTTGTATATCCTCTGTAATGTGTTGCAGTTTGGTATTGTAATGGATCATCTGACGTTCATCCATCCTTGGTATGAGAATATTTTCCGCATTCTTAACGCGGTAGAATCGCGATTAGGCTCTTTTCAATATTGACAGCCTTTCTCCCATCTCAATATCGTGCGAGAGGGCAACATTTGTTTTGTCACTCAAAAATATGATGCTCGAGGGGAACAGCTTCCTTAAGCCAAAATATCATGAGCATATCATTTCCCGAACAAGCAACTTTTCCTCGGGTCAGATAAGAAGCGATGTGACTCTGTATATTCTCTCGGACTCACTTAAATCGGGCGCACGGCACATCATCCATAGCCCAGAAAGGAAATACGACGTGGGATCAAGGTGGCAGTGTAATGCCTCAACACGCGGACTCGGCTCCTACATCCGTGGAGTCCATGGATAGCGGAGGTACGAGCACAGCAGTGATTCAGGAGCTTTTACAGACAAAATAATTGAGCAAGGAAACACTACTTGTCCTAGTACTGGGAGCTTGGACTCCTGGAACGGGGATAAAGCGGGTATGTTTGTTTGGCTTGTTGTGTAATTCGTCTACTATGTCAATACGTGTCTCAGGAGCCGAAACTATCCCTGAGCTGCCCCTGTGAGGATGTTCTTTGTAAAATATTAGCGTTTTGATGCGGCGGAGTGCCGGCTGTCAAAATAGCGCCGCTCCGAGACGCATGTGGATCACGAAGTGTTGAATCGAAGCTGATGTTCGCCGTAAACAGCTCCGTGCTTTGTACCTATTGGGACATCATTTTTTCTCTCAGTGTGACTCGGTCTTGTCCGCCGCCAAACGCGTAAGGAACATTTCGTATTACTCCGTACTCCGGACATAGCCCGGCATTTACCTGCCGTGCTATATGTTAACGCCGACATGTGTGTTTTGAGGGATAGCGTGCGGGTAGCTCTCTTGGTCCGCAGCCACATGTCCTAAAACGGCGATGAGGCGATCGCGCGCATGTATAACGGCCAATTATGTATAGGCTTTGTAGATGCCAAGGATGTGTCCTCATCGTACCAGTAGCATCACGAGTGGGGGTTGCCTTCTTGTAGCGCAGAATGCTACTGTGGTAAATGGCCAGTCCTCGGAGGCTTCTGTTGCATACACCACCGCGGCGATCCCCGTCCCAGCCCTCTCGCTCCTAGTATAAACTCACAGAATTCATACTAGACTTCTCGGCCACAGATGACACTATTGACGACGTTACACAGAAATATTCTCTTAGCTAGGTAGATGACATAACATATCTCAAACAACCTCTATATGACTATAAGTATACAGTACTTGAACAGCCATTTATGAATGACTCTCGTCGATAAGAATCGGGAGAATCGGCACCGTGGTGTTTCGATGAAAGTGGCAGAACGTGATAATGTGGCCCAATGAAGCCACCTAATGAAGCATGTACACTAAAGCATTGAGGTTGAGACTGGGCAATAAATGACACATACAGTACCCCTTTCGTCATTACCTGACATAGTAATTGGAGAGCTAGATGAGCTAACTGCGGACTCGGAGGTCGTAGCGGGTGCTTACAGAAGTTCACCCGGCATCGTGTTGTGTGTATTTTGCCCTCCGATAGTTGTAAGAGCTCAACATTTCTTCTACTAGTGTATGTAACATATCACGGACAGAAACAAGGCCCTATCCTCGGGATCGGGTACCTTCCATATACCATGCCGATAAAGGGGCGCGACATGATCCACTTGATGTTGATCCCTGAAAGAGGAAATATGGCTCCAGCTGTGGCACTTTCGGGCCACCGATTCGCGAGACTGTAACGGTGCAGGGCGCAGGAGAACTGCTGGGGGCGGCGAGGCTACCTTGTGACGTCGTCGTCGTCTGCTTCTAGAATGTTAAGACACAGCAGCCGGCAAAAATGATATAAATGGTGATGCTCGCTTTGGCCAGAACACCTCTAAAAATCATCTCATAATAAATAGGACACTCACAATCTCTACAACAACTACACATCAGCTTTGATCAGCGGATTTACTGCCACACTTGATAAGTAGATATGAACGGACACATCAGTTCAAAGTCCCAGCCCGGGCAACGACTTTTAGTCAACATCGTTGATGGTTATGCAGCCTCCGACCCTCAACGAGTTTTCATCTATCAGCCGGTTTCCAGCAATCTCGAAGATGGCTATCGCCCCATCACGTTCAAAGATGTCTCAAACGCTGTAAACCACGTGGCTGGTGAGCTACTTCAACAGGCCCCAGAAAATATTTCGCAGACAGACTCTTTTCCCACGGTAGCTTATATCGGACCAAGCGACGTACGATACGTCATTATCATGCTTGCCTGCATAAAAGCTCATCATAAAGCCCTGTTCATTTCGCCTCGCAATAGTCTTGAGGCTCAAATTTCGCTTTTCAAAGCCACAGAATGCACACGGATCATGTACGATGCGTCCATGCAATCCACCATAGAGTCATGGCTTCAGTCATATCCTATGCCAGCAACGGCGGCCCCCGATTGGAGCGTTTGGATCGAATCAACGGCTCCTCATGTACCATACAACACGCCGTTTGAAGAAGCAAGATGGCACCCCATGTTTGTTGCGCATACGAGTGGCTCTACAGGCATTCCAAAGCCTGTGACTGTTCGCCAAGGAAGCCTTGCGATCGTTGATGGCCTACAAGAGGCATCTTTTCTAGATGGTGCTCCTTCAATCTGGAGCTGGTGGGGTGCCAACAGCTCAAAGATGTTTTCGCCAATGCCCACATTTCACATGGCCGGAGTTGCTTGTATGGTAATCTTTGGCATTTACCACGGCGTTCCGGTAGTTCTAGGGGTGCCCAATCGTCCTCTGAGTGCAGACCTAGTGGCAGAGTGCCTGGTCCACTCGCAGGCTGATTCCGCAGTTCTACCTCCCTCAATTATCGAGGACATGAGTGTGAATGATGAGCACGTTCAGCTCCTAGCTAATTTGAAGAGCACTGGTTTTGGCGGAGGTAAGAAAAAAGCCTGAGTTCTTCCACTTTCCCATTCTTATGGCACCAACTAATAGTAGATGGATAGGCAATCTTGCCCCTCTGATAGGAGATGCACTTGTTAGAAGAGGCGTTAGGCTCGTGAATATTATATCTTCGACCGAGTAAGCTAAAGAGCACTAAAGAATTGTAAAAGTTTATAGCTAATGTGTCTAGGATTGCACCTTATCTGATTCACCACCAGGCTGATCCCACATTATGGCAATGGATTGTCATCAATGCGGAAGAAATGGGTGCTGAGTTCCGTTTAATAGCCGACGACGATGTTTACGAGATGTTTATCCGCCGCGAACAAATTGGGGAACCAGGGCGAAAAATCCTCTTTTACACTTTCCCAGACAAGACCGAATGGTCTACAGGCGACATGTATAAGAAGCATCCAACGAAGCCAAACCATTGGCTATACCACGGCCGCACGGATAACGTGATCGTTTTCTCTACAGGCGAGAAGCTCAATCCTGTTACAATTGAGGCCGCTGTGGTGGGCCATCCGGCTATCAAGCTCGCCCTTGTAGTAGGGCAGCAACGGTTCCAGCCCGCTTTGATCTTGGAGCCGTACGAACACCCAAAAGACGAAGCAGCCGAAGAAGCTCTCATCAGCAGTGTGTGGAGCATTGTCGAAGAGGTTAACAAGGTCACTGTGGCTCATGGAAGAATTACTCGTGATATGATTGCCATCTCAGATCCCACCATACCATTTGCATTAGCACCCAAAGGCACGATGCAACGAATGGCAACTGTAAGGCTTTACAAAGACTTCATCGACAGACTGTATGCGCAGACGGACGAGGCGTTCAAAATAAAGGATGCAATTGCGCCGCTAGATATTTCTAGTCCAGAGTCTCTAACGCAGTCCATAGTGGACATTGTCGAATCCATGACTGGTATATCCGGAATTAAATCCGAGTCTGATATCTTCAGCCTTGGTGTTGATTCAATGCAGGTTCTGACTCTTTCAAAAACTCTGCGCTCAGCCTTGGAATTCGCTGGTATAAAGTCTGGCAAGGATGCTGTTGCTGCTAGAGTCATCTACGCAAATCCAACAATAAGCGGACTGGCCAATTATCTATTCTCGACGGCCATCATTGGCCAAAACGAGGACGATACGTCTGCGAAAGAGATCAGTGACATGGTTGAAATCCTTTCAGAGTACAGTGCGGACCTGCCGCCTCCAACCATGGATCAACTGCTTCCTCTGGATGAAGCACAAACGGTTATCGTTACCGGCACTACGGGATCACTTGGTGCCTACATGCTTGACCGTCTGATTGGGAATCCTCGAGTTGCCAAGGTCATTGCGTTCAACCGCGGCCAAGATGGAGGACGCTCCCGCCAGCCCGCCTACAGTGCTGCTAGAGGATTGAGCACCGACTTTTCCAAAGTCGAGTTCCTCAGCGTCGATTTGTCCAAGCCATACTTCAATCTCTCTGAGGTTAAGTATAATGATATCCTAGCCACGGCAGACCGCATCATACACAATGCATGGCCAGTCAACTTCAACATCAGCGTCAACTCGTTCAAGCCCTATATTTTGGGAGTTCGCCAGCTGGTCGAGTTCTCTAATAAGGCAGCCAAAAAAGTTCCCATCGTCTTCATCTCAAGTATCGGTACTGTTCAAGGGTGGACAAAGTCAGAGCCGATTCCTGAGCATCGCCTCGATGACGTGACATTGCCAAAGATGGGTTATGGTCAATCAAAATTTGCTGCAAGCTCTATTCTAGATGCCGCCGTTGAGCAATCCGGGGTCCCTGCCGCCATAATTCGGGTCGGCCAAATCGCCGGCGCGCGAACCAAAGAAGGCACCTGGAACCCCCAAGAATTCATACCAAGTCTAATCGCCAGCTCAGTTCATATGGGTATCCTGCCGGCCAGTTTGGGTCCTCAAGACGTTGTGGACTGGACGCCGGTGGAAGACATTGCGGGATTGGTTTTGGATGTCGCTGGCATCAACCAGAAGATTCCTCTGTCAAACATCTCAGGATACTTCCATGGAGTCAACCCGACGGCTACGAGCTGGGCTGAGATTGCTAAAACCCTCAAAAACTACTACAGAGGAAGGATCAAGGCTCTCGTTCCGTTCGATGAGTGGATTCGTGCTCTTGAAGCCAGTGCTATCGATGCGACAGCAGAGGAGGTGGAGAAAAATCCAGGAATCAAGCTTCTTGACACATACAAGGGAATGGATGAGCAAGGGAAGGCAGGTATCGGCCACATTTATTTCGATGTCAACAGGACTGTGGCACATAGTCAGACCATGAGGAAGCTCGGGCCGATCGACGAGACGTTGATCAAAAACTGGTGTGATCAGTGGGACTACTAATGTCAATAGATATGGAAGCAAGAGAAGGTTCAAGGTCTAGAAATTCTACTGCTTAGAATAAGTCAGCTCTGTCAGTTTGAGTAAAGATACCATAATGGGAAGCTGTCAATTGAAAATGTGTTGCATCTGTCCAGCAGAATATGGGCCTCCACAGAGATGTAATCAAGATGTGCAAGCATCGCTTTGTGCCAATTACCAATGTCACTTTGTTATCACTTGCTCAATGTCATTCATTGGCCCATTAGGTTCTATGGAGTACCATCCTCCGTACTCTACGTCTTTCTCATACTTTAAATGGAAATGTCATTTTCCAAAAATAGGCTCTATTTAGCCATTGTTGGGGAACCCCACCGCCTCTATTCATGGTCCGCTCAGAGATCATTCCATCACCCTACTCTGTACATGTTGGTAATTACGTCATTTGTTTTCTGTTCCCCTTGATACAAATTGCGAATCTCGCCGGTTTCTACTTCGCATACCTTAGCAGTGACAAGGTTGAGTAAGGGAGCGTATTAGAGCGAGCCACGTACCAGCCTCCAACGACGACTGCATATGCTAATAAGACAAGCAGAGGAAAGCGTTATTCAGCAGTGCATCACCTCCTGAGTCTGTGCTTTACAGGTAAACGGGAAGAGAAGAACCAATTAAAAAGGCGTTGGGCCGCGGACTGCAGAAACCCCCACAACGAGGGGTCTGGGTTTACTTTGGGCGAGATTTGGAGTGTCATTCCCCTGGACGATTCCTTTTAAAAATCCAGAAAACAGATATCTTTCTGGAATACGAATTGCTCTTTACACAGCGCGGAGTATTTCCAAAGGCCATCCATCATTGGTATTACCACGGTTGGCTCAGGTTTGTCATATGAACCAGCCATGATGGAGGAGACGGCTGCCGAGTTCACGCTATTTTCCCGTTTGCCAGCAGAGCTGCGGTTCAAGATATGGGAATCCGTGCCAAGGCCTACTCGGGTGATTGGGATACTACCTCCAGCTGCTCGATGGTATCGACACCATTATCGCGCTATTGGTACTAGAACAAGTGCCGTAGTGGAAGAAAAGGACCCTCTCCAGCGCTACAATTATCGATACATTGTGCAGCCCAAGAAACATGCGATATTCCCACCGCTTCACGCATGTCGCGAAGCCCGAGATATTTGGAAACCACACTTTTTCCAACCCTCTCGCCTTTTCCACGCGTCAAATATCACCATTCGCTTCGACACTCCTTTCATCAGCTATGACACTGATATCTTCGCCATCTTTGACGGTTGGCCCCCGAATGGCATTCCTTCGGATCTTTTCCTCGATCCGCTACTGGCTGACAGCGGTGACCAATCCTTGGACGGGTTTATCGCCCTCGACCGAAGCCGAATACGGAACCTCGCCCTATGCGAAATTCCGGGAGATCTCACAGGTTTCGCAAATGCCATTTCGATTCGGCAATTGCCAAACTTACAAACGCTGACTATCATGGCTTTGGGGCCTGACGAGAAACGGAAGCCCGAATCTCTGGCTTCTGAGGGGAGCGGCGGCGACATCGCCTACAGTTTACCGGTGCTCGAGATGTTGGCAGTCGATGTGCAACGGATTGCTGCAGATATCCATGATATACCACCAGAGTTGGTTCAAAACAGCCCATTTCTAACCGATGCAAGATTGCGGCATGCTATCGCTTTGTCACCGAGTATACGGCCACTCATTCGGTACAAACAATTCGTGCTATCTCTGCTTTGGCATGAACTCAGAGAGCCGAACGCAGTGGGAGCGATAACAGAATCTTGGTGGGAATATACGGAGTACCTATTTAGTAACCGCATGGATGACGATGAAGAATGTCCATTAAATCTGCCTGGCTGTGGTGTTCATGGCCACACAAAGAGAGAGCTGGTGGAATGGGTGCCCAAGTTTGAGGTTAACTACAAGTTGCTATGTGCAACCGAGTGGCGAGATGAGCTGAGAAATATTGGAATTGTCAAGCCATGAGGGATGGACTACCTACATATACAATACAGAGGGTAATTCGTGTTGACAGAAGCTATTTAATACATTTTTATAGGTAGATTTTGAACCTGTACTTGGAACTGGGCTTCACTACAAACCTCCATTTGAGCATCTCCCAAATTGATGGCTTTTCTTTCGTGTCCACATTCCAATGATGATTGTAATGAATCAGACTAAATGGAAACTCCAATTTCAATTTGTAACTTATGTACAGCAAGATTCGCCAAAAGCCACCGTGACGCCAGAGTAAAAGAGGTTTGAATACAAAAGGAGATACATGCTGCAAGCATGTGCAACAGATGCTATTCATTCATCTTAAGATGATGTCAAAGCTTCGTAATCCAATGCCTTTATCATATCGACATCTCGAAGCTACCTCATTGATACCTTATGAGGGATAAAAGAGCATTTGACGCTTATCACTCAGACTTGCGAGGACTGCCAGGGAGGCTGTGGAATCTTTCACCCTCATCCCGAGCGTTCATCTCAAGCGAGTGTGAATCAGAATCGAAGAGAGTACGGGAGGATTCGTGTGGCAAAGCAAAGTGCTCGTCTTCCTTTCCAAGCGGTGTTTCCCTTGGTGAGACCGACGTTGCGTCACTGGTGTTATCATGCGTGCTGCCTTCTGTCTCCTTGGTGGTGAATTCCGAATGGGGAGCAGACGAGAGGACTTCTTCGTGGCTCGCAACTTCACCGGCCTTCAAATCTACTTCCTCAAACTCAGGCTTGAGAGGTCGGGAGATATTCCTCGGCGGAAGGGGAGGTGGCACACGGGCGGGAGTAACTACAGCATCAACTGGAGGAGCGCTGATGGATTGTGATCTAAGATCGGAGGGAGACAAGAATGCAGCTTCGGATTTCTCATCGTCTTCGCTGAAAAAGGTGAGACTGTCGTCTCTGCCCCAGTCGCGGTGTATGCTGTTTTTGCGGCCCTTGGAACTCCAAGGACTATCGTTGACCGCGTTGTAGAAGTCGCCGTTCTCATCGTAAAGGTTTGAGTGCCCAAAGCCGTTGATGACAGGGCTTGTGATTGGAGTTATGACTTCGTCTGTTTGTGTGCCAGCATCGGATGACTCGTAGTGTCGATCAGAGCTCCATCTCAGGCGAGATGATGTATAGCTATCGCGGTTGTTTCTTGTTTCTGATGTTTCCATGCTGCTATTTCTACTGTGGAATTTGGCGTAGACTGGACTAGTTGGGCTTGGATGGTATTCAAACTGGCGGCTCGATGGTCTCGAGCGAGTGCCGGCTTCCACAATATCCAGTCCCTCCTTTTGTAGTGCCAAAAATCCATAAGGATCCGGATCGTCAGGTTCCGGAATTCCAAATAGTTTCCCATCACTGGGAGCCTCGACATTGACGTCACCCGGTGCTGGCTGTCCTTCGAGCTCCTCCATGAGCTCTTCGTCAACATCAGATCGACCTTCAGCGGCCTTTAATGTCTCCATCAGCATTTTAAGCTCTGGAGGTCGATGTCGAACTTTTCCGGCCAAAATGTCGGAAACACCTATCGTCTCTCCATAGAAGCGGGCGTTTTCGTCAGTTCGCTCAATCACGACCGTGCCATCAACCTGGACACCTGCGTAGAAGCCACGGGATTTGAGGTATGTGAATACCGGCCTGTTTGCCTGTTTCCATTTGCCGTCGTTTTCGAGAACTCCACCCATGCCGACAGGTCCGGCGACTGCACTGATCTCTCCACCAAGAGTTGCCCGGATCTTAGTGAATGCTTCAAGGGCCTTGGGATTGTTGATCACCAGTACGCAGTCGTATATGTCAACACCAACCAGGAATCCCAAACCGGCTGTGTGGAGCAAAATGCCCGAAGGGGGTGACCATGATCCATCTTCCTGTCGGGCAACTAGGACTCCAGAACCGCCAGCTCCGGATATCCACAATCCGGTGCGCATAGTTGTGAAGATGGCGAGACCAACGGCATTCTCTATTACTTTTTGAGGAATCTTCTTGATAACTCGTTGTTTCCGCTTCGGGCCGGCATCATCAGCCGGTCGCTCTTCTTCGGTATAGAAGCCATCCTCTATAGCAAATTATATTGTAAGCTTTCATTCAAACAAATTGCATCAAACGAACTGCAGGCGAATGAAAATATGGGACCCGAATTGGATGGCAATGGAATGGAAATGGGCTAATGTCAAAAGAGAGGAAGCAACCGAATTGGGCATCAAGATGATGAACTTGAAAAAGGATCATGTTTTTCGCCCTCCTACTGAGCAAATCCATCTAACAAGAAATCAATACGTACTGCAAAATGATCTCAAAATTCTTGCGGCCTTGTCGCTTTCCTTGTCCAGCGTCGTAGGCCAAAACGCTTCGCTGCCAATGCGATTGGAAAGCCGATTCACGGGTGCTCCGAGCTTATCCGCCCAACCCCAGACCTTGTCGAAGCCCTTCTTGCTTGTGGTCTTGGTGGTGTCCCAGGACGGTAGCTTAGACGTCACCTTTTGCATTTTGGTCGCTCGGAGAGTTGGCAAAACAGAAAGAAAGTTGTCGAGGTAGCTACTCCAGAGCTGGAACTGGAAGAGCGATTAATCAACGCTTCGACAGCTTCAGGTCTACGGCTGCCAATTATAAGACATTGCGCAGTGGCGCAGGTCATGTCCCGCACTTTATACTATCATCCAACATGACGCTACCGGTGGACTTCCGCTCCTCCCGATGGCCGCAACAGCTGCTAACTGGCGGGTGACGCATCACTACGGATGAGAACGGATCAGTCGGCGTTGCCGCAAAGAGCTGAGCAACGCCAATTAACTTGGACTTGGATACTTCGAGAATTCAGAACCAAGGCTTTGCAACCCGCCGGAACATACGAGCCAGAACCCGGAGTTGCTTAGGCACTCGGCTATGTAATCACTTATCAATGCCCTGCATTTGTTGCATACTTGTAGGGCGATTTTGTCTGTTTATAAGCGGTCCGTTTCCCTCTTTTTAACCTTGTCTGTCAAAATTGACGCCCTGGAGGATGACGTCGTCACTCCACTTTTTTTCGGACGCGCCACATCTGAGAGGAATTCTGTTGAATCTTTTTTTGCGCTCAGAAACACTTGGGACAGAGATGAGACGGAGGATGAGGTGGCATATGGTGTTGATTGCAATTGTATACAATCCATTTTTTTCTGTTATGTTTTTATTTTTATACCCCGACCACTATTGTGTAGTACCCGGAGAGTCGAGCAGCTTGTCCAGGATGACAGACTCTTGGTTGCTGTGCATTCGGACTAAAGCACGCATCTTGGCGATGAGACCCGGCAGCATGGATAACCAGCTCGAAGAGGTTTCTTGGGTCTCTTGCTTAAAGCACATATATTGGCAACTAATGTATGCGTTCTAAGCAAGAGACCCAAGAAGCTTCTTCGAGCTGGTCATCTATGTTTTTTAAATAACAAAATTTCTCTTAGCTCCTCTAGAGGGCAGCGTTTGGCATAAGGCTTCGATGGATCAGAAGCAAAGTCCGCCGCAGGGCATCTTCTGTAGGCTCCGCAAGGCGGCGGCAGAAAGCACTCGCGTTGTCGATATCTGCTTAGGCCGAGAATGCGCGCATTCAGGTGCTTCTATATGAGGCAGAACGCATACATTACAAATAGGCCAATCTTCTTTGGTTTCGGTGAGGTTGCGGCAGAAAGCGCTCACTGTGCGGACGTCGCTCCTCAGGTCAAGAGCACGCGCATTCATGCGTGCTAATATTTGGCGGAACACACACATTACATTGCAGATAGGCCAACCAACTTTACCAATCACCCCTAGCACAGCATTGCTGCCTATCAGGTGGCAGTATTCTGCCTAAATGCATCAAGATGTCTCGTCATTGATAAAATTGTAGATGAAAATCTTGACTTCATCTAAATTGTTCATAGCCCGCTGCGGTTTGACTTCCCACGTTGACTAGATACATTTTATTCCTATTTTGTCACTATCATGGATATTACGGGCCTTGCTATCGGTATCGTGGATCTCTACACCACATGTCGAGACTGTTACAACTTCTTCACCACTGTGAGAGCTGCAGAGGCTGAATCTTCAGCTCACCTGCGCGAATTGGAGATTCAGCAGTCAATTCTCAAAGCATGGGGCTTCTATTGGCAAATTCACAACGAGGGCGGCAGCGAACCAGAACATTCCGATCCCACCAGACGAAAGCAAACCAAACTTCATAAGTATCTCTTGAGCAACCGATTCAAGGCCAAAGGCGTCTTCAAGACACTTTCTGCCCTTGCAGATACACTATCCGATCAAGATAAACTCATCAAGCGGTATGGTATCCGGCTTCAACCAGCCCAGGCCATCCAGGATGAAACACAATTGATGAATAACGCCCAATTGGCCATCTCAGGCACTACAACTGAGGATGTCAAGCCTGTGATTAGTGAAGTCAGGAGTCGTCTCTCTTTGCTTAATAAATTTAAATGGTCTTTGAAAGACAAGGACAACTTCAAGAAACTCATTGCCGACTTGAGATCTCACAGCGATTCACTCTATCGCCTTTGCCCCGAAAACGCATTCGAGTCAATGAACATATATCTCACTATGGAGTGTTTGGCCAGGGAGGAGTCACCAACAGGCCTGGAGTGGACTTCAAGCCTCGCAACTCAGCTTGCTGAGGGCGATGAACAGTCTTCAGTGCGGAAAGGCTACAAATTACTGGCTTCGGCGGCCACTTTGAAAGCATCGGTTTATCAAAACAGAGTCAAGTCGGACGCAGATGACAGCACTCTCACCAGCATTGGCGAAGGGCAACGCGAGATGCGGTATTTGGGAAAAAGCCTTGCCCTATTTGAAGGGCAGATCGTTTACAGGGAAATGCGAGACTACCGCGGACCGCCTGAACTCACTCCAGAGCAGAAACTGAGATTAAAGCGTCGTCAAAACCGGGCGCGCTCCTTGGCATCATCGCGAATAGATAAAATCATGAACAGCCATCCCGTCAGGGCTGACATCGACGAAACCCATCAACAATACGACGGCGACGAATCCGAAGGTGACGAAGTGATAGAGCCGGTCAGACCAGCCGATCCCGAGCTTCGCAATCTCATCAGGAACTTCGTTGACACCTTTCAAGGTGTGAATAATATGAAAAGCGTATATGGTTTGGATATCGCCGGTACGATAGACCACACAGAAAGTGAACATAACGGTCATTGCAGCATTCTCTACAGACTCCCCGGCACGATTGGCATTCAGAGTCGCGATCGGCCTGCGGGAAACCTAAAGCTTCGCGCTCCAGTGACGCTAGAGTCCCTACTTGGAACCAAGCGGAAACAAGGTATCCGATCTACACTCGGTGCGCGTTTTGAGCTGGCTAGAAAGCTTGTGCATGCCGTTTGCCTACTTCACTCTAGTGGCTGGCTGCACAAAAATATTCGGGCGGACTCAGTAATATTCTTCCCCGGACATTCGAATACGCCCCAAGAAGATCGATACGAGGACAGTTTTGAGATCGACGTCTCCAAGCCTATTCTGATGGGTTACATCTTCTCACGGCCAGACGACATTATCATCCGAACGATTTCGTCAGCAATTGAACAACCTATTGAAACTAGATTCCCCAAGACGGAGCGTAGAACCACTACCCACATATGGAATAACCCGATGGATCAGAGAGTAGATTCGAAACGTAGAACCGGAACTCTTCGAGATGACACCATATTAGATCATAATATGCCGGAGGAGACACTCGTGAAGGAGCAGACGAAAGAGACAAACATCAGTGGCTTCACGCTTGACTACTATCAACATCCTGCGAAGCACGCGGATCCAAAGCGCCCCTATCGCCACGCATATGACGTATACTCGCTCGGTATTCTTCTACTTGAAGTCGGGCTGTGGGAGAAATTGAACTATTCCACAGGAATGCTCGATCCCGACGAAGACGATCATTATGAGCGAAGACGACGGATTTGTCGAAAGTACCTTGATGACCTCAGATGGGCATGTGGAGACAAATATGCAGATGTTGTTCTCAGTTGTCTCATGATCGATAGCATTGACGACGAAGTGGCAAAGGCGAGCGAGAGGGAGCTTTGTGCTAGAATTGTCGCCGACCTGGAGGGCTGTCAAGCTTAGTTCCCGCCCGCGGATATTGCCATACGATTGTTTATTTTGTTTGTTTGTCTTCTATCATCGAGAATATCGCCATACAATTGAACCTTCGTTGCGTTCTAGGGTAAACCACCAAACCCGCACCTGAAGCACTGCACTGCACAGCACACGTTCCCTGCCACGTGTGAGTCGGTCTAGTAAAGGCTGAGATTTCGGCAAATCGTGAAATCGGAGCGAGAGACCTGAGAAATGCACCGAACATCAGCATACGACATTAGTCCATGGACTAACCGTTGCGGTCAGCGGGCCCTAGTACAGGAACGTAGGCAACACTGCCAAGACGTTGCTCTCGGGATAGCGGCCCTCAGCATGTCGATTTGCCAAGAGCAACGATCACTGCAGGGTTGATGTGACGATAGATCTCGTATTATCGCCCAACTCCCGGTTGCTTCAACTCATTCCATAAAGCCCGAAATCCCGTTCGCAGCAACAGGAGTCAATGCCCAGGTGCTCAAATGGGAAGCTATGAAATGTTTGTCTCCTCCGCAATTGGCAAGTGGGATTGAAAGTATGATGCCATTCTTTGGCTACTGCTTATACGAGCAGATTAAAACTGCGCCATCTAGGGAGGCAGCTGATCGTGTTATCGTTGGCAACATCAACTAGAACCGGAGCACAGACAAACTCTGTATGGTAAAGAGCGATAAATCGGGTGGCGGCCTTCTTAGCAGGTCTTGGCTCGTAAAATGTAAAATGCACTATGAACTCCGTACTCCGTACGCTTTACTGACTTGCCATATGTGTAATCGTACTAACAACCATCTCCACATGGACCCTCCATCGATCCATATCAGGCAAGTTACAAACAGGGGCTCACTCATTATCCATATCTGTCTAGCCATGTATCGGGAACAGGTAGGCATTCACCGGTCACTGATTACGGAAAGTCGTTGTTTAGGGTTCCATTTCTATACTTTGTGAGGAAACTACTGTAGGTTATGTTCCATCACTGACGCGTGGGGCCTGTCAAGCGCTTGCCGTTGTAGCAGTCGAGATGGAGGATGGTGTAAGCTGAATTAGGGGTTGACTGTAGTCTGTAAGCAAGGGCCGCGCAGTGGGTTTGTGTCATGTTGATTGAGTTATGTGCGATCCATAGAACATATTATGGAAGTATTACCTCAAGCCAATGTTTACCATTTGCCTAATCAATGCGCTAGGAATTGTATGACACAGATGTCTGGAATTGCAAGACATGATACATGGTAACAAACTACAACTACAGGTCTGCGCCCATACAGGGTGGTGTGAGACTGTTGTAGCTCGTCTAAGTGGAATGGCACATGGTGAGAGTTGAAAGGTTGCCTTTGAGGTTGCATTTTTTTGGGGAGTGAAGAGAGAATAGGCAACCGTAAAAGTGATTACTGTTTCTTTTGCAACTAACTACGTTTAGTTCCGAGAGTATAGTTGCATGACCAGGGATTCCCGTGTCCATTTCCTTCCGTATCTCAAAACCTCATGCTACAACGCTTGTCCGCCATCCTTGTGCTTCTCAGCCTAGGGTTCAGGACCTTCCAAAAGAGTAAGTTTCTGAACCCTGCATGGAACGTACAAGAAAGCAACATATAACATTACGAATGATTTAACTAGAGATAGCTAGTGTTGCTCCGAATACTTGTGCTCTGGACTGGGGTACGACTTTTGCCAAATGCGACCAAACCAGGAGGAAAGAAGAGAACAAGTCACGAGCGGATGCTAACAATTACGAGTCGAGAAATAACTAATGAGTTATGGAATCGCGCTGTAGAAAAGCGAGAAGCCTGGGAGAGTCAAGGTTTTGATACACAAAGCATGCTAATACTACGTCAGAAGTTCTTGGCCACTTGGGATAATAGTTGGTGTGAGGAAGGTAGCAAACATAGCATATGATAATTAAAGTAATATGATGTTAGTCATACATTAGAGCAGTAAGAAATATTCAAGTCGGTCATTGTAGAGATAAGAATGGTTATGAACTGTAGTACAATGGTCATAAGTACATTACCCAGTTGTTAAGTGCCCTGTAAGGAGACACAATGTTACCATACATATGGTACCACCTTACCAGTAACACTCTTTTTGTATGCCGTGGATTCAGCTGCTCCGGCGAATTGGGCGAAATTGATTTATGCTTATTTCACTGCTTTATTAGTTTGGGTTTCGAGTCAAGTAATTATGATCCTTTATGTGGGAACATTTTCATCACTCCCAGAATAGACAAGGAATAGGGCTGAGACAATCCGTCTTCTAAGAATATACAACCTGGCACTTACTATTATACCGAGGAATGCATCGGCTACGGCTGTAGGATGATTCAACAATTAAACCAAAGGGGGCCCAAGCTCATGATGTTTCCGATAATAGAACACGGAGTGGTGAGATCGCAAATCCAACCATCCGGCGTTTTACTTGCCTCTTAGCAGCACCACTAGTAACCAATTGGAGAGCGCCCGCTGCCAGCTCTGGATAAGCACTGGAATTTAGAATTCGAGACTGCAGCAATTCATCACAAGACATCATTTATTCTGTCTAAAGGCATCCTATTTTCTTACTATTCTTTCATGCTGATCATGACCGCTTTTACGAGCTTCTAGCAAGAACAGCAGAGAGTTGCCGTCGCCTCGTCCCGGATGGCTGTCAGTCTGACTTGTGGCTTCGTTTAGCCTCGGAAACTAGAGCGGGGGGCGCAGGAGAAACTCCACTGGCTGAACCCCTTATATCAATCTGCTGCTTCACACAAGAAATGGGCGCTGGTTTGGCAGCTGAGTATGCATTTCCCGAGAAGCCGTGGGAATTCTCACCACCGAGAGGTTGTGATGGTTTCAATCGTCGGACTAGAGTTATAATCTTGTAGAAACGCCAAAACTTGGCCCTTTCTTTTCGAGGTCCATAGTTGACGGCCGCTGCTTCTCACCATCATCCATTATTATTCCCACCAAAGACACCAGACTCCAGCGCTCTCTGCGGGGCTCTGCCCGTACTGAAGCAGCATGTACTACGAACTCTCAATGTAACTGCTTGCCGGATACCCGAGACGTGGTGCTCATTTTTCCGTGTCCATATTGTACTCGTATTGCTTATAGCGCTCCGTACGTTTCGAGGCTTCATTCACGTCACTGTATGTTTTCCGGATACAGCTTGCGGCGCGTCCGTCTGGTGGCTTTAGTTTGACCCCTACGCTGAAATTGGAAGGCGGGATGGCTTGCTCGGCCCGATGCCACTTTTCTGTAGGCTTTCTTGGGAATCTACTTTTGTTTCTTTGCGTCAGCTGCTTCTTCAGCGGGCTCGCCAGCGGGCAAAACAGCTGCCATTACAGTACAGACGTGGATACGTAGGTTTGAGTAGCGCTAGGCCGGGTCGTGCTTTGTATTGGGGACCATGATCCCAAGTCTTACCGAGTTTGGAAAGATACCCATTGCTGATTGATATGGGCCGCAAAAGCGTGGTAAGCGGCTTTGCTGATGTCCTGCAATTTTAGCCATGGTGGTTCGTTCGCGACAGAATATATAAAGGACGATCTGTTGCCTATGTCGGTGCCAAGAGCGACCAGACTTCACGCTCAGTGTCAATCTAGATATAGCTTCTAGAAGGGCGTTGATCATTTGTCGAAAATGAAGTCCTTTTCCCTTTTGGGCTCCGTGGCCCTGTTGTCATCCCTCTCTTGGGCTCTGCCAACTGAAAGCCCGGCCGCCTCGCTTCAGGAGAGACAGAGCGGCTCTTCCTGGTTTTTGCCAAACATTGACCACACCACGGGAGCCGTCAGAGGCTATGTCCCCGACCTGTTTTCCAGCAATGGAGCTCAGGACTTTAACTACCCCGTCTACAAGACGGTGAACTCTGGCGATGCCAACGGTTTCGTCAGTGCCATCACTTCTGATGGACCACTGGGTACCAGAGACAACTGCTACCTGGCTGGAGAGCCTCGTGTCATTTACCTGCCTCCAGGTGAGTCGATGAATAGACGCCCGTGTTGTGAAACAATGTTCTAACGGTTTCATGATAGGAACTTACACCATTGGAAGCACCATCTTCCTTGACACTGACACCGTCATCATCGGTGACGCTGCCAACCCTCCCACCATTCAGGCGGCTTCTGGCTTCAACGGCAACTACCTCATCGTTGGTGGTCAGGGCGATGGTTCCAACCACCCTTGCGGTGGCTCTGGTGGTGAAACCCACTTCTCGGTCATGAGTACGTATGCGCAGCATTGCAAAGAATGGTATAAAGTATTAACACTACGGTTTCTACAGTCAAGAACGTCATCCTGGACACCACTGCCGTCACTAGCCAAAGCGGTTTCGTCGCTTTGAGCTGGGCCGTTGCTCAGAACTGCGCTCTGGTTAACGTCAAGATTAACATGCCCCAGGGCATTCACACTGGTATGCTCGTGAATGGAGGGTCTACCATCTCCATCTCCGACGTCCACTTCAGCTTCGGTAACATTGGTCTGCACTGGAATGGCCACCAACAGGGTCAGATCAAGGGCATGTCCTTCACTGACTGCACCAACGGTATCTACATTGACGGCGGCAACACCATCAGCATCTTCGCCCCTACCTGTAACACCGTCGGCCGCTGTATTGTTCTCAACTCTGGAAACCCCTGGGTCGCTGTCATCGACGGTGTCAGCCAGAACTCTGGTGATTTCTTCACCAGTGTCCCCGGCTTCCCCAACTTCATGATTGAGAACATCTCCAAGGACACCACCAACTCCAACATGGTCGTCGTTGGCGGTGCCGTCAAGGTCGGTGGCGTTACCAGCATCGGAACCTACGTCTGGGGCAACACCCGTGGTGCCAGTGATGCCAGCGATCCCTACGTGACCAACCCGACTGCTCAAGCAGTGAGCAGGCCTGCAGCGCTTGCTCCCGGCGGCAAATACCCCGTCATCAATGCTCCCCAGTATGCCGACAAGACTGTTGCCAACGTTGTCAACCTGAAGGACTCCACCCAGAACGGTGGACACACCCTGCAGGGAGATGGCTTCACCGATGACACAGCTTCTCTCCAGGCTGCTCTCAACACCGCCGCCAGCCAGGGCAAGATTGCCTACCTGCCCTTCGGTATCTACATTGTCACTTCCACCATCACCATCCCTCCCGGAACTGAGCTGTATGGTGAGGCCTGGTCGACCATTTCCGGATCTGGCAGTGCCTTTGCCTCCGAGAGCAACCCTACCCCTGTTGTTCAGATCGGTAGCACCCCCGGCCAGAAGGGTGTCGCTCACATCCAGGACATCCGATTCACCGTCAACGAGCCTCTCGCCGGTGCCATTCTGCTCAGAGTCAACATGGCCGGTAACAACCCCGGTGATGTCGCTGTTTTCAACTCTCTCAACACCATTGGTGGCACCCGTGACACGTCCATCAACTGCAGCAACGAGGACAACTGCAAGGCTGCTTACCTTGGTCTCCACCTTGCTGCTGGTTCTTCCGCCTACATCGACAACTTCTGGTCTTGGGTTGCTGACCATCCCTCTGACCAGAGCAACAAGGGCATCCGAAGTGCCGTCAAGGGTGGTGTCCTCGTCGAGGCTACTGCCGGTACCTGGTTGACTGGTCTTGGATCCGAGCACAACTGGCTCTTCCAGCTGTCCTTCCACAACGCCGCCAACGTCCTCGTCACCCTCTTCCAGTCTGAGACCAACTACAACCAGGGCAACCACGGCGCTGATCTCGTCGGCCAGCCCTTCAACGCCATTGCCTCTGACCCCAACTTCTCCTGGTGCAGTGGCGGTGACACTGTCTGCCGCATGGGTCTTGCTCAGTACTACACTGGCAGCAACAGCAACATCTTCCACTACGCTGCCGGTAGCTGGAACTTCGAAAGCTTGACCCTCGTCAACCAGGGTATCATGAACTACATCCAGACCGCTGTGTCCAACTCTAAGCTCTTTGGCTTTACTGCTGGACCCAACGTCGGAGAAACCATGAGACTGCCCGACGGCGCAGAGTTTGGCAACGGTAAAAACGACGGATATGGTGGATCTTGGCAAACCCTGATTGCCAACATTGCCAGCCAGTCTTAGTTTGGCCTTGTCTGTGCATGGCAGATGAAACTGTCTCAATTCTGATGTATCTCACTTGAAAAGAAATTGTATACGGTCATAGGATACTGTATATAATAACCCTGTATATAGCACTTAAACAATTGAAGTTAAATCAGCATCTGATTGACCCTCTGTGATGTGATTATATGTGATGCGTAGAACAGTCCTACTAGGCGTAAGAAATTCTCAGAGGTCTCCATCTTAGAGATCTCCATGTCGAAAGCTTCTAGTATGTGTTTCCCAATGGCACAGAGGGATGATGCCAGTCTTGCTCAAACCTGCCCCATCCTCCGTATTCTAGCTCACTCGCCATGGAGAGACTGTAAACAACCATATCATAGTAACCATCCCGAGGAGTTTTGCCGCCACACACGTTCCCGCCGATAGCCACGTTTAGCAAAATGGTCATGTCTCGAAGAGGACGAGTACCGCTTGGAACTTCGCCCTTCATTACAGGTCTGCCATCGATATACCAGATCATTCTACCTTGGCCAGGCACGCCGTTTGGTTGCTCCCAAGCAAAGTCATATCGTACAGGACGGCAGTGCATGTCAGGAATGCGAGAGCCCAAAACTCGATGCTTCTGTGGTTCATGATGATGTCCCCAATGAAGGCAAGTCCGATTCTCATGATCTCCGTTCCACGTTTCGGCAATGTCAATCTCACCGTCAGTCGGCCAAGAAAAAGGCTCTTTAGGCAGAAGCCAGAAGGCGGGCCAAATGCCCTCTGCACAAGGAGATAAAATGGTGGCTGATAGAACACCTTTGTCCCGGGCCAAAGTCTGCTTGCTGACAAGGCGCGCTGATGTAAAACGCTGCTCTGGTGAAGGCGCAGAGTTATTTGCGAGGGCTCGGAGGACTAGCATGCCTTCGGGAGTGCTGCAAGTGATGCATGTATTAGAACCATGGACCCTTCTTCAGTCGTCATCTTTTTTAAGTGTAACTTGTGACTTTGACCTACTGGAAAGAATTCTGCGGCTCGGCAGTGTAAAACTGCAGCTCATGATTTCCCCATCCATCCGGCCCATTGCCTAGCTTTGCTTCCCACTCGTGATTGACGGGAACATTGGGATAAAGCTGCGGTTTCCAATAAACCTCACCACGGAACGGCGGCCCAGATGGCGGATGAGGCGGTACGGGTGGTGGCTGTGATGCCGCTTTCGGTTCGGCGACTAAATGGTTCAATTCTTGTTTAAACTTATTGAGCTGGTCTTTCCAAGGCATTTTGTGCTAATTGTAGGGGGGTTTGAGTGCGCTATTTGAAGATGGTGGATGATGTGTTGCTGCTTTGAGAGCTCCGAGTTGAAGCTTTCATCAACATTGAAGGTATCGATTCCACTTTGGTGACGTATGTGCAATTATGACAGCTTCGCAATCTGGCTTGGCAGCGTCACCTGACTGGGGGCTGTGTTCGACAGAATCGCACCACACTTGGCATAGAAAGCACATAAGCAGACAGGAAATGATAACTATTAGTCGCAGATGAGAGAAACATATTGCTTGTATGTCATTGCTTTCTGTGACAGCATGAGCTGCCCTGTAATAAGCATGTAATACGAAGTACTGCTAGCTGGATTCCCGCCGACCGCCCAGGTGTTCTTTTATAATAGTAGGCGCTTCTCAATTCTTCTTTGCGGATACATATACTTCATGTTAAAGGAATTGGCAAGAATACCGGCGTGGAAAAGTATAAAGAGAAAATATTGAATCCATGGCTCATGGAAATGAACCTCTTGCTTTCCCACTGATATCGTGTTACAGCATGTCAATTGAACCAAACTCATTCAGGAAGGGCGACATCGGGATGCCTTGGGACTCGACCGTTCTATAAGCCTTCACAGCCACTCAATATAAAGACGCTTTGTACTTTCCTCCTGCTAGGATATACTATCCCAGCACACTTTCACTGACTGGAAATATTCAAGATTATGTTTGTTTCCATTGCTAAAGTCCCGTTAGTTTGCTGGTGGGGGTACACAGAGCGGCTAGACTGAGCCGTCCTGTTTCATTCGGCTGCTTCTATTCGGGGGCTTGTGACACATGCATGGATGGAGGCGGGGATGTGAAGGATGTACTCCGTACCCGTGTGTATTCCTCCGTAATGCTACCTACCTAGGTAGGTACCTACAATTGCAGTGGCACTTGGGAATAGGTACTAGGTAGAGAGGCAGAATTTCGACTCTACATGAATACATGAATTCTGTAGTAGCAACAGTCTGAAAGCTTACACAACTAGATTCATTCTTTGCCCATGAAAGGCGTCTAATTGCTGTATTTTGATTGACGAGGCCTGTCCTCTTCGTACTTGTTCGTTGGTGCTATCGGTGAGCTCCAAACCCGATGACAGACTCTACCTGGCGAGCACAAACACGGAATGGATATTTTCTGCTAGTCGAAAAGCACTATACCTGAAGCAAGTAGGAACCCGTCTATCGGGAGGAGAAATGCATTTGTTTTCTTTTAGAAGTTTCAGAAGTATCGCCAAAGGAATCAATCAATGGCTGTGTTTATCACCGAGCAGTTGTGACCCGTCTAGGTACTTGTGTGCCCCCAAACCCAATATTATTCACCGATAGCGCTCCGCAGTTGCATGGCATTAGACTGCATGTGATGACTCCAATTGGTAAATGCAATTGGCTGCAGAAGAGTCTCAGTTGGTGTACTTGCAGCAGCGGTCTCGGGTCTCCTCAGCGGAAAGCCGCATTGTCTGCATCACCGGGCTGATGCATTGGTTACTTGGGGTGTAATAAATATTGTAAATATTCCGTTGGATTGGTTCATGTTTCCAAACGCGAATTGTAACCCGAAAAGATCATCTGTCGCACAATGCAATGTAATCCGCAGGCATGACTGTTTCGACTTTTTCGGGCACTTCGGTGGCTTTTTTTTTTTTTTAGAGGCGCTCTACTCGGGCCTGTAGGACAGACCAACGGCGGATCTTTAAAAAGACCGGCCGTGCAGCGTCTGGTCTGACACATCCTGGGCTTCTCATTTTTTTTTCCACCTCGGCCTCACTTGCGTCGTCACCACCACACATCGAATCGATCGTCGTCGCAAAGTCCAGCAAAGGCATTTCCATCAAAGATCGAGGCTTTGCTGCTGCGAAGCCCGCCAGCGTGCGCCAATGGCCCCTCCATCGCCGACCGAAGGCCGAGATTCGCCCGGCTCATCTGCCAGCGAAAAGAAACGCAAAAACAACGATGGTTCCAGCAGCAAGAAGCGCAGCTACAGCGAGAGCACAGGGCTGCCAAACGGAGCCAAGAGCCACGTCGTGCGACGCTCGAGCATCAGCAAGCCTGGGCGGGATCAGCGCGACGAGCCCGTATTCAAGCACAAGAAGCGGAAGCGCCGCGAGGACCGAGAGAAAGAACGAGACTCTAGCAATGCCACGACATCCGTATCAAGGCAGGACAGCCCTGCCATTGATTTCGATGGCCTCAGCCGACCCAGCGTAGGCACGCGCCAGCGGTTAGAAGAAACCGAGGAGGAAAAGGCGGCCCGGCTCGACCGCATGAAGGGCGCTGTCAAGACTCTACTCGAGTGTGTGGGAGAAGACCCGAACCGAGAAGGCCTTTTGGCCACGCCCGAACGATACGCCAAAGCCATGATGTTCTTCACACAGGGCTATGAGCAAAACGTATTTGACATTGTCAACGGCGCCATCTTCCAGGAAGGCCACTCAGAGATGGTGGTGGTGAAGAACATTGATGTGTTCTCACTGTGCGAACACCACCTGGTGCCCTTTACTGGCAAGGTCCATATTGGCTACATCCCCAACAACAACGTCATTGGCATCTCCAAGCTGCCTCGCATTGCCGACATGTTTTCCCGCCGGCTGCAAATCCAAGAACGTCTCACCAAAGACATTGCCAATGCCGTCTTCGACGTCCTCGCACCCCAGGGAGTGGCCGTCGTCATAGAGTCTAGCCATCTGTGCATGGTCATGCGCGGAGTGCAAAAGACAAATAGCACCACCATCACGAGTTGCATGCTTGGCTGCTTTGAGCGTAGGGAGAAGACGCGAAACGAATTTCTTAGCTTAATCAACGTTAACCGCCATTGAGGCTGGTAATCAACGTTAACCGCCGTTTGAGGCTGGTAATCAGCGTCAACCGCTATTGAGGCTGGTTCTTTTCAACCCCAGTCCTATATTCAACATTTTGCCACTGGCTTCTACGGTGAGCTTCCCCCCTCACTCGTCTATGTGGGTATATCAGATTCCGCATATGGTCTATGTCGACCGCCTGTTGCATTCTTATTTTTACTACTTACCGCTGGAGATGGCGGACAAATATGGCATGATAATGTGTGCCCAGATTCATTTAGATTTAGTAACCAACAAATGACTTTCGAGCCCACTCTCCATGTGTCATGTACTCGTGGGTGTAGCATCGTGAGACATCACCCACTTGCTGTGCGTGATTGTCTGTTATTTTACGTTTAGGAAAAAAGAGTAAATCTGCACCTAGCTTATGGATAGAAAGTATCCACACTGCATGTCTCACTTGGCTAAAACTGCTTAATATACTGGAACATTTCACACATCTTCGACATTGCGTTTCAAGGCTCAATACAAAAAGATAGAGAGGAAATGGGCTGCGTTTAGTCTACTAAATCATGGCGAGTTAAAAATCTGATGGTTATGACAACACGCTGGGAAAATGTCTTGACACAGCTAAGCAACTATACCTTTTTGTATAAAGCCTGTACGTGCAAGGTATAGCCCGTCAATAAGGCATACTATAGGTAGGTACTGATTTCGGGAAGTAGCGAATAGGCACATGCAGTCAAGTTATTCAATGCATTAGTTCAGGATTTTATATCGTTGTCAACATCTTTTGTTGCTTTAAGCCCGTGCATAAGCGCAGGAAAATCTTCATCGCCGGCTTCAGCCTCGGTTCATCACAAGCTTCTTGTTATCTCCTGTGGTCGCTAGGATATGTGCTTTGTAATAGTATGGAGATTGTGTCGGTCTTTGTTTGGAAATCAAGACTTTACTTGCTTATATGACCAGTCGCAATTTTGTATTCGGTCTAGAGTTGTTATCAGAAAGCTGATGCCTCCCTCAAGCGTTTTGGAGGTTTAGGGTAGTAGAGCTGACATTTATAATTGAGTTCAATGACTCCCGCCTTTTAAACGGCTGAATCTTGGTGGGGTAATTCAGCCCAATCGGCTGCGTCCAATGGGAATCGTTGCCATCACGCCCTACAATTGATCAAGATTACTAACACTGCGCTTCTAAGAGTGCGATGCCATCCAACTGCAAAGGATCATCTGCATCACGACAATAACCACGCCCTGCGATTGATTACTCACAACCACGGAAGCTACCAAGGCTAAGATTTCATAGCTCGACACAACAATACCCGTTCAAGCGGCCTGCAAAATGGCAATGATGAACCCTGATGACTTTATAGATTTCTCTGGTGGCATGGAGGACACGGACGCCGCTGTCCCAAACGAGTCATGTGAATATTGCGTCAAGGAGCATATTCATTGTCAGGTGACTCCAGAGACTATCAATCTGGGTGGCTGCAAGCCTTGTATTGAGGCAAAAAGAAATTGTACTTTCCCGTCTAACATGGGAGCACCCATGAATGTATTGGAACCCTTGGAGTCCTTCGTCGGCTTTGGGGCTGCTGGCAATGAACATCAAGATCAGTTGCAGCAGCTCTCAGAGAGCTCTTATAGCAGATCGGAGTCCAGTTTCACAGGCAATGATTCGTTGGGCGAGGACTCGACTAGGGGGCTGGATGCCACCCCCAAGATTGGTGCCAGATTTTCTCGAGAGGCACTTCGGATTCTTAGGAACTGGCTGTTATCCAACCATCTTCACCCCTATCCTAATAATGAAGAGAAGGAAAACCTTGCTCGTCAGACGGGCCTGAACAAAACGCAAATTAGTACTTGGGTCGCCAACGCTCGCCGCCGAGGCAAAGTACGAGCTCCTCGGTCTACCTCATCAAGTCCGGGCCAACTCAACAATGCTATCGACATTTCTCAAAAGAAGACTCCGGTAACGAGGGGTATGAGTCCCATGGAACGATGGCGACATTCTCCGCCGGATCAGGAACCTGCTTCCATCACTGCCATCGCTTCGGCAGTCTCATCTGCAGGGTTCTCAGCTGCAGCTGGATCTGGAGCGGCGTCAGCCAATTATAAGGATATGGATGATACGCTGCCGGGCTCAATCGATCGCCTCTCATCCGCTGGCAGTTCAAAAACATCACATTCAAGCAACGGGTCGCTCAGCTCGGCTGTTTCTCACAAATCTCGCGAGTCTTTGGAGTCTCTCTACTCGTTGAAAAGCCGCGGGAGACGGCGCCGGCGCCGCCAGATCCCCAAGGCCGTTGATATTTCTGCCATGCTTCCGTCCGTCCATAAATATCAGTGTACATTCTGCACCGAAACGTTTAAAACGAAGCACGACTGGCAAAGACACGAAAAATCACTACATTTGTCCCTCGAACAGTGGGTCTGTTCACCAAACGGACCAGTTCAATTTTGCGCCGAATGGGATTGCCTGGCATGTGTGTACTGCGGACTGAAGAACCCATCGCCGGAGCATGCCGAACAGCACAACGACTTTGTGTGTCATGGAAGACCAGACGCAGAAAAGACCTTTTTTAGGAAAGATCACTTGCGCCAACACCTTAGTATTGTTCATGATGCCAAGTTCCAAAAATGGCCAATGAGTGATTGGAAAGTAGACACACCAGCTGTGCGATCCAGATGTGGCTTTTGTGGCATTATATTGTACTCTTGGGATTCACGTGTTGGCCATCTTGCTCAGCATTTCAAAATGGGGAAATCCATGGCAGATTGGAAGGGCGATTGGGGATTCCAGGGAGAGATACTGAAGATTGTCGAAAATGGAATGCCGCCTTGTAAGTTGCCTGATTGGTCCAAGAAGCCGTCGGCAAAAAGTTAACACGCAGCTCAGATCTCATTCATCATGAACGGAATACTCTTGATCCCTTTGAAGCTTCCAAAGATGAAGTAAGACACGGCAAAACATTGGAAGATCATCTCAAACTGTGGTTGATTGACTATATCAACAAGCGGACCGTGGCGGGCATGGCGGCCACAGATGACCAGCTACTTATTGAAGCGCAGAGAGTTGTACAGAAGGTTGACACGGAAGATATTTCGCTTACAGGGCCTGACATCTCGTGGTTCCGCGACCTAATCATGCTCCATAAACCGTCTAATTATATGGCACAGGAGGAACTCTACCGAGCCTCTGGAATTACGAGTTGGACGTCACAGATTGAGAAGATGAAGACATCAAAGTCTACGCATGCCGACATGAGCACCGTTGGAGACGAAAAGGAAAAGCTTTTGTTGCGATATGTCAAGTCCAGACAGGCTGCAGGCCAAACACCCACGGATGCTGAACTGCAGTTTCAAGCATGCAAAATTCTAGATGACGTTGAACCAAAGTCCAACTTTAAATGTAAAGAGGCCGTTCAATGGTTCAAATTTCTAATCAATTCTTCATCCGACTGGCTCTCAGCCTTCAAACGCCGCGCAGGCGTCCTCTCAAATGCCGAAACATTATATGGACAGATGCAACCAGTTGCTCACGACATCATAAACAATGGCGAGCATCATCTCTCCGTGCTGCAACAAGACTCATTAGGTGGCATCAGTGCATCACAGGTTCCCGGCACAGCGACACTGGGGGGTGAAATGCAATTGGAATCGAATCTCATCATACCTGGTGATGGCAATCAGACCATCTTGGGCGAACTGAGCGACTTTGGTGTCTCAGCAGAGCGTGATGATCTCCTGGCTTCGCTTGATGATACCCTAATAGCAGCTCACGAGTCGGGAGACTTGACCTCGACCCACCAGGCCAAAGACACCAAAACTGGTGCTACCCCATCTCCCAAAGCATTACACTGGGGCGTCCCAGATGAAGCTATTGGTTGTACATCGCCCATGGATACGAATGACTATCTACCAGGCCTTACGGAAACGCCGCGCTCTGCCAACTCGCACCCCTCGCACCACCAACCATTACGGTACTTTTTGAGTGACGCCAACTGTTATGGGAGGTTGGAAAAAGAACTCACCCGATTTGTAACAAGCTGTCTAAGCTCAAATAACCCACTGCAGCACGTATGTTCCCGACCCCTCCATGCGTCTGATCTCTTATAGTTAAATGCCAAGACCTCTTCTGACACATTCCAGATTCCTACCGACGAAGAAATCCAGTATCAAGCTCGCTGGATAATCTACGACGATGATGACCCATGGAATCAAACTGCTGCGGATAATGTCGAGTGGTTAGCTCGCTTTAAGCGTGATGTCGGTATTACTGCTGCTGACAGCGCGAGTGGGTTACCATTAAACGGACCTCCTCGACCATGGAGAGTGACGGACGGTGGAACAGGATTGACGCCGCCGTATCTCAAACCAAAGCCTGGCAAAGTAATAGAAGTTGCAGATGAAGCGGCATCTGTACTTATTGATCATCGATTCTACAACGTCAACAAAGACACGGCTGAGCGCTATGTCCGCGCCCTTTGTGAGGGGGAATACCAATTTCCTCCTTCTGTTTTTTGCTCACGCGAACTCGAGGACGGCTTGAATGCTTATGTTGAGGATTGCATGAAGGCTCTCTATGTGCCTTCCGACGACGACCTACGCGCCAAAGCGCGCGATATACTGGGTGTTGAGCGCACTGCGGCTGATGATCCGAAGCTGCTGGAGACTTTTAAAGCAATGCATGTACTCTGGCACACAACCAATAACGACTTTATCCCAGACGGCCACCTGAATAGCAATACTCTTGATTTCATGGAGGGCGTAGATGTGTTGGCTTCCGATCCGGAACACATGAATGCTTTTGATCTCAATACCGAACTTTCAACGAGCTTAGGGGTCTAATGGAAACGGGAGACGCACACACGTTTACAGATATGTGTATATAAGGACTTGGTACTTCTAATAAGGCTGGCTATATGTGTCTTCAACATCGCTTATGGCTTGGGATTATCATGTACAGAAGGCGCGAGAAGTTTGAGTTATTGTATTGTCGTCATGATGCCAAGATCTGTTAAAATTATGTCCAAAGCAATTAAATATATCAAAACACCCATTAGAACCTCTTTAAGTGATGCATTCTACACTATTAGGGTGTGAATTCTATGACATCTCCCTGTTTCGGGCGAGCCAAGTAGTCATTGGGGATCTGGTCGGGAGGTGGAGCCTGGATACACATTAAATCGCTGGACATTAGTTGTTGAATTTTCGTGCTCACCTGAAGGTGTTCTGCCCAATTACGTATATCGTCATAATTCTTGCAAACGTGTTTGGTGCGAAAATCTGGAAACGCCGTTGGCTGCTTCGGATCAACCCACACCTGTCCAAGCACACCTGTATCTACGTTGCACATTAAGACCTGACGAACAGTGTCTAGGCAGTGCGCTTTAAGAAGGTAAGTTGATTGATCACAATTTCAATCCTTGTTGCGTTGGTTTGGTTATACTTACTAATATGTAGGCGTAGTATAAAGTCATCGTTTACAAACGCATGCTCCCCTAGCTTTTTATATCGCTCGTAGTTGAAGTAGAGTGCTTTGCGCACTAGATTCTATCAACTAGTTAATCAACCAAACATCAATGGTTTGTCGTTGTAAATAAGAGGAAGCATTACCAAACAATGCAAATGGTGCATTCCTTCGACGTTAACTATGAAGCCTCCGCCGTATTTTTCGTTTCGTTGAACAAACGATGGATCCAACCCACTAGCCAGACCATCTTTGTATGAAATAATGCCAGCTCGGTCTGTAGACAGTTAAGATCTCTTCTTATATCAAATTCTCATGGGAATAGTTACAGTCAGACCCGAGATCCTCCCAGGCTTTATCAACCTCTGGTGATCCAACTTTTCGATAAATGTCTTCGTTCATAAAAGAGCCGTTGAACTCTTTGAAGCTGTAATGAACTGGTACATCTCTAATGAGAGGAGCTTCGATATGTCAAAGTATATCCTGTATGGAAGAGGAGGCTCATACTACTTACACCACTGAGTCGTGTGTTTTGCGCATAATCCATCCGCATTTGATTCCTCATGAACCACACGTGTCCCAGCCCAGAAAAACAGAATACAGGCTATTAAGAATAGTAAAAACCAGCAGCAGGACTTGAGAAATAATTTCGAAACAAGGTATTTCTTCCTTGGTTCTTCTTTGTTCACGTGTCGAGGTAAGCTGCCTTCCTCATCTGACTCCTCCGAGGCGTTGGAAAGAAGCCGGCGTAGATGATCCTTGGCCATTGTGAAGATGTCGTCAAGTCAAATGATGTCGATGATGAAGCTGATTTTCTGGTACCAGCAGTGAAACTCGAATGTCTCAATTCAGTCCGCTAGCTCATTATGTCGGAAAAAAATTCTGTCATCACAAGGCAAATGACGTCGATGCAAGCGCGAGGCCTATATTCTTAACTAAGCCGATTTATACAATCCTAGCGTTCCGCTTGCAAACTCAATCGAGTCGTTTTGTAACCGGTGATCTTCCCTAAAAAGTTTACTTTGGATCACCAAACCAGTGAATCTGAATCAAGAAATGATTATCATGAGATGGGAAGCATTAAAAATCTCAATGCCAGTTTTGCCGGGCGATTTCGAGGCGCTCGTGGGCGGCACGGTCTTTCCGTCGGTTACTTAAAGTTCATCCACATTCCAATAATCAATGGTGATAATACTACACCATGACGAAAATTATCGTCACTTGAAGTCGCATTAGGATCTAGCCGACACTAGATAAAAGCCTTCGGCATCGAGCTGACACGGATAGCCCGTAAATCTTGACTCCATCAATATCGTGATTGCGCCGCATCTGGAGGCAGCTGAAATACACGAGGCGGGATCATCCATGTGCATTTCCCCACCATCAGCCAGCCTCGATCAATCATGGAATGGTGGCGCTCCTCCAGCTGTTGTTTGGCATATTGACTAGCAGAAAACCACACGCAACTATCGTGAAGCTATCCTTCAAGGTTTCGTATTCATCATTGAGGCGAATAATGATATGCGATATTCTTCGGCTCTCAGGCGTGCCGGAAAGTTTCCCCGGGATCTGCAATAGATCATTCCAATGCCAACATATAACTAAAACAATGATGATATGAATAGGGCTGAGTATTAAGATGAGTATTAAGCTGAATGAGGTATATTATATAGGTACTTAAGGACGTCATCTCCGCGTCAAAAGTAAAGTCGGGTTGAACCTGCAATCACTTGATCTTTCATTAACAAGTGTAATATCAAAAGTCACCTCAGTCTATTCGGACTCACATCCACACCAAACCAAGTCACCGTCATAAGATATCAACATGAAAGCTATCTGGGCCACTCTACTTGTCGTGGCCACGTCCGCCCTCGCCAGCCCCGTCGCCGAGGCTGCTCCAAACGCTGATCCGGGCGGTTACGGGGATTATGGAGACTACGGAGGATATGGAAAATACGGCGATTACGGAAAATACAAACCCCCGACGCCGCCAAAGGGAGGATACGAAGATTATAAGACATACCCACCACCGAAGGGAGGCTATGGCGATTATGGAAAGTATCCACGGGAAGAGGTACCCGAGTAACACGACGTGGGTCAGGCTACAAGACAGCTTACAGTAGTTGACAGCTAAAGAAGATTGAAAACCCAAGTCAGAATTTACTTATTCGGGAAATTCTACCCTATATGGATTGCTGTGACTGTTTTCATGATGACAATATTTCATGTACGTGAAATATACGTTGCTCACTAGATGTCTAATGTAGCATTTACACTATCAATGGGGTGTTCTCCGATAATGTCTCGCTTGATAACGTCCAACTTCTTCATAGATGTAATACAGAAGATCGCTTTTCTCGTCTGCTGGGCCATAAAATAATGTTATTGATAGCTAGTCCTCCGTCCATTGGAGGAAACCTTGGCTATGTGCAGATTTATAGAGAGCCTATGACTAACTGGCATATCTCCGACGGAGTTTAAGGGCAATGCTATCTCGAAAATAGACAGGTGAATCAATCACGTATTTGACAAATACCTTGAAAGGTAGTGTTGTTACTTTCTACTGCAAAAGTATTGCAAAGGATACTGATAATCACATGCATGCTGCCGGCTACTTCCCCCCGTTGGATGAACTGGTGATCAGTGTCTTATGGCAAAAGTTCCAGCGGTAATACCCCTTAGATGGATACCTGAACGCATGACTGGAAAGGGGAACAGGGCCCTGAATTGGCTCGGCTTACTACTCAGTGGCACCACGAACCATTTATCTGAGCAGTTATCTGAAATTTGCCCTCATGGAGCTTTCAATTTCGACGTGTCAGTGTTCGTATTTTCTCTGCTGGATAAGAGATATCAAACACCATTGTCAAACCATCCGTCGTGAAGGCCTCGCGCGATTGATACCCAAGGCGATGATATTACCCTAGTGAGCTCCACAGTGGAAAAGAGAAATGGAGGCAGCCAAGTACGAGCAACGGGGTAATAGACGCCGTATGTCACGTAGCTTGATAGCTCTCCATACACATGACTTTAAGCTAGTCTTGGCGCCTCTGGGCAGCGATGCAAAGCAATCTCCTGTTGCAGCTGCCAAGAACAAGTCTTGACGGTTGGGTTGGTAGTTGGTGGCGACGCAAACTTCTCGATCACGGCAACTCTCTCGGAATACGCTCTACCCGCGTTAATGCGGTCCGTCAACTCTGGAGCAGCTTATTTACGTAACAGGTAACGATCTGAGGTCAGCTCCTGTCTTGTTCACCTTTCTCTTCCCGTCATGAAACGCGGAATATCGTGTAATGCCCTTCCTTTAAACTGCAAGCTCCGTAATTCAGCCGCGGGGAAGATGCCGCTACTCAGTACTCTTGTTCGAGTAACGTCGGTTTGCCGCTTCTGGTGACAGCGTCCATAGCGAACGGGGTTATCACTCTCGTATTGTTTCGTTTACAAAGGTTCCCAGCCTAGGTCGCCCTATCAATGCCCCAGAAATGCCCGTAGTCAGCCAAGAGATCCAAAGGTTCCTTAGCGGTGTGGCGCTGGATAAGGGCTCAAGAGCCGGGTGCCTTTCTAATTTAAGCTTAGTTGAATAATCCTTATTTGCTTTAAGGACCTGTAACTTAAAGGTAAATTGGGACCTTGTTTCTCATACTGTGTGACAACGGTCTCGCGTGGCCGCATCTCGGCGACGAAGACAATGCACAACACAATCTAGCCGTGTGGTCGAGAAGACATCCAGAGGATGAATCTATGTACCGATCATCCGTATTAATCATGTATTGAACATATGGCTGAAGCTATCAATACCCTCGGTGCACACCCACACCAGCTCCGGCTGTCGGGGTCCGAAAACTGCTCCATTGTATTACGCGGTTGCCCTGTTTCTTCGCGATGCGTCTAAAAGGTCCAAGGAGTAGCGCGATGAAACCACACAATCTGAGCTTACCACACAACCTGCAGAGACCACATGGAGTATGAGCTACACTTCGAGTCAGCGCTCTCACTCTAACACCGTCTACACCTAAGAACTTCCGCCTGTCTAAGTAACAGTCGACGTCCCGCACGCTGCTAAGGCGCACAGCGCCGAGTGCCGCTTAGAGTGAGAATGAGTTCAAATGGACGTTACGAGTTGGCCTTATTTGACTACCAGTCTTCGTATAATTCGCCGCCACTTGGTAAAAAGGGAAGGCGAACGAGTAACGACGTCGGCATCCTGCTGAAGACATGACTCCCATTCCCTGCTCTACTGCGGGTAATCCATGTTGCGGACAGTGTTTGGAACTTCTTTACGCACTATAGGCTAGGGTTAACTAAACTTGCAAGTCCCGGCCATTTCCAAGACGGGCGAAATGCAGACAGACGGCTCTTTTGCCGCAGCGCAGGGCAGTAACCATTAGATTGCCCTCGCGCCACATTGGATCTCATGATGGGCGTGTCTGTTTGGTGCTTATAAAGGAACTTATGTGCTTGGAAGACCATGTGAAGGTCACCGGCACACCTTGATGCCTTGGCCGCCTCCGCTGCAGCGTAGGGCAAGGTATCTGCCCAGACTGCTTTCCATAAAGAACGCTTGGCAATTCCGATACGCCCGCCAGCAAGAAAGAGGGAGGAAGCTCTTTATTGGCTAGTCTTATTGTTGGCAACGGGGATCGTCCCGCTTTCGTCCAATATTGTGGCAACAGGGCCAGAAAAAGTTCCTATCCACGATGACCAACAACTGCAACAGTAGACAAAGGTGCCTCCCAAAAGAGGCGATAGTTGGATCATTCTTCGGTCCCCGTGCATCTGAGATCTGTCATACGCCAGGTTGAGGGCTCTAGGGACACAAGTTCAGCGGCTTGGCGTGAGGTGGTTACAACCATGGCTCTCATTAGGGACTCCGTGTTAAATACCAAGGTGCCCCCTGCGATCCGTTCTTTTTCTTGAAGACTTATCAGCTATTGTCCCAAAAGTGTTTCACTGACGCTGGCAAGACACTCGGCCAGTGTTGCTTTGTGTAACAGCGCGGCAGCAAGGAAACCCGGAAAGGTTGTCACCATGGGTGTCCCTACTACAGCAGAGCCCGAATACGTGGGCAACGGTGGTGTTCAGGAGAAGCGAGTGTCCGTCGAAGTCAACCTCAAGTCCGACGGAGAGGATGAAGAAGATGAGGCTATCACCGACCTCTTCACCAGTTTCCCTGCGATCAAGGGCGTCGAGCCCGAGCCCAACCCCTTGACAGTTCGAGCGGTGCTCACCGGAATCGTTCTTGGCTCTCTGGTCAACGCCTCCAACGTCTATCTGGGTAAGCAAGGAGTCCTCACATTGATGATCTTCTTTGGGCTTTATGCTGCTGGAGATTGACACTATATAATGTGACATTCTGTCTAACAATATTATCAACAGGTCTCAAGACTGGATTCACATTTCCAGCAACCATGTTTGGTGCGATTTTCGGATATGGTACGTCTCAATTATTCAACAATATCCTCCAGGACTGCAAAAGCTGACCGATCATTCACAGGCTTTATCCTCTTTCTCACCAAGATCTTCCCCGGCATCCCCGGTATTGGAACTCGATTCGGCCCTCAAGAGAACTCCATTGTTCAGGCTTCTGCAACAGGTGCCGGCGGTATGGCTGGTCTTTTCGTGGCTGGCCTGCCTGCTATGTACCGTCTTAGCTTGCTGTCGGAGAACCCCAAGGACGACTTCGGCCGTATTCTCACCATCACCCTCGTGTGTGCCTTCTTTGGCCTCTTCGCCGCTGTACCACTCCGAAAATTCTTTATTATCAATGTGGCCCGTGAACTGAACCTGGTCTTCCCATCCCCCACAGCTACTGGTGAGTTTTCTTCTCGAAAAGACATGTGTTAAACATCTACTGTAACAGTAACTGACTCTTCTATTCTATAGCCCTTGCGAGTGAGTCTTCTCCTAGAAGCAAAACCTAATCGAGCATGTATTAGAGCAGAAACTGACCCTTTTATAGTCCGATCGATGCACGCTGTCGGCAGTGGTGCAAGTGATGCCATGCAAAAAGTCAAGGCACTGGGATACGCCTTCTTGGGTGCCTTTACCCATATCGTTGTGTCTCAGTATGCCGACGGCATCTTGCACAACTGGCACATCTTCACTTGGTTCTACATCTGGAGTGGATACAAGAACGGAGCACTCAACATCGAGAACTGGGGCTGGTACATTCAGCTGACACCTGCTTTCTTCGGCTCTGGTATTCTTGTCGGTCTCAACGCTGCCGTCTCTTGGTGGGTAGGCACTGTTCTTGCTTGGGGTTTGATTGGACCTCTCCTCGTTCACTATGGTGAATGTGTCGGCAAGCCCATCGGTGAAGGCAAGTGGGAAGGCCTCGTCAGCTTTGGAAGCATGAGCGGTATTGGTTCTCCGGGATGGGTTGCCTCTCCCCGATACTGGATGCTGTGGCCCGGTGTCATGGTTCTTATCGTTTACAGTCTGGTTGAGTTCCTCATCCACATCCGTGTCGTTTGGGATGGCCTGAAATATGGTCTGCGTAGCTTAGCCGGCTCCGCCAACGGCGTGCTACAATCTCGCGGCAAGAATAACACTTTCTTGGAGAAGCAGGCGGCAAAGGCCGATCAAGACTCGTCTCTGATGGAAGACTTTGCCCCTCCAGAGGACCAAGTTCCTGTCTGGGTGTGGTTGACTGGAACACTTGTCTTTGTCGTTGTTGCTTGCATTGTTTGCCACGTTCAGTTCCACATGAATGCTGGCTTGGCTATTCTTGCCTGTATCCTGGGTCTCATTTTCGCTTTCCTCAGTATCTATGGAGGAGCCGTCACCGATACCGCGCCCCTTACTGCCTCCTCCAAGGCTTCTCAGCTGGTTTACGGTGGTATCACCAAGGGCCACTATTCCATTCAAGATGCTCAGCGTATCAACCTGATTGCTGGTAACATTGCGTCTGGTACTGCCGACGTCGCCACCAACTTGGTCAGCGATTTCCGTGTCGGTTTCCTTCTCCGAACTCCCCCCAAGCTGCAGTTTTACGCTCAGGCTACTGGTGCCTTGGTCTCCATCTTCCTCGCCCCCGGTATCTTTGTCCTTTTCATGGCTGCTTATCCTTGCATCCGCGATCAGACCATTGAGGAGTGCCCATTTTCTGCACCCTCAGTCGTTGCTTGGCAGGCGGTTGCACAGGCTGTGACTCTGCCCAAGCTCCCTATCCCATTGTCTTCGGGTATTTTCGCCATTGTTTGCGGTGTTGTTTGCGCTATCCAGGCGCTCGTCAAGAACTTCTACTTGGTCGGTTCGCGTGAGAAATACCGCGATTACCTCCCCAACTGGATGTCAATCGGTGTCGCCTGGGTCTTGGGTGTCGACAGTGGATATGCTAAGTATGTTTTCCAATGTGATTATTATTTGAAGATCCGTGCTAACTCGTTCGCAGTGCTATCCTGTTCGGCAGTATCACGGCTTGGTGGTGGAGGAAGTACTATGCAAAGAACTTTGACACTTACGCATTTTCCGTTGCTGCCGGCCTCGTCGCCGGAGAGGGTCTTGCAGGTGTCGTCAATGCTGCTTTGACGTTGGGAGGTGTTGATGGAACGAAGAAGGGCACCATGATTGCTCTGCCTGGAGAGGACTGGTAATTTGTAAAAGCCTAGGTGCAATAATCTATATCGTAGGAGTATATACCCAAATCATGTGAATACACAAAGTGCTATGCTTGTGCCAAAAAATCCCTAATTTGTCTTTTGTGCTAATGTGAGATATGGCATTTGGCGGCTCAATCAGCGCAATCCATCGGTTTCGAGGATGATGTTAACATTCTGAGTATTAATGACTCATATGCAAGGCACTTATTGGAAGTATTTTTTATCTGTTATTTGTGATCAGACTTAATAATATCTTGCTTCATGACAAACCATTGCCAGAGAAATAATACTCCATGTGATTGCGGCCACCGAGGGACTCATCATATCTTGTTCCGTGTTTGAGAAGACTGTATGTAGTTCGCATATGTCCAGTCAGTTGTAGGGAAATCCCCTCTTCGGCACCCGAACCGCTTATTTACCCTAATTAAAAACTGGACTCGTATTGACAACGTGGGAGATCCAATACTAAGCAGATGAGGGACTACTGACCAAAGTAAGCAAAACTATGACCCACCCAAATAAGCATATCCACAAAACGCCTTTTTATTAAGAAAGGAGAAAGGTGAATAATTGCTATTGGCTCACAGGAGTATCCAAATACTATATGTCGAGTCCCAAATTACAAATCCATCTGTTGCTTAATCAGTGTTGGGATGCAAATCGCTCAATCATCTGCCGACGCTAGGACTGGCCCCTGGCAACGGTAAAAAATGTTGACAGGCGGCATACCAGATAATGGTAGCAACCTGATCCTCCTGGATTTCAAATCAATAGGATGCAATGATAATTACTAATTCGGCGCTCATCAGATCTTGACAGGCACATCTATCAGATCTATTGATAAAGGATCTTGTATAGTATAGTAGCATAGTAGCAGCCCTAAATCCCAGCTCAGTGTCCTCATCATCTGGTAGCTCAACTCCAGGCTAGGCTCTTTGCTTCCTATTTCCCATATCCGCCACCATGTCAACTACAGAATCAGTTAGTGATTCTACTATTGCCGAGCCAATGACAATTCCGATCGACAAGATCTCGAGCCGAGTTGAAAACAAAGAGGTAGCAGATGTTGCGGAGATATCAGAAAAGCCTGAAGGAGATGTTCGTCCGATCAAAGGCTTCCGTTGGGTTCTTGTATGCATCTCGCTATACATCACCTGCTTCCTCTATGGCCTTGATACAACAATTGCAGCAGATGTTCAGGGATCCGTAGTTGAAGCACTCGGCCACATAGAACAGCTCGCTTGGATCGGGGCCGGCTTTCCACTTGGATCCGTTGCAGTAATCGTACCGCTCACGGCTGCCTTTACCAACTTCAACCTAAAGTGGACGTTTATTGTCACGGTGATCATTTTCGAAGTTGGTTCTGTTCTCTGTGGTGCGGCTCCCAATATGAACGCCATGATTATCGGTCGAGTCATTGCTGGCATGGGCGGAACCGGTATCTACCTTGGTTGCCTCAACTATTTTTCATCTTTGACAACTCCCAAAGAACGTGGGACTTACATTACCCTGATTGGATTCTGTTGGGGTATTGGGGCGGTCCTTGGTCCAGTTGTCGGTGGTGCGTTTTCGGTGTCATCAGCGACATGGCGGTGGGCTTTCTACATCAACCTAGTCATAGGTGGTGCTTTGACACCCATCTATCTTTTCCTATTACCGCCATTGCATCCCGTCAAAGGTGTCTCGATCCGAACCAGACTTCTACGTCTTGATTTCGTCGGTTTCATCCTCGGAGCAGCTGTGTGGGCGACATTTGCACTAGCACTAACAATGGCTGGCGGACAATGGCCGTGGAATGATGGAAGAACAATCACCATGTTTATTGTGTTTGGCGTTTTGGTGATTGGCTACGCTCTACAACAACGTTTCTGCATATTCACAACCCCGGAGACACGTTCCTTTCCGATAAAGCTACTCTTCACCCGTACTCACTTGTTGCTATATGTAGCCATGTCGGCCAATAGCGCGGCAATGTTTGTTTTCCTTTATTTCTTCCCTATATACTTCCAATTTGTTCACAACGATACGGCCCTGGAAGCTGCCGTCCGCCTATTACCATATGTCATCATCACGGTGACATTCAACCTCGCAGCCGGCCGTCTACTATCCAAGGTGAAACGATATATGCCCATATATGTCATTTCTGGAGTCTTTTTGACGATTGGTGGTTCATTTATGGTTGCTTACCTGAAGCCATCGACATCTATATCTGTCATTTATGGCCTGTCGGTGCTTAATGCTGTCGGTACTGGTCTCACTCTTCAGATTGGCTATGCCGTTGCATCCCTTGTTGTGGACCCAAAAGATATTGGAGACGCTATTAGTCTGCAAAATTTTTCACAAATTGGTTCGAATCTTATCTCTCTCGTCATTGCCGGCCAAATATTTCAATCCGTGGCCGTCAGGAATCTGGAAAAAGTACTGGCCGGCACGAGTTTTTCGCAAAAAGAAATAGTTGATGCGGTGTCAGGCGCACAGAGCACATTGTTTCAGCAGCTCAGCGGCGAGCTGCGTGATCAAGCTGTTCATGCAATTACTCAGGCAATTCAGCAGGCTCTGATCTTGCTGCCAGTGGGAGGTGGTGTCATACTACTGGCAGCGCTAATCATGAAACGAGAGCGCCTCTTTGGAGAAATTGTAGTCGTTGGAGCATAATTGGTTACAGGATAAGGACAGATTTGGCGTTCCTGGAGGGATAAAAAAGTTGTACGGTGATAATGTGCGCTCCCTCTTTGTCCGATATTGTGTACAGTGCATAGTGGATTGCCTTATCCAGTTGGCTTACTATATCGAGGAGGCGAGAACTGGCACTACATATTTCGTTTCAATAGATATTGAGAGGTGTATCTGGGATGATTGTTGAATTCGTTTCAAAGGTTGGCCTTATGAGCAATGATTTGCCCTATCCCTCTACGAAATATTTGCATAGATAAAACAAAATACAAACTTACTACACACAAACGAGAGTTGCCTTGGTAGCTATCTAGCAGTCTCACTTGCAAACGCTTTCATGGGGGTAGGGCCACTCTCACTCAGAGGCTAAAGGTTAAATGACCAAAGAGCAGAGCTTCCACCGAAGGATTGCCTACCTTAGCAAGGTAATACGTAAAGAAGTCACACGCACTGGATCCAATAACATCACGGAAATCACTGATCTCTAGTTCCCGGCTGGACGACCATAAGATGGCCAACCATGTAGAAATTTGAACAACAATGGGTTTATAGCACTGGTGCAGCAGGAGAAGTAACTGATTAACTTCTAAAAAGAGGTCCATGAGGGCCGGCAGTGTGTGGTGGCGTCTACTAGTAGTAACCTCCAGCCCAACTCCTTGACGGCTGCCAAAGAGATAGTAAATCTTTCGGCTTCTACAACACTGGAACTGGGCGTCTATTATGCATGGCTAGATGCCATAGCACCATTGTCAGACTAGATATATTCTTTCCAGAGTGGAATCAATGACGCACATAAGCCATACTTACGGCAAAACAGTTAATAATGTGTGGTGCGCTGAGGCTACCTGTGGAAGCTCAGGTGCTCTTTTTATTAGTTGACGGAGCTGAATAATTCATCCGGCACTAATTTTTATAAGGGATGTTCATTTGCCAAGCTCGCTTGAGAATATTCCATTTTGGGCAATCCCCAGTTGAGATCATCTCCAATAGCAGTAGCAGTGACAATATCGTCTTAAATATATAAACAATATTGCCGTAACTGAATGCAGCTATTTGGGCAAGAAAAGACATTCTTTAAAAGTCAGCTTCCCTTGAGCTACTCTGAAACGCCTAGAATATTCATTCTTCTTATATATCTCGTCTAGACGGCATCTTCCTCTACTTCCAGCGAAACCTATTAAACATGCCTTCGTTCAAAGTTTACAAAGGCTCAGCCTCAGATGGAATTCAAGAGGCGAAGACAACTAAGCCCGAATTGACTGGCGATCAAGTATTAGTCAAAATTACAGCATCTGGTCTATGCGGAACAGATTTACACTATAAAGCTGCTGATATGGTCCTTGGACATGAAGGAACTGGTATTGTTCAACAACTTGGTCCAGACGTAAAGACTCTTAAACTAGGCGACCGAGTCGGATGGGGATATCAGGCAGATTCTTGTGGCCTGTGCGAACAATGCTTGAGCGGTAATGACGAGTATTGCCCCGACCGAGAAATTTATGGCGTTGCGAATTTGGACCAAGGCAGTTTTGCTGAAGCAGTTGTATGGAGAGAGGCTTTCCTGTTCAAAATCCCAGACAATATTACCGACAATGATGCCGCTCCGCTCATGTGCGGTGGTGCAACCGTTTGGAACGCCCTGCATAGATATGGCCTCTCATCTACTTCTACAGTCGGAGTTATCGGTGTTGGTGGATTGGGTCATCTGGCTATTCAATTCGCCTCAAAGATGGGCATGAATGTTGTAGTTCTATCGACCAACGAATCTAAGAAGGATGAAGCTTTAAGCTTGGGTGCCAACAGCTTTGCGATCACGAACGGCAAAGAATCCATCAACATTGGCACCACAAAATTGGATGCACTTCTCGTCACGGCATCGGTTGATCCGGAGTGGGATGCTTATCTTCCTCTTCTCAAGCCTCAAGCCATGATCATTCCTCTAACTATTCACTTTGGCAACTTTTCTATACCTCAATATCTGTTGCTTGGATTCGGCTACCGAATTCAGGGTACTGTCATTTCATCTAGGGGGGAATTGAAGAAGATGTTGGAATTCGCGTCAAGGAACGACGTCCGACCAGTAACTATACTTTTCCCGTTAAACAAGGCTGGCATTGAAGATTCCATCAAAACACTAAGCGATGGAAAGATGAGATACCGCGGTGTGTTGGTTGCTCAATAATGGGCGATGTTTATGGAGACTTAATTGGTATATATTATTATTTTATTGCTAAATATTACTCTGCTCAGTACAGTACCATTTTGATGATATCATTGCTTCATTTGGTTCATGGCATATGTCGTTGGATTGCCTGCTGTTGGGGGCATTGTCCCCTCTGTGTGTAGGTAGGTTAAAAAAAAATAACCCCAAAAATCCATTTTGGAAGCAATGAAGAGTGAAGGAAGGAAAAGAAAAGGCTCCCGACGGTTGGTGGAAAAGTTTCTATGCTATCACTAGATGATTAATTGCTGCGAACCATTCCGCCGCTGTGGCACAGAAGTTTTTAGAGGACTGAAATGATTTGTCTACCTGAACATACAAACATATTACCCGATTTCAACGTCTCTTTCATTATCACTTTCACGACATTCTACTAGCGGATTACCAAGGTATTATGCTATACCTAGGTAGTCTATAATTCGGGTGCTTGACCTCTTTGTTCCACTATGATGAGTCAAATGCACAGCGTCTTGGCTCGGTATCCTCGGAAAGGCGCGGATCTTATTAACGTTTGTACGAAGGGCGGCATGGTTTTAGTGGCTTGAGGCTGCGGTGTGTCATCTATGATACTGAGGCCGTCACATTAGGCTAGTAAGAATGGCATTATTTTACCTGTTTGGGATAGCAGCCAGGCATCACAACACAAAGCATGTTGGACTGCGTTGTTGTTCCGCAAATATCGACGCAATTGGAACTTTGACAAATGCAATGATTATAAAGACGTGACAATGATTTAGCACATAGAATGACTGAAACTTGGCTGGTGAAAAATGCCGGTTATTATTTATATATTAGCAAGCTCCCGTAGCTACCAATAACTGGAGTGTCATTACTTGAATTCTGTATTTTCACGTTGTTTTAAAGCCACTACAAACCCTCCAATCAATCAATATCCGGTCATGGCAGCTGTTCAGAATGCCCTCGCCAAGAACTTTAAGGCCCTGCACACCTCTGGAACTCCCCTCATCTTTGCAAATATCTACGACGCAGTATCTGCGCGGGCTGTAGCCTCTTTGCCTAGCGCAAAAGCCCTTGCTACTGCTAGCTATGCAGTTGCAGAAGCCGCAGGTCTCAAGGATGACACATTGACGCGGGCCGTTAATGTGACAGCAGCTAGGAATATTGCTTCAGCCATTAAGGAATTCGGAAAGCCTTTGTCAGTTGACTTCCAAGATGGATACGGGGATGAGCTTGAGGATGGTGTAACAGAACTTCTTAAGGCTGGCGTTGTCGGCATCAATCTCGAGGACTACAACGGAAGCGTAAAGAAATTCTACAGCATCTCTGAGGCGGCAGATCGAGTTAAGAGAGTGCTCAACACAGCCAACGGCTTTGGAGTACCTGATTTCGTTGTTAATGCGCGATGCGATACTCTGGTCCATGGCGGAAACCTTGAAGAAGTAATTGAAAGAGGCCAGGCATATCTTGCTGCCGGCGCCACCACTGTGTTTGTGTGGGGTGCAGGCCGTGGTGTTTCGCGCGATGAAGTCGTTCGGCTTGTCAAGGAGTTTGATGGAAGACTTAACGTCTTGTTGAACCTCTCGGATGGATTAACCACAAAGGAATTGGCCGCCATTGGAGTTGCAAGAATCAGCATTGGACCGACTTTGCAGATTGGTGCGATGGCAAAGCTGCAAAAAGACGCTGAAGCAATCTTGGCAATCTGAGTATAGGTAGCTACTACCAGTTATTATCTTGCCTTTTAACTCCACTGTACATAACCCTTCACAATGAGATAAAGCCTGAAACGAAAATACTTGTTCATTTATTTATACCTACTTCTCTCGATCTCCTCAGTTCATATATCTCAAAATTATGTAAAACTGAAAGTTACTGCAAACTCATTCTCTGTGTTTTCGACATTCCTTCACACGGAGCAACGAGGAAAGCGGAAGTCTCTCGTACGGGTTTCGCGAAGCTTTCAGAACCACTCGACCCGCCTCCGGTGCATTTCTAGAAATTATTAGTCTATATCTGTTTTTCAGTCTCATTAACTAATCGACTTAAACTGACATATGGATCTCTACAGAGGGCCTGCTGCGGGATAGTTAGTAAATTGTTGCTAACCTGTCATCGCCACGCTGGCCGCTAATATGCGGGCGTCTCGGAAAGACCATTTGCCCGTTCATATTCGCGCAATGCTTCAGATAAGACAAATGTAACTAGACAAATTAACACTTTAATAGAGACGCTGTTGAATTTGTAGGACAATTGCGAACCTGGGCTATGGGCAAGCACTCTTTTCAATCCGTCCCAGACAAGATGAATTTGCATGTCATATGCCGACAGACGGACTGAGGTCCTAATCTTTTCAAATAATACATCGTCGGAGGTACGAACTTCTGACCTTTCAAGGAGCAGAATCATGGTCTCTAGGACAATGACAACTATTTTTCTAGTTAGCGAACTGCGAGTGAATTTCCAACCAGACGAGGTCAACCCACATAGTGGAATAAAGACCATGGATATTTGGATCTTGTAAATTGGCGCCCAAGGAATAAGACCGTGAAGAGCCTCCTCGCAAGCTTCGCGAAGCCTTCCATAGCGGAGTTTCTGACGAAGTTGGACGAAATCATGGTTCAGAAACGAGCTCATCATTGCGCGGAGATCTACCTGCAGCTCAACATGCAGGTACGAAGTGATGGGAAGAGCAAATAGGTTCATGGATATTTCCTCAGGTGGTTGGCATTCGACGTTGCGTTTCCAGTGCCATACGGCAAGCCGAAAATCACCTTGCGTGTAGGAGTAGAAAGGGAGGCTCTCTTGGGATTCATTAGACCAAAGGATGAGACTAACTACGAGACAGACGGAAGCTAAGTCTGGGCTCGGAAAGGGCTTGTCGCAAAGCAGTTCATGGATTGCGCTGTGATATGATAATTTACGTGGTACAGTATATGAAAGCGATTTCCATTGCTCTGCTGACGTTGCGAGCCATAGAGATTCGGTGCATGGTAAATCCAGGTTGGCGAATATGCCTTCAGGTATCTTAACCAGCAACCCGTGTATGGCTGACCATAATCCAAGGAATGTCAGAAGGCAAAGCAGAGATCTTTAAACAGAGATGATTAAATGGTGTCCTTTGAGATGAAGGGAAAGAATGGTGTACCTCTTTAGCGATTCCCTCAACGACGAAATTCTTCCATTCATCTTCAATAGTAGAATTTTGCCCTAGGGAAGCGGTCCGTATTTCAGGAGACTCAACCTGGCTGGCGAGCCATAGAACTCTCGAGAGACTACCTTGAGTGGCATTTAATATGGCTTTTGCCCCCCAGATAGGCCGTAGATACAGTTGATTAAAAGAGTATCTATAACCCAGTGGGGTATTGGGCCTGATCCATTTGAATCCAGCTAATGCAGCCGCCGCGATTAGTGTCCGGTAGCAGATGTCGAGGACGAGCAATAGAATTCCTATATAGTCCGACACAAGGCGGCGGGACGCTTCAAATAGGCGATGGCCGATTTGATCATTGACACAGTGCATTGCTCCATCAGCAAGAATGCTAAGAATGACAGCTGAAAGAGACGGCGGTCAGCTAACCGATGTCAGAGGCAGAGCAACCCCTTGTGTTGGCTCACCTGGAGCACGGTCAATGATCGGAATGCTTGTATGTACAAATGGCAAGTTTCTGTTTGTCAAGGCAAAAAACGTTTGCTGGTGTCTGTCTAGTGTAATACAGTCAGGAACATTAAAATATTTCTCGGGCGAATTGAGTGAGGCACTACAAGGTTGAGTCAGCACTGGTGTGGCAGACACGTTTGGCTATCAATGAGTGGATAGCCAATTTTTTATTGCATTACCATGATGGGCTGGAATTGATCGCTCTTATCACTATCTCTCGCCAATGTTGAATACTCGTCACGTCTTGAGAAGAGAGAGATGTCAGTAGACACGCGATGGCTGACGGATAGTGTGGGCTATGCTATGTCAAACGTCCATCAATATCACTTGCGGATTGCAATACCGGGTAGGAATCCACATTAGGAGGACGAGGTAGTGTCAAGAGAACGGGGTCAGGGTTCTCTGTAGTGGTGACTGTGCCTGGAATTGTAGAGTAGGAGTTGCAGAACTCGTGGCCATCCTGTGGCGAACCACTACATCGTGAGGAAGTCGGATCCAATGAGTTGCGTCTTGACTCAGCTATGTTTGCGTCAGGCTCCTCATTGCGAGTCTCAGACCAGGCTCGCGTAGCCTCTGCTTGATGGTGGCCGCGTGTTTGCAACAGCACGGAAGGGAGTGCATCTTGTGGCACCTCAACGGGAGCAGTTCTCCCGGCGGCGCTATTGCTGGTAGAGGCTGTCGAACCTAGCGCATGGGATGAATTGTCGCTTACTGAAGCTAGAGGTGTAGTCTGGGATGGTGGACAACTCAGTGTGGCAATCACCCTTGGCGGCGGAATATGGCCTTGGCGGGCGCCATGGAACCTTTGCTGGTGATGTTGGTAAAGTTCCTTCCTGGCAAAACACTGCAAGCATTCCTGACATTGATGAGGCTTTTCTTGCGTATCTTTACGAGACCAAGTCAGCACGGAGCAGCTGAGTAGACTCAGAGGACTCACGGCGTCGTAGATGGCGTGTCAAGTGTTCAGTACGCTTGAAGTGTTGCTGGCAAACCAAGCAGCGATGACGCCTGGGGTCATTGGAACCCATCATGAGACGTGATAGAATGGGGTAGGTCTGGATGCAGTTGCGAATCTGACTAATGAGATACGATGGAATCTTGGGGATGTTGCCGGAAATTGGGGTCAGGCTCACAAAAGACGAGTGTCACACAAGGCCCTCTTCGACATTGAGGCAAAGACAGCATCCCCAAGCTGAAGACACAGGCTGGGGTTTTCCACTTAATAAACGAAGGTTTGGGGTATTGAAGAAAGCCGAAGTCGGTGCAACATGTAACATTTACGTACTGGGAGGTCTCATTCGTCGGATCACCCCCACTCAACCCCAAGATGGAGAAGTTGATCAAATCTATCCCAGGGGTTACATCAAGGACAAGTCCGTCCGCTCCATCCGAGGTCCTCGTCTCTCTTGGTAGGTGTTTCTTACGGCATTGATGTTACCAGTGCCCTTCTCACTTCCCTTTCCCCGGAAAATGGCAGCCCGTAATGCATTGGCGGTGGAAATTAGAATCGAAGTCCTGTTGATGAATGGCAAGTACAGCAAGGCACCAGAGGAACATAATTTAGTGCTAATGCTAGGGGATGATTTTAGGCTTGTCTATCAAACAAAAACTTTCTCTACATACACATACACTTGCCAATTGTGAGATCCATGGCCAAGATGATCGCTTTGCCATTGAAGCAACACACTGGTTCGAAAATAGAGACCTCCTTTATCAGGAGCTTCAGCAGACTTTGCCAACGCTAGTACATGACAATAACTCAGTATGGTTCCAGACCATCAACAAATGTGACAACCCTGGTGAAACGTGCCTTTTCGACGGAGCCAAGATGAAGTTGCACATTTTGCCTCTAGCTAGGGTAGAGTTTGGCTTTTGTTTCCCCCGCACCGATTTGTTGCGGAGCGCGACAAATTCAACATTGGATGCATCCCGGTCAATATCACGGCGGCAGGAAATAGGGTACAGTGGAGGCAGCATCTACCATCTGATGAGGACCGGCTGCAGGTAAATCGAGACGGCTGGGAGGTACTTTACTTCATCCAGCCCATATCAGTTCAAAATGATGCAACATTCACTGATCTCCGAACCGAGATCTGCACTACTTTGAATATTACCGATTCAAGCCGAGTAACCTTTGAAGCTGGGCCTATTACGTGGGGTCCAAACTTTGTGGAAGACAACTTGGGTATATATAAGACTTATTTTAGTGGCACGATAAATTTCAACTTGAAAGTCATAAAAACAATCAAAAGATCAGCTTTAATAAATGTTATAAAACATTAATCCATTGATGACTGTTCACTATCTCTAAGATACATACTGAACCAAGTGATAGCTTGAACAAAAGCCTGCTCCTTAGCAAAGTTTCCTGCCGGTGTTTCCTCGCTAAGACGGACTGCAAATCCATGCTCAACGCCGCTAAATAAGTTAATCTGGTATGGAATCTTTGTTCCGATTAAAACTTGCTCACTCTCATGGCGTTTCGAGCTAGGGAAGATGGCATCTGTTTCTGCAGCAGAGATTGCCAGAGGTTTCTTGATTGCCTGGAGCTCATCGCGTTCGACAAACGAGGGATGAGCCACATAGCCAGCATCAAGACCGTCGCCAGAGCCACTCATGTAGCCAAGATTACGGACCACATAATTGGCACCGAAACAATAACCGACTCCCCCAATCTTCTTGCAGCCCAGTGTCTTGCGCATTTCGTTGATCAATGCCTGCACAATTGGGTCCACACGATCTGAAAGGTGGCCGGGCGGACCATTAAGCCAACCCATGATATCAAAGTCCTCGGGTGGGTTTAACGAAACCGGGTCACCATGGAAAAGGTCTGGCATATAGACAAAGTACCCATTTTCCGCAAACCCATCAGCAATCATCTGGGCGTTGATAAATCGGTGACCCATGACATCTGTCAGGAACAATATGGCGATTTCGGTGCTCTTGTCTTCAGGATATGTTATGTAGACCTCAACTAGAATGGGTCAGTAGTGCAAAATTGACTCGAAGAAGAAAGACACTGGCGCACCGTCATTGAATATCTTAATCTCACCGCGGGATGAGCCTTCATGTCTCGCGCCAGTAACGCAGCATCTTCCTGGAGGGTTGGAGGCCATTGTGAGAGAGAATAAATTTCGTATAGATGGATGATGGATCAGTTCATACTGGGTAGGTTGGTAAGATGGCAGTCAATCATCTTATATACGTACATCATTCATACTATTAGGCATCCAAGATGAGTCGTCTTTTTTGGTACTGGCACATGGATCCTATTCTCATGCAATCACGGCTATTACTCCGGTTCCGCACGTCTGAAACATTGGGGTAACGCTGGGTTAATGTTGGGGTTGGATATCTTGGAAAAATCTGATCCTTGACAGCTAGTCTGGGCATCGTGATGAACAGCCATGCTTAAACTCCGGTGGAGAGATTTGCATGTGTATGATAATCCTCGATAACTTGTCTCCGGGCCGGATGGTTTGGCATTAGCCAAGTAAGATACCGGAATAAGGAGATATAAATACTCGTGTTGGGGAAGAACCGTACAATTTAGCTAGTAAACCGCCACCTGCTTCTATTTTCCGTCGCTCCATCTTGAAACTCAATAACAGTTCCAGCCTCTCCACCCCTACCCCGCCATCACGGTCCGGGGCACCGACCCAAAGAGAACTGGCGTCGAGCATAACAGGACGCTCGCCTACGAAGTGTGCAAAAGATGGAACATCCCCAAGGGCGGAGACGTGAAGCCTTTGCTGGAGCTGTTCCACGACGATGCGACATTCAACAACATGGCTCGCTCTGACATTTTCCCCGAACTGGGCGGAACACGTACCAAGGAACAGTTTGGAGAGTTCCTTTGAGCAAATTTCCAGAATCGAGCCATCAACCTCCAGTTACGAGGCATCACCGCGCAAGAGGACCGCCTTGCCCTCGAGTGTACCTCGGATATGCACGTCAACGGTCATCACTACAACAACACGTATCACTACCTTTTCGAAATCAGAGACGGAAAAATTGCCCATCCTCGGTTCTACCTTGACACCTTTCTTACTAAGAAGCTGCTCGAATGGGTCGCTGAGACTTCCGAAGAGTGATATATCAACCAGAAGGCGCGACGCTCACAGACGCTTTGGAGGCTTTCGTTAGAGACGGAAGGATGAGCAAATACATGTAGTTTAATCTCGATATGCAGTGCAATAAGGAGCTTTTATTTAACAACGGGTTCTAATAATGCCATCACTAATGTTAAAACTACCATACTTCTTCGTGTGACAATATCTCAAAGTAAGCATATAAGACGAAGGAACATATGGAAAGGCTTGCATTTGAACAACATATTATGTCTATACTGGCAGTTTTAATTGTAAATATAACATCTACCATATAATATTCTCTCTTTGGTGGTGATCTTTGTTCATTATCAAATTAAACCACTTATACTTTATGCATAGCTATATATACTTCTGTTAAGACGTGAGCTAGCTGTACCGATAGTAGCCTGCCGAGATTACCAACCGCTACTATATCATGTCCATGACTGGACAGCACACTCAGGTCATTTGACACCGAGAGTAATAACCCTCCTCCGTACATCTACCCCAAAACCAACCGAATGCGGCATGGTTTATGGGGTAGTCTGGGGAAGGGCATGTGGCCGGTAAAGTTTGGGGCATCGATTACCCTGGCATCCAAAATTGGGCCTTACATCTGGGGTAATATGCAGGTTATGACAGAAAAGGGCATTTCCCCAGTTTGTCGCTCCCCGGGAATGGCTTCGAATCGTGTATATATGCCATTGTATATATGGCAATGTTGATTGACGTGTCTGCCTCAGCAGCAACTCAACAGCAACAGTTTTGTTTGTCCATCAAGATGGCAAGCATGCGGCAACTCGTTATTCCCACCAAGCTACATGATGATAGTCCCTTCCATGTTTCAAATCTAACCCAGGAAAGCTCAGACAAACTTGCGCAGCTTCTGACCTCGAATCATGACAAGTATCACCTGAGTTATCACCAGTTTGGTCTTCACAGTACGCTTTCATAGCATGAAACCCATCTACATGATGGCTACCGCCTCCAGTTACCAGCTCAAGGCAAGCTGATTTAGTTCTAGACCATAATCTTCACCACCTCCTGTGCATCTACGCTCTTGGGGCTACTCCGCTGTAGATGGAAAAAGCCTTCGCACTACGCTGATTCAGGGCACGCACAGCAATTGACTGACCCGATAGAGTTCAAGAAGTACCTCGGAGATTCCAAGTACTTCAATGACTACTTCCTCTTTTTCCGTAAGGAAATTGAGACCCACGGAATTCCAACGACGGTCAACACATTCATCTTTGGTGATGATGAGCGAGCTGCCGATATGTTCGACAGATTCTTTGGGGGTAAGTCTTGTGTGGGATCTTGCAACGCTACCGCGAGGGCGGCTGACGTGATTCATAGGTTATCTGCACTGCATCATCCACCTTAGCTATGCCCTCGAATACATGCAACCGTTCTTGGTCGCTGAGACACTAGCTTCAACCGCCGTCCATCTCCCTGAGCTCCATGATTTCCTTGTTCCAACTGAAAAAGTTGCTCCCTCTACTGCAAGTGCCTCACAGGTGTAGATATTCGAGCAAATACGTACAAACGCGAGAATCCGTAGTGCAATGCATTATGACTATATCGACAAAATCAACGACGGTCTGGTTGGTGAAGCCGGTGACGAATTATTCAAGGTCATCAGCCAGTGGAAGGTTTCGGCCGACGAGGTAGGAGTCAAGGCTGCTGAGCTGTTCAACGCATGCGGCACGATCCTTTCCCCTTTGTCGATATTATTTGACAGGAACTGAATATCATGAAGTGTACTACACGACTATGGCTCAGAGACCAAATAAGCAGATTCATTTTGACTTCATGCTGATGCACACTGTGACCACCGCTACATTCCTTCCGATTTATTTGAAGACCGAATGGATCAAGCCCGAGTCAAAAGCTCGCCTCGTCGAGTGGCTTGGCCGATCCAATTTACTGTTGTACGCTGAATGCGGTGCTCCAGAGCCTCGTCCAGAGGAGCTCAAGATCTACAAGCCACTTCATCCGTCTGGATGGAATGGTGTGCTCCAGCGTGCTTGTGAGTACGAAGATGACGGCCATACGTCAAAGTTTGTGCGCGGAATTGCAACCGTTGCGCAGATGACGGAGCAGTATGATGAGAGATTGGGCTTCAAGCTCACTCGTCAAGAAGACTTCTTGACCATTGCCCATATGAGTAAGTCCATCGCGTCATTAATTAATAGCCTAGAGTGAAGTTGGTGCTAAACTTGGAATTGTAGTCATTGATAGCGTAGAGAATTTCGACAAGTCTGCTGATAACGAGGTACATGAGGTTCGTAAGGGGTCCCTTTACCCTCGAATCACAGAGCCTGAAGTGCAGCTTATGATTGCTCGGTGGCCTAGATATGTCGGCTTTGAATAGGGTTGGCACCATGTGCCGGACAGGCAGGAGTAGCACGTTTAGGTGTGAACCATCAGAAATGCAGAGATTAGGAGCGCGAAGACAAAGCGGCCGCGGCAGTTGAGTCTGCGAAGATGAAGGAAACGGTTGAGAATTCTAGTCTTTCAATTTGTATATACTCAGATACGTTCTTGAATATCCGACATGTTCTCTGATTTTCTCTATAGACTCTGCTATTCCTCTATACTTGGAGGTACATAGAATAACAATGGTCCATAGACAACAAAGATATCGGCTTTCGCTGATTTGAGAAGTGTAAGTTGGTACCAAACGCTATTCATTGGCTTAGGCTCAAAGAAACCGCACGTGATCATTCCGGCTGTTTTACTCTGGTAAAGGATGAGATTCCAAATCGGTCGTCCGTATTATTGGTTCGTTTATTGGGTGGATTCGATAACGTTACTTTAGTATGACCCAACTTCAATCCTTCAACACCGTGATCGTGCTAAACCAAACTAACATATAATACTCTGTGACCCCTCCACCAACTAGACCCCTCTATCTAATTATTGCGCCTTATATATTTACAAATTCATCGATTAGCAGCACAATGGATTCTATTTTATCTGCAAATGAAGTCGGCGAAGGACTTCCTGTTTTGATCATTCACGGATGGCAGATGCAGGGAAAGGTCGAGGAGCTAGACTTTGAGCCAATTTTCAGCAAAATGCCAGCACTTCGCCGGATTTACGTGGACCTCCCGGGAATGGGCAAAACACCTGCGAATAATGTCAAAGATCAAGACGAAGTTTACCTTCGTCTAGTGCAATTCATTGACTCTCGACTTGGAAAGTCAAGATTTTTGGTCGTTGGCTCATCATGCGGTGGCTACCTCGCACGTGCGATTGCTCACAAATATACTGAGCAAGTCGATGGTTTACTGCTACGCGTACCACTTATTGAGCCAGATGACAACAGACGAGATCTCGATGCTTTCACGCCTTTGGTTGCAAATGAGCAACTCATGGCGACCATATCAGCCGAAGATAAATCACTTCTTGGGGACGTTCTCATCCAAACTCCTGCCTATGTTGCAAGTTTAAAGGCAAAATTTGAGAATGTCTGGGTTCCGGCAGAACAGGCATCGGACCATAAAGTGTTGGATCCAATCCGAACAGATCCAAATCGATATCGGCTATCCTTTTCGTTGGACAACGGAGGTGCTAAGTTCTTGGCTCCTACACTTGTTGTATGCGGTCGACAAGACACCGTAGTGGGCTACCGAGACAGCCTTCGGTTGCTGGAGCTCTACCCACGATCAACTTTCGCTGTTCTAGATCGTGGTACGCATGGGCTTCCGATCGATGAGACTGGTGTTTTTGAAGCTCTTGTTCGTGATTGGATAACCCGAGTCGATGAATGGAGAGGTCGTACGGACAGATGAGAACAATTGCCCATATCAAGTCTCTTATGGCAACAACAATCGCAAGTAACTGAGTCGGTTCAGGCCTAAGATTATAATCTTGAGGAATGACAATAAAATTGATGAGTTGCCAAAGCACTTATTAGGATTGTTTAGTTCCCTATCTATGCATAGATATAGGATAAGATCCTGTGAGGAGTAGGGTCTTCTATTTGCACTTCTAACGGGAGAATGTTAAAAATAGGCTACTTCAAGCAGCTTTTGCCTCACATAAAAGAGTAATAGTATCTTAGGACCTCAAATACCCTCAACCTTCGCTTATACGGTCACTGAACTTGATGAAGCTTCTCAATGTACAGAATCTGTCTCCAAACCTTATTACGGTTTAGCAATATATATATCTATCACTGAAGGATCTCTTTCGTCAATAGCGTAACAATCAACTATAAGAGGAGTGATTTATTGATGCTAACCTGACTGAGAGAGGGGGAAACCAATTTTAGAGAGGAATGGGCTTGTGAACACTACTATATATGTATTAATATGTGTGACTATGAAGTGACTTGCAAATCAATAAATGAAGCATCTTGACGAAAGCCATTAGAAGAGTGAATAGAGCTACTGATCCCAACGATGGATATATCTAAGGCTCCTTCGAAGTTTCAGTCCAGCTCATAGACTCTCCATTCATGTGAGCAACTGTTTATTTCACGATGTAGAAACTTCAGCCAACTCAGAAATTGAGTCTCCTAGGGAATATCAATGTCTGAGAGCTCAAGCAGCGTTTATACTAGCGTGACCTTATCTGTGAGCCATGACAGGTCAACTGTTGAGATCCCCTTTTTGTGTGGATTGTAAAATTTGTTGATGCGTTGCGCAACCCAACCTGGATTTTCATCAGCTGGGAAGCGTCCAGCCTTAGGCACAATGTCGACCTCCACGTTGGTTCCGACTGGTGGCCAAAGCTCATGCAGTATCGCTGCAGTACCTGCCTCACCACCCAATCCTAGGAACGGCATTGGCAAAGGATGCTGACGTATGGTAGAATTAAAGAATGCAGCATCAGCTCCCATAGTAGAGGCAGCAAAGGGGCCTAGCATGCTTCTGAGGAAGCCTGGTTTGTTGATACTATCAACGACCTCATCCACAGCGGAAAACGGGATTGAAGATGCGCCTGAATACGACGTATGATAAAAGAACCATCCGATAACCTCACGCACGCGACCTTGAATAAAGCGTTCTGCAGCCTCGGGTACACTCCACCACGCCAGTTCCCAGTTGCCATATGCATCCCAGTCATATTGAGGAGTCCATAGGCTCTCATAGCCGAAACCCGGCAGTGCGTACTCGGAGACAGCTAACGCTTGAACCAGAGAAGGCTTCTTCGCGGCCAGTGCTACAGCTGCGCCGACCCCCTTGTCGTATGAGAAGACAAATGTCTTATTGATGTTGAGGAAGGACAGCAATGCATCAAGATCTGAAGCCATAGAAGCCGCAGTGTAATCAGCATTTGGAGCCAGACTACTATATCCCATCCCACGATTGTCAGGGGCGATGACGGTATAGTGTTCTGCCATGACAGGACCTAAGAGACGCCAGGTGATCTTGAAGGCAAATTGTTAGCGATTGAGCAAGGGAACTTTGATATACTGAAGCTTACACTATGTTGAGGGTTGCCGTGTACGAGAAGTAATGGAGGGCCACTACCAGCATAACGGAAATGCATGCTAACATTCTTGAGCTGGACTCGGCCATGTGCCCAATCCTCCTAGGCCGGAACTGAAGCAGCAGTTGCCACACCAGTAAGCAAGGCAACTGCCAGAGAAGCAGTGTTGCTAATGAGCATGGTGTAAAAGAATTTGGCTTGTTTTGATATAACGGCGTTGGAAAATATTGGTATGTGTTGTTTTCAAGACTGTATGTTTGATGATGATAACCAATCTCAATATCCAGACGAAACAGCTTATATATTTACAAAGATCGGAAAATTTGCTATATTCAAGATTACTGAAGATTTTGAAATGATAATATCTCGTTCTATCCCATTTACATAATAGCATTGTAAGCAATCAATGTTTGTAATTACCCAGACAGTAGACTTTGGACTGTTAAAGCAATTCAGGTTAGGCCAACTAGTAGCTGTTAGGATTACCAAGAAACCGCTGATTACGCCTCAATAGCGTATGTTACAAGTTTACAACTATCGTTTCCATAACGCCCGGACAAACGCCCGATGAAATAAAAGCTGGCTGCTATGGTTTGGTAATGAGATCCGCAGTGTTGATAAAAGCTTGCGTGGAGAATATCACTACATGTAGTAGATACGAGGACGGCCTCTTCCCACCCCTGCCCGCTCCTGGTCCGCACATGCATGCCACTAGAAATTCTCCGCTAGCTTCGCCCAAGGCCTGCTACGGAGCATGTAAATCGCACCCTGTTCTTTACGTCATGTCGGCTTGTCTGCAACCGGGAATTGAATCTTCATACATCGGCATATTCTTTGTCTTTGACTCTAGAGTGTTATGCTGTTCAGGTCGCTTATTCTTGATACATAGTGTGACAAGTTTTCTCCTCTCTTCCAGATGAAAAAATGCGGTATATTCTTCGTCTTGGAGTCACCACTTATTTCTATCCTAGTTGAGTTTACGGCTAATTTCATAGTGAATTTCAGAAATCTAGAAGCTAGATACCCGAAGAGAAGCGTCAATCTTAAGTTTGGTTGTGTGGTTTTGAATGGAGATCATGCCGAGAAGAGGCTCATTCTCCTTTCTTGAACGGCGCAAGAGACCAATATAGCCATTGTTATATAACTACCTGCGAAATAGTAGCTAGATAGCTGTTGTATCAGTTCCTTAACTTTGTCACTCTTCTATTGTGTATCAGACCCCTACTACTGTCATCCTTTTGCCCATAACAATTTTGTCAACTATTACGGATTTCCCTATTAATCTCTGTTGAATGGTCTTATCTCTTCAAGACCGGTAGTCAATCTGATGACAGTTACCGATTTAACGATATCCCAGACTGTTGGGGTTATGATGTAGCATCTTTCACATAGACAGACTTCTATAGCTGACACATGGAGGCGGAAGATTGATCGATAATAACTTCAGTTACCCTATTGTCTGCGCGAAGCAAAGAAGTAGTTTGAAACAAATCTATGTCGCTAGTATAGGGGAAAGGAGGTCAGACCGCGAGGTGAAGATGCTGTGGTATATAGTATTATCACAGAGTTTGGATTACTTTTCTAGTCCCTTCTACAATTTGACGTAGTTATCGAATGACCAATGCCTCACCCGGAATACTCGGAGTACACTCCCACTAGGCCATATTCCAAATGAACTGCTCCTACGTCCAAGGACATGCACCAAAACAGTTTTAGTAAATAGTTAAATGAAAAGAGAACTAGTTACTTAACTTTTTATTAATAATCTTACAGAATGCCTAAACATGTATTGGCCGTACTCAAGTGCATTCGGATCTGAAGGAAGCCGCCAGGATTGGGCTTGGCGGAAAGTCAAGTCACAACTCATTCCAAAAGAGGTAATACATACCATCCGGCTTACTGTTCATGATTAATCTGATAGACTATTGAAAAACTGCTAAAGTTTAGTCAATTCAGTTGCAGACTCTTTGGAATACAAACCAAACAATTTGACAGCCTGAAACGAATATGGCTTATGCAGATTATGGAAATGCAGTTGCTTCCGTTTTTGGCATCACAAAGCACCCGTCGAAAAGTATATAAGCACCCCCATCTGTAGATGCCTTGAATGAATCAATCAGATAAAAATAAAAATCGCTTCATTCATCCCAGCCAGAATTCTCCCCTTTTTTCTCTCTTTAATACCATTTCTACATAGGACAATTAACAAAATGACATCTACAAGCGGAACCGCAGTCCTTCTCATTGATCCTTACAACGACTTCATTCACCCTGAGGGTAAATGGTACGGCAATGTGAAAGAGAGCTTGGAGGCTACGGAAACAGTAAAGCATATGCGGCGACTGATCCAAGCTGCAAGAGCCGCGGATATCCCCATCTACTATTGCTTGCACCAGCAGTACAAACCGGGCAATTATGATGGATGGAACCGTATGACGTCGTATCACATAGGGATGAAAGAAGGCCGTGTGATTGAGGAAGGTAGCTGGGGAGCGCAAATTTATGAAGGAATGGAGCCAGACCTTGCGAACGGCGATGTGGTCGTCTCAAAGCACTGGAACGCCAGGTAGGTAGAGCTGTCTTTGCTAACGCTGGTGAAAGAGCAATCAACTGACACAGAGGTCTTCACAGTTCATTTCAGAATACCGACTTGGACTACCTACTGCATCAACGCGACATCACCAAATTAGTATGCGCGGGCATGACTAGTAACCAGTGCCTGGAATGCACAGCGCGATATGGCAAAGAGCTGGGATATGATGTGACACTGCTGTGAGTAAGCGCCTACTGTATGAAGGTTATCTGCGCTAACTTGATCCCAAGTTCTAATGCAACGGCTGGCTTCACAATTGAACAAAAGGATGCAGCTGTCAATTTGATCTGGCCTTTGCTCGTGGAGCGAGTCATGACTGTCGAAGAATGGGCTGATAGTATTGGCGCGCCAAAGCAATGATGGAGGGGTTGGGAACAGTAGGGAACATGGGAGTTATATAGGATAAAGGATGTAGTGAGTCTTCTAGTCTTGTGATTAATGATTAATATTACTCCCATAGAACGTTACTTGCGCGAAACCCCCCCCCCTTCATTTAGCTCCGTATATTGTAGTCTAATTCCGATTCGGGAACTGTAGCCAGACGAATGGGAAGCCAAAGCTTCTTCATATGAAGCTATCGAACTATCACGGGAACATAAGTCAAGCAATTATGGTGGGATGTCCCTCGGTGGTTCATTTATTGGAGACAACCTATACCCTCCCAGGCTAAATTGTTACAGTAAGCTGATGAGCGTCTGCTTTCGGTAAACTCCTCCATGATATAGGAGAATTAAATAGCGGCTAGTAAGGCTGAAAGGTTATTGGGATCTTGAATCAGGGCGAGAAATATAAATACGAGGAGCGAATGGACATTGGCATGATTCGGCCTAAAAGGCTCGATTCTATCGGCAAAACAAACTATGCTGAACTCGTATATTGAGACAGTAGTCAAATTGCCTGTAGAGGTTTAGCCGCTTTTGCATGGCGTGGAATCACCAAGAAGCGGCTGTCGCTACGGCTTAGCAAAACGCCGAAGCTGGCTATACGCATGCCTTATTTTAATTTGTTTGTCGTTGCCTTCACGTTGCAGTCATCCTCGGATAGTGATTTCTATCATTTGCATGCTACTTGAATGCTGATTTGCCGTCTAAACCTGGTAGTTTAAGTCGATACCAGATTCAGCTCACAAAACTGCCCTCAACGCAAAGACCCTCGGCTGTTCTTCCCAGATTGCTCGTTGTATAAGTCGATCTCAATCCAAGCACGGATAATCCAGTCCAGCTTTGGTCAATTAAAAGATGAGTGATGAAAGCTGGTCCACCACTGAGCCAACTACACAGAATGTTTCACAAAGGGAAAATGCTGGGACGGAAACTAGGGACAAGTTCCGTTTTATCACTTTCCAAGATCCTGACACAATAAAGTTGAAGTCAGTCCAGAGAGTTATTCGAAGCCATGGCGCCAAGAAAGCTTTGGAAGGACGCAAAAAGAAAGTGACTGAGTCAACTGGAAATTTTCGTCATTTTAAAACCGATAGACTCCAGAACAACCCCGCAAAGAGGAATAGTCACGAGTACAAGGCGCCAGGCGATGTTCAACAGCTCGATCCTTTCGGTTCACTTACAATAAGCAATTCTACGCGACTTCAATCTCTTATAACAAACAGTACAGTTCGTGATTTATCCGGTAAAGTCTGATACTAACATATTTCAGAAACTGCATCCCAAGCCTTGGAACCGGTATGCAATTTTGCGGAAACAACAGTACACCAAAAGTTCCATCGGCTATTTCATGACGGCTTCAACGATGCTGCTCTCTCGAATGCTATTATGCTCTCACTTTCATTCGCTGCAAATGAATACCATTTCACGCAGGAATGCGTTACTTTCAAGAACACCACTATTCGACACATCAACCAAAAAATTGGAGCTGCGCTTGACCCCAAAGCGGTTTTTCAAATGATAGGAGCCATATTGTTACTAATAGGAGTGGAGGTTAGTATTGTATACCCTTGACGTTTCATCGCTAAGAAAACTGCATAGTGGCGGCTCGGGAACAAACCACGAGTAGAGATGCACCTGACCGGTATTATGCAACTGTTAAATTTTTGCGACTCAAAGTTAATACACCTTCATGACGGCATTAAGCGGTAAATATCTGAACTAGAATTCCTCTACCCGTTGTTGGACACGTGTTCTAATCTCAACAGTGCAATCTTCTGGCAAGACTTGAATGCGGCCTGGATCATAGGCTCCGAGCGCAGGTTCAACCATAAGACTTTCCCGGAACTTCATTGGGGCCGCAATCCATTTCTTTCCTCAATCTATGCCCTACCACCTGGGTTTGAGCCCTTAAAGCATATATTCGGAGATGACTTGGTCGCAGTCATTGAAGACGTCTATGCTTTACAGCATTTCAGAGAGTCCTCAGACATGGATCTTGATGATTCAATCTCCCTTATCCACATGGATAATTATCAAGCGTGGGTGGAGTCTCGACTTTTTTCGCACTTTCTAGCAACAGATGAGGATAATGAAGTAGCTCTATGCTGCATACTCACATTATATCTGTGTGCTTATATGCTGTTTACGGACATTTGGGCTGGTCACTTCATACCATCTCATATATCAGCAAAGCTATTACGTGTCTTGCGGCAGGTGAAAAGAGATGTGTTGTGGGAAGGTCATGATGATGCATTGTTATGGTGCACCATAGTTGGCGGTACATTTGCCCAACTCGGAGTGACTAGGTCTGAGTATATATTGTTACTTCACCAATCTGGCTACGATGCTATCTTCCCTGATTGGAAAGAGACACAAAGCTTCCTTGGTAATTTTATATGGTCGAACAAAGTGTTTCACACGCCTGGGAAAGCGTTCTGGGAGGCATATTCTTTACATTAATACTTCTATAGTATTCAAACTTGGCCTACCTAGATTGCCAAAGAGGCTCTTATATATATGAAGCCGTGTAGATAACTTGGAGAGAAGATGCTTCATTATCTGTATGTGATAAATTAGATGCCCATCAGCTCAAAAAGACAGGCCTTCATTGATAGTGTACTAAAAGGGTCAAAAAGACAGATGACGGTCGACCAAGAGATTCACTGCTGCCGCTATGTATCCCAGTATTGAGATGTGAAGATATTGACGGATGGCGGGATATTGTGCCAATGTCGGGAATGAGACAAAAGCCAGAGCCATGTGATAGTTGCATACCAATAATATCTCTGGGTACAATTGGCGTAGAATGTGGAGTTGACATACAACTTGTTCCTAGTATTATTGATGAGATATAGAGCTGGACGGCCATGAACAAGACAGTGGAAAGTTGACGCCTTCTACGGGCGGACTGTATTGCTTGTTCTGGGTCTGGATGTAATGCCTGTTGTGGACTAACGCTTAACTCCGAGATTCTCAGACTTCCATAAACGATGCGGCAGAGTTAAGCGACGTACACAAACGAGCTAAGCTGCCGAAGGCAAAAACATTAAGCTAACTAGAAGTGGAAGATTGATGCCAACGAAAAGATCCATAGCTAGATAGGCCAGTGTATCCCTGTCAACGAAGAGCAAAAAAAAAGGTTCAAGAGCAATATGCTCCTTGATGTAATTTGTGCGGAACAGGAGCCAAGTTATCTTTGTCAGCTCTGACATTATCTAAGGAGCTATCCGTTAATAATTCCACATTGATGATGCAAACAACAGCTGATTAACTACAAGCATCCTGACGTTCAAACGTCGCGGCCACACGGAGAATATACAGCGGGTCTGCTCAGGGCCATGGAGTGAAGCATCTAAGCAAATCGAATAGTAATCACATATGCCTCTGAGTTACCAAAAAATTATTAATGTGAAATTACGAAGCAACACCGGGAACATGTTAGCTATGGAAAGAATTCTATCTCGTGAGTCGTACAAGTGTCGAAAACAAACACACACTGTCAAGAAACCGTTGCACCCCTCATTTTCCCGCTCAACTGTCTATAGTCTGACAGCCTATCTGGCTGTTTTACTCTAGGCGCATAGCGTCAATATTACTTCATAAGACCGGCACACAATGCCTGCTGTAAGGTTTCGCTAGTTGCGGTTGTCAACCACTAATACAATTATTTGGCATCTATTGCATACTTCGATAACCGGTGACAGCGACAACTATTACCCACCCAGTCTCTGACCCATTTTTCCATGATACACTTGCTTACCTTAGTTTTGGTATCAGCTCCTGCATTCGTATCGGCTTAAATCCCAGCATCAGGTTAACCCTTGTGTCGGCCTTCTAAGTCTTAAGCGAACGCCCTGGATTAAACTTTTTCATTCCAACCTCTCTTCCGGCTGGTCATACTGCAAAGTATCTGGAGTAAAGTGAACAATCCGCTACAACAATAGCAGGGCAAGATGAATGGTCTCTCGGTACCAGAGCTGAACCGACAGGTTGTTACGCGGTACTTCCAGGAGTTCTGGACCAATGGGAATCCGGACATCGTCGATGAACTTTGCGCCGATAATGTAACGGTTTTCTATCCCATGCATGGGCGAATGGTGGGCAAAGATGCTACTAAAGAGTGCTTAGTCAAGTTTAAGCAAGTTCGTCTACACATGACCGCCCGTCTCGGGCGACCTGACATGCTAAAAATATGTGGCTCAATTAGGCATTTCCAGACATCTCATTCAGACTACTGTCTCCTTTCCCCTTAATTGCCGAGGAGAACTACGTTGTTGCGCGCTGGTTTGGGGGTGGTAAGCATACCGGACCGGCATTTTACGACCTTCCTGTTGGAAGTCTGCCAAAACCTAACACCGGCAAAGAAATGAGATTTTCCGGCACAACAATCTATAAGCTGGAGAATGGCAAAATTTTGGAAGAGACGGGAGAAGAGTCTGGTCTGGTTGCAATGCAACAATTAGGACTCATCAAACTGAATGATGGTTTTGCTCCATGAGTTTGGTGTATACAGCTACATATCTCCTTTTCGCCTATACCTGGATAACATGTTACATATGCAAAGCAAAATATAGTCCACTTCTATTAAAAATGTGGAAATGTAGCTCGCCATATAATTTATAGACGATATGATATCACTAAACTTACAGAAATCGTTTGCTTCCCATCAAATTAGTCCCGCTAATAGTTCATTCACCCTGTCATGTCCAATGCGTTGCAGTAGTTCTGCAAGCCTGGCGACAAAAAAGGCGTTGTGGTCGATGCGTCGACTCCTTGAGGCCGCAACGAAGTATACCCATGTCAAGGAGTTCTCTCCCAAGGAGTATGGAGGAATCTTGCGCACAGTACTTTGAAGTTTGTCTAGCAATCTGTTGAGATCGTCGGATGATGAATCTGAATCTGAGCCGCTGCTATCAAGTGGACTGCTGGTTGTCGGTAGCGAGTATATATGGCATGCTTGTGCCATGGCACTTTCCATTGAAGAAAATACTTCAAACAAATCTTTCTGATTGAGCGACAGCAATTGTTTACCATCCGAGGCTTGGCGGTCTTTGCTCAAAAGCTTGTTGAACTGGTAAAGAGGGCAAACGACTGCTTTCAAACTATACCACGAAATGCCGTGTTAGTTGAAGCTGAATGGATTAAGATAGTTCATTACGTACAGCTGCACTTGGTCCAACAAGAAGCGGCGTGTTGCCTTTTCGGTTGCATTGGTGCTAAAGGGGCAGTCTTTGCGAACCCAGAATTCTGCAAGCTTTAGTAAAGCAGGGCACTCTCTGTGACCGCATATCATATCGTCGATCATCAGCCCCAGGATTGTGGCGAGAGGCGCAGAAGAATCTGTTTCTGGTCGTGCCGAGATTTGTCTTAGTTCAGCGAGTGCCGTTGATCTGTAGTTGAGTCTGTCGACCATGGATTTGGAGCCCTGGGTAATTTGTATATGGCTGGCAGATGCTGCCAATATGGAGCTTCGAACCATCTGATTCTTGAAGACAAGCGGAAGAATGTGCCTTGAATAGCCTTGGTTAGTGGATTCCGTCACGTCCAGCGTGGGAATGACATTCTCATAAACTGAACAGGCGGTTAGCTAACAGCTCGACCTAGGACAACACAGTATTGCGACGTACAATTTCTCAGAAGAAATTCCTCCGAAGCATCTTCAATGTTAATGTGTGGTATCATATCCATACTGGGATATAACATGGACTGTTGGTGATATGCCTGCCACTGGTACTCGTCGCTCATGAAGAGGGCCGGATCATCGAGAGTTATTTCGACGCTAGAGCTTGATACCGACCAGAGAAATATACCAGGACCAAACTGTGATATGTGTTGTAGGTTTAATACAGGTGTGTGACCTGAGTTGATCAAAGCCACGGCACACTTCTTCCAGTTGGTAGCGATTTGATTCAGGCGATCACCCTCTGCTCGGAGACGTAGGACCTCTTGTTCAAGTGCGTCCATGTAATCCTTTGTTCTCTGTCTGTGGCTCCTGTGATAAAGTTAGCATTTTGTAAAATGAGTCAACAAAACTGAATGCCAACATGCCTCTGTGCTCGTAAGATCTGTTGCTTCCTCCTTTTTGGTGGCTGGCCCTTGTCGGACGCCGCGGTATTAGCCACAATCCCATCATCAGGTACCAATGGAGGCAAGAATGAAAAAGTGCCCAAGATGTTTCTCTGGCGACTTTTTATAGAATTATATGAGTTCGTATTCTCCATCTTGACCATAGCAGGTTCTGGTCTGAAGCTGTCGCTACTAGGCGTTCCTTCGTAGATGAACATCGGGCAATCGGCTTATTCGTTCTTCTAGGACTGGTCATGTGATTTGGTCGGGCGCGAAAGCTTGCTATTGTCAGCTTTACCAAAGCAAGTGTTGTCTCGGCAGTTGTAGCATTCGATTGCTCCAGTTATCGGATACGAATATCAGCAAAAGCGCGTAGGGAATATTTCCAGACAAGATTGTATATTGCAGGAGGTTCTTTGGAGATGAAGGCCAGAGAGTTGTATTCACGATAGACTATGTGGATGGAACAACTTCTACTTGCACAACTGACTCAGGGATCCAGACAAGCTTCTACCGGGATCTGGGCCACACTGTGTCAATTCACAGCATTTCAGATGACAAATGCGTTTTGCCTAAACGAGCGCCCTGCTATGACAGCATTTGATGCAAAACATTCCGGCAGCAGATCCGGATGGTGGCTGCATTAATCAGCTCTAAAGCATATGGTGTACTTGGTAGCTAATGTGAGATTTGAAATCGGAACATTTTGCAGTTTACGCCCAGTCCTAGCGCATAGTAGTATTTCAGGCGCACTTTCTGCCTAAAAGAGTCCAACGATACGAAGCATGAGGAATATCCGCTTCTCCATGGAGACTCAGTAATACGTTGACTATTCTTCCTATACACTATGTCTAGTCGTATGTTGGCCAATCGGCTCAAATCTACCCTCTATTTCTTACCACACCGACTCGAGCCCGTTCACGCCCGATGGCTTATCCGCCTGGGTTGTTAGTCGGACTCCATGGCGGAGTCCTTCCTGTGGGTTATGAATGTCAAAGTCAGAGATGGCAGTATGGGCAGTGACGCGGTTATCCCATAGCGCGACTGTGCCCTCTTCCCACTTGACACGAACCTGGAAATCCTGTCCAAGGGCGATATGCTGTGTTTGAAAAGAATTAGCGATGTGAATCCAATGTGTCGGCAAATTGTGTATCCGATGCTTACGTTGAACAGGAGCTGCAAAAGAGCATCCGACTCCTCATGGTTGAGGCCAATAATGCGCTTAGTGAAGCCCTTGTTAACAAACAGAGCCTTTTCACCCGTCACCTTTGAACTGGTTGTTAGCACCACACATTTGTGTCTCGGTTTATTACACGCGACTTACTGGGTGAAACCTCACAATGGGGTGCTCCGACTTCACCGGCTCTCGGCGGACAAACTTTCCATCACGGCGGGCGTTTTCTGCCTGGTTGAAACCGCTGTGTTCAGCACGCAGGCCCTCAAGAAGAGTCTTGATTGGCTGCGACAAGCGAGCATATGCTGCGGTTTGCGATGCCCATGCGGTATCGCCACCGGTTGGAGGAACGGACAGGAGGGTGAGAATGGTAATACCGGGTGGCTGATGTTCGTACGAAACATCGGAATGGTACCCGGTAGTTGTCAGTCTCTCCCTTCGCTGTCGTGCCCGATATTCGTTGTCGGGACCAAGGTAGATGTTGTGATACTCGAGGTGGTCCTTGACATGAGCTCCAACGGGCTGGAAAGTCGGTCAGTATTTGCATTGTCACACCCATATGAAGCTACTAACATGAACGTGCAGTGGTCCGAAATACCTCGCAAACTCTGTCTGCTTCTCTGGTCCAATATCCTTGAAGTCTTGCCCACGGAAGATGACTACACCCCTCTCTGCAATCAGCAGCGCAAGTTCATTCTTCTGCGTGTCATTCAATTGAGACAACTGAAGGCCTCTAATCTCGGTACCGATCACTGGCGTGATTTTAGAGACCTTGAGCTCCGGGTTGGCGCTGGACAACAGAGCAGACTTAGCCTTGTCCGCTGCAAGTCCCCGATCCGTGAACTCGAAAGGCTGAATCGGGTCAAAGTGAGTCTCTTCGTCATAGACGGGGAGATAATCGTGATAACGATACTTTGGACAAAGGTGTTAGAATTTGCACTCTCATTGAAGCTATGTGATGATAGCTGGTAATATATCTTACCTTCTGGTGGATCGCATCATCATATGCAAGCGTGAGCTTCCCAACAGCAGTACCTGACTGCGTCACTGTCTTTGTTGCTGACATCTTGAATTAGAGCTGAATTTACTAACGTACAAATTAGTTAGAGTACAATTGAGATATATCGTTATATAGCGACGCTCCAAATATCGGATTCATCGAATGAGCAATATGGCTCCTTATATAGGCCTGACAGAGACATGCCATGAGCGTCTTCCGGTCTCCTATGTTCGGAACATCGGCACCTTACGTCAAGATTTCTGCCGATGGCGGCATACCAAGTCTTAATCGTGATCAATATCCAATATGATGAACTGCGGGGTTGGTCAAGTGTGGCAGGTAGGGGAAAGCTTGTAACATGCGTTTTCGTATGTGATAATTACGCCTTACGCCTACTAAAGATGGCAATCGTGGGGGGTTTGAGCTGTCAACCCCGGATCTTGATAACGCTCCAAGTGGGTTTTGTTCGAGCATCTTATTAAAAAACGGACATAAACGGACATTCTTGACCTTATCAAGTACTGAATACTCGTGATAGCATGGACTATCAATGGTGTTGCAGGAAGATGAATATCGGCTAAAGCTGATTCGCGAGTCGTGATTTAGGCCAAGATGACGACAGCGGGATGCTTCACGGGGAGCAACCAAACCATTTGGCCAGGTGCTTACTAATGAATGATACAATTAAAAACCGATATTGCATGCGAATGGACGACAGTCCGATGCGATATTAATCCCGTTCGCCATTTCCGACATGAAAAAGACTGCTACGGGAGTCTATGGTTTACTCTATGCCAGCTAGACGAGACATTCATCTTACTGTTCAGACGAGTAAGGAACGAAACTCACATATAAGTTATTTGCACCGGAGTGAAAGGGGAGCTCGCAGATTCAGAATTTCTGATTGGAGTCCTTTATTTCTCACGATTAAAGTGCTGCCCGCAGCTTGAGAACTCATCTATGGCGGTGACTATATCTGACAGGGGTCCTCAAACATACCATCCGTTCATTCGCATTTATGCCTTCCCTCGATTTCTTTCGATTTCTTTCAGAGAATTCTAAAGTATCATGTCCAAAGAAAATGTTATTTGAATGAATTTCTCGTCCATCTCCAGCCTCCTAGCGAGTCTATGATAGTTGGCTTTGGAGATTACATTTTCGGTTGGTCTTGTGTTTGGGGTCTTTATGTTCTCGAAGAGAAACTGGTTGCCATACACCTGTATACGATGCATCTACATCTGATAGAAATCTGTCCTTAATACCAATGCAAAGTACGAGACTGAAGCGGGTAGCAGTATCCCTAAGCAAGACGGATGTTATGAGGTCATATGACCTCTTCCTCCATCACCTACCTACATATTAGGCTACTCTCCATAGATACTAGATAGTAGCAAGTCATTCATACATTAACATCGGCCCCTAACTGCTGTGGTCTTATGATATTGTAATACCTCCTCTGACCTACGACATACGCCCCTAACAGATATCAATATAGCTAGATGAGGGAGGTCAGCACACGGCAATAACACCAAGAAACTGTTTCTCATACTTGATTCAAGCAACATGTTGATGAAGGCATCTTGCCGAAATCTTCACTCTAGAATAGAGGGCGGCAAGCTGAGCCAAACATGAAGAATAACACGGCGACAATTTACGACGCAATAAACGACGATGTGAAAAAACTTCAATTTTTCTGTCAATAGCTTGAGGAATCCTTTCCTCCTATTCTCTTTGTATAAAGGGAAAGCTATCAAATTAATCGTCTATATGATATCACTGATCTACACCATTCGTATACGGGGATATACCCATTGACAAACTCACCATCTAAATCTTTCTCGATATTTTGAATCCGAAATCTTCACTGAGAGTCATTTCTATGGATCTCTTTCCCATATACAAGAATTATCGAGCATTCTCTTTATCACTGCCCCAAGCTTCAGTAGCCTTCAGACATTTTCAGTTCTGGAATCTTTTATTTTTCACAATATGCTCATTAGTATGTGCACTTTCAGGGTTTCTTCTTAACTAGATCATTCTGGTGTTGTTATTCTTGAATCGAGGTTGCGTAACGGCGGCGCAGTATAAGAGTTGCACTATAAGAGTTGTAGTATAGAAGTTGTAGTAATTGCCTACTGCTATTCTATGGAGTAAAATGTATAGGTGTTGTGTCTGCTGGTCCCACTTTCCGAGGCGGATATCGGAAAGACTTCCGCATTATTATGCTAACAATTGAAGACCATCTAAGTCAGTACATCATCATCTGGGATTTACGCGAGTTTTGTTGTCCCGATTGGCGCTTTACTTGGAGGTAAATAACGTAGATGTTCATTTCCTAAGCATGACCTGATGCCTCCGTATATGTATCTAGCTACTAGATCAGCGTTACTACCGAACCATACTAGACACCATTTTTTCTCGTCAATATAAACACCATCCTCTGTGTCTAATATAATTTGGATACTTTCCTCTCTTGATCCTATGAAATGCGTGAATGCGTAGATGTATGATGCACAGTGACAAGATAGATGATTTGACGTACTGTAACGTCATAGTCAAATTCACTGCTACCACGGTCAACAGTCAGGAGAAAGAGCACCAACTGAGACACAAGATCGGTTCATAGGATTATAGTCAATTGACCAGCGAACCACTGCTGCATCCTAGCCAGTAGGAATACAAGGAAGCGACCCATTCATTCCAAAGCGGTGCCTATCGCTCACGCGCGAGAGCCAGACATTTTTCATCGAAGATTTCGTTTGTACGGAGAAAGATACGCTGAATATTTGCTTTGACATGACCAATAACGGCCCTTTACACGGTTCTTCTGGAAAGCTTAGGTATTTGCTGAAATGAGTCGGGCGAATAGTGGCGGCTACTTGCAAATCTTACCCTCTTCGATACAAGCCAAGTGCTGGGTGAGACTAGCAGATGATCGGCAACGGGAACCTCCGAAGAGAAACCTTCGCCCAACTTGACGGGATTTGAGAAAAGAAATGGCGACTATGATGAGCCGCCGATAACACAAATATTTAACAAAGCAAAGAATAATCGTTTTCAATGCTGATTCACCTGCTAGTAAGCAGCCCAAGCAGCCCAAGTCTCGGCACAACTTCCAAAGTGAGGGACATTGTTAGGAGCCAAGGCCGAGAAATGTGGGAATACGGATCCGGGAGGTGGGGTAATGGAGAAAACCGCGGACTGAAGAAATGATGACGTTGGTGGTGGTGACATGCATCACGAGTATCTGGGAATAGCAGGCAATTACTCGTAACTTGCCTGTATGTCTTGGAGCCTTTGGATTGCCCGCACAAGCAGTTGATCAATGAGGCCAGAAAGGACGGTGACAATAAAGCAGATCGATTCATTCCAAGAGACAGAAACTCGAGTTGGTGTGCTGCTTAACCTTATTAACCACGGCTAGGATAAATCTTTCTAAGGTATCCAGGTCAAAGGCCGAGGAAGCTCCCGTTCTCCGCATGAACCATGACATCATGGCCTCTTCATTTCGCAGGCTATCCGGCTATCTCCTGATTGCCTGGTGAAGCCACTCTTGAAGCTATCCAGCCCTTCACTGCATCCGGGCATCCTGCGTATCCACACGGGCGACGCCACTCTTGCTTCCACGAATCCTGAGGCGTGCCTTGCTGAGGGACCAAGATGAGGAGAAGGCAAAGGAAACTCAATCAGGGCACACGCAACCGGTTATTTACCCTTTGCGTTTCACAGTCCACGTTCCACTTGTATCCCGTCCTCATATAAATAAAGTAAGGGTATCCCGTCAGCAGCCACTCCCTCCTCATTCCCGTCTCACCACCCACCATTGAGATTCTATCGCCCACCAAGCCTACAACACACAGCACAAGTATTATCGCCCATCATGCCTCAGCCTATTCCCACAGCCAGCCGTCTCACCGACCTCTTCAGCTTGAAGGGCAAGGTCGTTGTCGTCACCGGAGCTTCCGGGCCCCGAGGCATGGGAATTGAAGCTGCGCGTGGTTGCGCCGAGATGGGCGCCGACCTCGCCATCACATATTCGTCTCGCAAGGAGGGTGCAGAGAAAAACGCTGCAGAACTGGAGAAAGAGTACGGCGTCAAGGTCAAGGTGTACAAGATCAATGTGAGCGAGTACAAAGACGTCGAAAAGTTCGTCGATCAAGTGGTTTCCGATTTTGGCAAGATTGATGCCTTCATTGCCAAGTATGTTTCCCTATATTATCCCCAATGGATGTGATTGACCAATGGCTGACGTTCCTTCTTCCCCTTTGCCAGCGCCGGTGCGACAGCAAACAGCGGAGTTGTTGATGGCAGTTCTGACGACTGGGATCATGTTATCCAGATCGATCTGAGCGGCACCGCGTACTGCGCAAAGGCCGTCGGCGCTCACTTCAAGAAGCAGGGTCGCGGATCCTTTGTCATAACAGCTTCAATGTCTGGCCATGTCGCAAACTACCCTCAGGAACAGACCTCATACAACGTTGCCAAGGCTGGCTGCATACATCTGGCGCGCTCTCTGGCCAACGAATGGCGCGACTTCGCCCGAGTCAACAGTATCTCGCCCGGCTATATTGACACCGGCCTGTCTGACTTTATCGATCCCAAGACACAAGAACTATGGAGAAGCATGATCCCAATGGGACGCAATGGCGACGCTAAGGAACTAAAGGGCGCGTATGTCTATCTCGTCAGCGATGCCAGTTCATATACGACCGGAGCCGATATTGTGATTGACGGAGGATACACTACCCGATAGAGAACCAATTCTTCTTTCCTCTGTTGTTTTAAATTTCTCTGTGCTATAATTATAACCTTGTTCGTACCAACAGAGATGAGATTCTGATTAAGGGCTTTTCACTCTCCCTGTGTGCAATTTGCCTGCCTGTACTCCTTATGTGAGATAAAACCGTTGAGTCTCGCTACTGAGACCATCTCCCTGTATTTCTTAGGGCGTATCATTTCCCCCTCCAACCCTTGGACGCCTTGCTCTCGTATCGGTGCGACGTACCATTCGAGGCTCTGTGATGAATCGTGGTAGTTGCATTTTGCTCCCACACTAGGTAGACTATGTTGAAAGTATGACCCGATGCCGGGGGTGATGCCGGGGTTTGGCATTTAGCCGTCGATGAAAGTGCCGCGGGCAAATTATCGTGGCACTCATGGCTTTACAGGGTTTCACAAGCACATGGGATGAGGTCACACATCGTGAGTGGCCAACAATAAGCAAAGACAGGCAGAAGCAAGACGCTGCAGGATCAAAATGGATACTATCATCTCATGTCTTAGCTGCATTAGACAAGTCCAGCTCTAGACTCCGAAAACTCCGGCCTATTTCTCTGTCGCCCTCCTCACCAACAACCCCCTTGCTGCTGCGCAATTTCTCGTCACTTCTTCCCCGCGATCTGGGCCGTCGTCCCCCCACCGATGGATCTAATCCCCAACATGGGCCACTGACAGAAGTACCCGACAGTAGTGCGATCGCCTCTTCGGCTTCGTTGTGGCGTCGGTTCATCGGAAGTTAGGACAAGTGCCGCTTAGTTCTTTGACGGCTCTTGACCAGATGATTCTGGTACAAATACGCCTCATGACGAAGACAGTGAATGGTTTACGAGAAAGGACCAGTATTGCTGCATTTACAGGACTAAAACGGCCTTCAAAGATGGGGAAATATGATGAACACCGATCAGCTGAAGAAAAATAACCATGTCAGTTAAATTTATGCATACTACACCTCATGCTAGGGCAATTGGCTTTCAAGCTTCTTCAATAGCCTATATGGGTATTTGTCGCTCCTTTCCAGTTTCTCCTTCTTCCACAATCCTTTTGTCTTTCCTCAAAATAGTCCTCCAAAGTGCTCTTTCTCCCAAACTCCGACGGCTTGGATTGTAGGTATCTCGCAACTGTAGATCTTACCGGCGGCATTAAAAAATTATTCGCAGGTACTCTACAAAATACAGGCAAATATTTTACCCTGAAAACCCCCCTTGTACCCAGGGCGCATTGGGAGGAGCTGCCCTCGCCAACACACAGTCCACCTACCTAAATGATCAAAGACATCAATGTCTAGGACGTGATGGCATGACTATTAGGTAACATTGGATGCGGATGGATGCGGATAGCTGTCCGTCTCTCCATCCTAAGGGCCACGAAAATCACTACGGGGCCATCGGATAACATGGCCATTGGCCTGAGTTGACACGATGACCCTTCCGTTCATTATGAGTACAACTACAGTATGCATATCGTATGAGCATCACGATCCACAAATGAGGGGAAGTTGCTTCCATGTAACCATCATCGAGCTGCGGTGCCAACAATTAGCAAGTTGTAGACAGGGGTTCATCTCTGTGGGGCCGGAACATTGGCCACTCGTATTAACTGTTGCCGAAGGATGATGATATCAGAGACCTTAAACTTCCATGTCAGCTAGCTTTACCCTGGCGACGGACATCTCCGCCAGCCTCATCAAGGTTACTGTGAAATACTATTCCCTTAGAATAACAACAGTTCGACGGAAGGAGTACCGACGGCTATTTGGAGCGACTTCAATTTGTCCAATCATGGCGGAGACGGCATCACCAGGAACCAACAGCCTTGATCGCCTGGTGTTTTAGGTGACATGGTGTCTTGAACCTGCAGCAGGCGTTTCCAATTCAAGCAATGATCACTGACAGAGTGGTATTACCCGGAGCTTCCCCCGCCATTTCTAAGCTTTTCGAGTCCATGAGGTTGCGGGGAATGGATAGTAATCTGAGCCGAATGCTCCTCTGTGAGATCGCTGTCTTAGAATTGTCCAACCAAGCGAGGATAGCCACGAGATGCCCAACAAAGGAGGAGGTCGGACGGTACTACATAAATACCAATCCCCACAACAATGATTCACCAATGCTACTCACAGGGTGAGCCTCTTCACGTGGAATCTTCCGAGGTGGCACGAGGGCTACCTGCTTCCTCCCCAAGACCCGACAGTCGCGGCTTCTTCTTGTGTTAGTGTTCTGCTTCCTCCCATAAACAGAAAAACATACTCATCAGATAGTTGGTGCTTCGACATCTCAACAACAGCATGCATATTCAACAATTGGTGGCCTATTGGCCACTACTACTTGGATTGAGCCAAGCAGCGGATCAACACTCGTCATTTGATGTCCTAGACTACATCGACCCATTAATCGGTACCGCTAATGGAGGTACGGGATTGTTTTTCGAATTTTGCAGAGACTGGACTAATCAATTGCACTGTAGGCCATGTTTTCCCTGGCGCAAGTCTTCCATGTTAGTATCCATTTATGAACATCTTGTCCCCATGATGCGTGCCGAATACTGATATCGATGGGCGAAACAAAGTTGGTATGGCAAAGAGTGTAGCAGATGGCAATAAGGAGATTCAAGGAGGCTATGCATCAAACGATGGCCAGAGTATGCGATCCTATAATCCCACCCTGTCAAGAGAAAGCAAGAATTGACCAACTTCAATAGTCACTGGATTCTCTCACATGCACGACAGTGGAACAGGTGGTGTAAGTCGAACCCGAATCACTTATATAGTAGCAAATACCCTAATACCAGTTGTGCTATAGGGTGCGTCTTTGGGAAATTTTCCTCTGTTTGCCCAGACTGGTTGTGTCGACGACGATATCAATCGTTGCTACTTCCCTTCGACCCTGCGAGCGTCGGACAAGATAAACAGCTCAGTCGTGGCAAAGCCGGGCTATTTTGCCATACAGCTCAACACTTCAGTCAAGGCTGAAATGACTGTCACCAACCACACTGCGTTGTACCGATTCTCGTTCCCAACTGATGGAACTCCAACCAAGCTTCCTGCCGATGGAAAGACTCCTTACAGCCCTTTGATCTTGGCCGACTTGGCAGATCTCTCCGGTTCTCGAACCGATGCACTCATCTCAGTTGATGCCAACACTGGTCGCATCTCAGGCAATGGTACCTTTAGACCATCTTTCGGCATCGGCAACTACAAGTCGTATTTCTGCGCTGACTTCCACGGTGCCAAACTCCGTGACACCGGAATCTTCATCAACAACCGAGCTAGCAACACCCGCAAGAGCTTCCGTACCTATGATGATGGCCAAAATCCAATTCTCCCAGCCGGTGCTTGGGCTCAATTCCACCCTCCAGCAAACAACCAGATTCTGGTTCGAGTTGGACTCTCATTTATCAGCACTGATCAGGCCTGTCACAATGCTGAAAAGGAGATTCCCAACTTCAACTTTGAGTCTGTTAGATCCGACGCTGAGGATGCATGGCGCAAGAAGCTCAGTGTCATTAAGGTCGACAACACTGGTGTAAGCGACTCCCTCCAGAGAACATTCTGGAGTGGCATCTACCGCACGCTTCTTTCGCCTCAGGACTATACTGGTAAGAGAATTAATATGCCAGATAAGTATAGAGTAATCTCTCATTCGTGATTTTTAGGAGAAAATCCCCTCTGGAAGAGCAACGAACCCTACTTTGACTCATACTACTGCATTTGGGACAGCTTCCGAAGCACACATCCGCTTCTTACCCTGGTTGATCCTCATGCTCAAGCTTTGATGATTCGAAGTCTCATTGACATATATCGCCATGAGGGCAAGCTACCGGATTGTCGCATGTCACTCTGCAAGGGCTTTACCCAAGGTGGCAGCAACGCTGATAATCTGTTGGCGGATTCGTATTTGAAGGGCTTGAAGGACGGGATTGACTGGGATACCGGCTATAAAGCAGTCGTATCCGATGCTGAAGGTAGCATTTCCTGCATAATTCCATGTCTAGTGGCTATTTACTGACAGTTATTAAAACAGAGGAAGGTACAATTTGGACGGTCGAAGGCCGTGGAGGCCTGCAAAGTTGGAAGACTCTTGGCTACATCCCAACTGATGATTGGGATCCCAATGGCTATGGTCTTTTCACTCGATCCATCTCAAGAACCATTGAGTACTCGTACAATGACTTTTGCATTGCTGAGATGGCCCGTGGCCTTGGAAAGCACGGAGATGCGGAGAAGTATCTAAAGCGCTCCGGGAACTGGAAGAACATGTTTGATCCGAACTCGCGTTCTAAGCTGAACCTGACCGGAACTCAGGACTACAGCCAGTTTACCGACAGTGGTTTCACCGGCTTCTTACAGCCTCGGTATCTTAATGGCACTTTTGGATTCCAAGAGCCAGCCATTTGCACCGACTTGTACAACTTTGAAGGCTGCTATCTCAACCCTGGCGGCCATGAGACCTACGAAGCAGGCTCTTGGCTCTACACCTTCTACGTGCCTCACGATCAGGCAACTCTAATCACGACACTGGGTGGCCCCGACCAATTCGTCCGCCGTCTTGAGTATATGCACGATACTCCTGGCTTATTCTACATTGGCGATGAGCAAGCTTATCTCCTCCTCTTCATCTTCCATTATGCCGGTCGCCCCGGCCTCTCTGCCAAGTATGCGCACAAATACATCCCTAGTGCTTTCAACGATACTGCAGCTGGCCTTCCAGGAAACGATGACTCTGGTGCTATGGGTAGCTTCACGGCCCTTACCATGTTGGGTCTGTACCCCATGAGCGGACAAGATGTCTACATCATCATTCCACCTTTCTTCCCCGAGGTCAAGTTCACCGACCCGCGCTCAGGAAAGACAGCTACTATTCGAAATATCAACTTTGATGCTCCGTACAACAACATCTACATCCAGAGCGCCAAGCTAAATGGCAAGCCATATAACAAGGGCTGGGTGACGCATAGCTTCTTCCTCGACGGTGGAGTTTTGGAATTGACTCTTGGCCCGAAGGAAAATACAAAGTTTGGAACTGCTAAGGCAGATTTCCCGCCGAGCGCATCCACAGACTTCTGGAGCTGAACAGGACTATAGAGACTACCATTATAGTAGTAGTATTGAATATTAAGCATGATTAGTTTGTAACAGCGGCTATGTCCTCGGTGGTGCATTGTGATCGATATATGTAATAGGCAATTTATTCAGCAATCTTATTCACATTTAAACGGCTAGTTGCCCGTGGTAGAGGATTCCTCGTACTTCACTCGACAGTCTTAAACCATCCATGGACCCATGCTTGTAGTGCCATACTTCTTCCAAAATTTCCCCCCTCGTTGTCCCTTACCCATTGCTTCGTCCATCTCTGCTTTCAGCACAGGGTTTATTCCCTTCTGTCTCATCTTTTCTTGCTTTTTGAGTGGGATTTTGCGGACGGGGTGGTCCTCTGGTAGTTCTGAAAGTGATCGATCCATGGTGGAACAAGAAGAAGGTGTTTTCCTCCATCTTAGGCCAGACTGAGCAGCGAGCTCTCGATTTTTGAGCTGGTCTGTCTTTTCAGGCATATTTGGGACGGTTTTGTGATGAGGAGATGACATTGTAATTCTGAGGCGGAGAGTGTTCGGACCAGAGTTTCAGCAATCCTGGACTACTGACTCCCAGCAAGTTATATACAAGTTTATGACAGCGCACCGCCCTATATCCATAACTGAACATCCATGATCAACGGCTTGTTCGCAGTTCTATGACATAATTACATCTCCGCATGAATCCCTCACTTCAGTCGAATCCAACCTGTGGGGCAATGGGCCTTTCAGCTCATCTACTACTTTGAGTGCTGACAGGCGCCAAGCCGCAATGATCGTCGCTAAGCCACATCTGATCGATTATATGACGGGTTTCGAGTACGAGTAAGCTCTAGGGAAGGGCCGCAGTGGAAATGAATTATAGATTACTGAATACGTGTATTGATAGTGTAAATAAGCTAGGATTTCACGCTTAAGAGCGAGTCGGGCTTATCTAGCAAAGATAGATCCTTGTAAGTGTTTCATACACTGTATTAATGCGTCGCTAAATATGCTATCAAACTGTCAAGAGTATGTAAAGACACTTCTAAAAGGGCATTTTTTAGTGGCTTATGCCTTTGCTTTCAGCAGAGTGAACTGCTCGCTGAAGGGGAAATCGTGGAAACCCTTGTCTAGCCTAGGAGTGTAAAACGTCTCACGCTGGTACGGCACTAGTTCGATGCCCTCCTTGAAGCGGAACGGTAGGTCTGGGTTAGATGTGTAAGCGCGGCCAATGGCAACAACGACATCGTAGTTCTTATATTCCTCATCAACAGCCTTCTTGCTTGACTCCAGCCCAAAGCCTCCAGCTACCATGATAGGGCCGGCATTGCCATACGCCTTGATGATCGGCGACAGGTCGTTGCCCTTCTCGCGGGATTCGACAAAGTGGATATATGCCAGGTTAAACGGCTTCAGCTGTTCAACAAGGTAGATGTATTGGGGAACGGGATCGTAGTCAAGATCGCCCATGAAGTCTGCAAATGGACTGAAGCGGATTCCTGTGCGGTCTGCTCCGATGGCAGCAACAACAGCCTTGGTCACCTCAAGGGCGAAGCGAGCGCGGTTCTCAATGCTTCCGCCCCATGCATCCGTTCGCTTGTTGGTGATCTGTTGGATGAACTGTTCTGGCAGGAAGCCGTTGGCGCCGTGAATCTCGACACCGTCAAAGCCGGCAGCAATGGCGTTCTTGGAAGCCTGTACATAGTCTTGAATGTACTCGAGGATCTCCTCCTCAGTAAGCGGGCGTGGCTTTCCACCATTGGCGTCGGGAATGTCACTAGCAGACACCAGATCATCACCACTCTCCTCCTTCAAAACCTCAGGCTGGGCGGATCGTCCCATAGCCCAAAGTTGGAGATAGATGTAAGAACCTTGCTCGTGGACACCATCAACGATGTCCTTCCAGGCGTCGATCTGCTCTTGTGTGTAGATGCCGGGAGCGTTTTTGTAGCCACCAGCCTTCTGAGTAATGAAGGTGCCCTCGGTGATGGCTAGAGAGCCAGGGACAGCTGTCCTCTGGGCATAGTATTCCTTGACAGTAGGCAGAGGCACGTGGTTATCATCGGCCCTGAATCGGGTCATAGGTGCCATGGCAATTCGGTGGGCAAGTTCTATGCGGCCTATCTTGAGAGGAGTGAAGAGCTTAGACATTATGACGGTTCGAATGCTTTTTGACTTTGTGTTTAGTTGCTATTCAGTTGATGCTGGCAAGACAAAAAGGTTGAACGTCTATCTTCTTATTGTGTCTTATATAGTATTCCATAATTCCGTGGTCCACGTATGTTCCACGGATTGCGCCATGATGCAGATTAGATACCCATTGCTCAGCACAATCTCCCACCGTCCCGGACTGCAACGCTTGGACTTCGTTAGTCGACCCTCGGTATATCTTCCGCTGAGTCAATCAATCAGCGGGACACGGTAAAGTGAGATAATACCGTATTACCTCGCAAAATTCGTTTGTGGAACTCTCCGAATATCCCCCACCATTTACTAGAGATAGTAATATGCTAACTACATATACGTGTAGTATATAATTAAGCGAAGAAATCGAGGAGACCCACAAACGAACCTTGCGAGGTAGGTAATACGGTATTAATATGCCATGTGAAGTGAGATGCTAAATTCAATGAACTGGGGAGAGATAGTGTTGCATTCGTACCTACTTGGGTGCGTTTCCCTTCGCTCTTTGGAGGTGGAACGAGCCGAGAAACCAGCTGATTACTGATCGTTGTTTGTCCGTCTTACAAACGATTTTTCCAAGAATGCACTGGCCTTATAAATCGAAGACCATGGATCTTCGGAACGGGAGCGGAGCGGAGCTTCGCATGTGTCAAAGCCTCCTGTGTCAAACTCTCCAATGCCGAATTCCGCATCCTCACACTACACTGCTTGCATACTAGCTCTTATTAACGAATATTCTTCCCACGTAGGCAACATGAGTTTATGGAAGCAGATTGTCTAATTAGGCAACTATGCAGTGCCCATCATTTTGTCGAAATCGATTAGATTGCGTCCAATGAGATGTCAGACTACTCACAAATCGTAGATGCAAAGACGGAATACTTGTCCGCAACGCATCACACCAAGGTGGTATTTCTTTCGAAAATGGCAGGCCAAATTCCGCCGACCGATCTCCGCGCGCTACGGAGACACTGACTCGGCATTGAAATTGTGCCGAGGCTGCAATGAGTTTGAAGATGTGGATAGGAGGCAAAAGGGGACGGATTTGGAAAAAAAAAATCACAAAGGGAAGGAAAAAAAGAAGGCCAAATACAATTGATTTTATAAAACAGCTGTGAAGTCTTGGGAAATCTTCTGTTTTCAGGATTGATCAAGAGATTGTCAACTACAACCCCAACTCGCCATTTTTCAGCCACGATGACTGTTTCAGATTTCAAGCTCCAAGAGCCCATCACACTTCCATGTGGTCTCACGCTCCCCAATCGGCTATCCAAGGCTGCCATGGCTGAAAGCTGGGCAGACAACGAATATTTGCCTGGCGAAAGGATATATAAAATTTACGAAAATTGGGCCGAGGGTGGATGGGGATCGGTGCTCACAGGCAACGTTCAAGTTGATGTCAGATACCTAGGAAGTCCTGCAGATGTGAGCCCCAACGAGAATGTCGACAGGGAGAAAATCCTGGCATCATGGAAGAAATGGGCAAAGGCGGCCTCCAAAAACGACACGCCTGTTATCATGCAAATCAACCACCCAGGACGACAAAGCCCTGGCGGCGCCGGCACCAGGGGATTTTTTGAAAAGTCAATTGCCCCAAGTGCAATTCCCCTGAACATAGGCAATGGCATGCTGGCCAGGCTTGCCAGGTCGTTTATCTTCGGATCGCCAAGAGAAATGACTCTGGAGGATATCCAACGCGTTGTTTCTCAGTTCGCAGAGACTGCCAAGCTGGCAGCCGAAGCTGGCTTTGCTGGCGTTGAGCTCCACGGAGCGCACGGCTACTTGCTGTCTCAGTTCTTAAATCCGGCGTCCAACACACGTGAGGACCAGTATGGCGGATCTGCCAAGAAGCGAGCAAAGATTGTTGTCGACATCCTCAAGGCCGTGAGAGAGGTTGTGCCAAAGGGTTTCTGCGTCGGCATCAAGTTGAACAGCGCCGACTTCAAGGACAAGGAGCAGCTTGCAGCATGCATCGAACAGCTCGAGGAGATTACAGGCGCAGGTGTCGACTTCCTTGAGATCAGTGGTGGTTCATATGAAGATCCTTCAGTAAGTTATGCCGCTCTATGCTCCAAACTCCCGTGCATTGGTGGTCCAGAATAAACAAGGCTAACCAGAACTCCCCTTAGATGATGCAAGAATCCAGGTCCGCCAGTTCTCTGGCCCGTGAGGCTTTTTTCCTCGACTTTGCCAAGGAGATCCGCGATAGATTCAGGCACGTTCCATTGATGGTGACGGGCGGCTTCCGGACACGCGAAGGCATGGAAGCGGCTCTTCGCGAGGACGCTTGTGACATTGTCGGCATTGGCCGACCTGCCGCCCTTAACCCTTTCTTGCCTAAGAATTTGATCTTCAATAAAGAAGTCAAAAGCGAAGATGCTAGGGCATATACGAGAAAGGCGCCGGACCTGTTGCTTCCAAAGCTTCTCGGCGTCAAGATAATGGCCGGAGGAGCAGAGAGTGTAAGTGTTCTTCTGGAGTAATCGACATACTATGGAGAAGTTGTTTACTGATTAAAATTGTAGTCTTGGTATATGAAGCAAATGAGATCGATGCCAACAGCGGTTTAGTGTTTTCATCAGCACAGAGCGTGTTATTTGTTTATTCGAGCAGTTGTTACATACCCACAATCAATGAAGAGTCGTCGTGTTCTTCTATTTCTTTTTCTGTAATGTATATCGCAAGACAAAACATAGAATATGGCCATCATCATGTATAATGGCGTCATTCGATCTGCGACCTTCTCATGCATAAGTAGTCCAAACGCAGGTCCCAATGCTACACACCACTGCGCTACCATTACTAGGAATGTTCCAAATCAGTCAGCACTCTCCTCCCTCTGGATGCTCATCCACTAGATCTGTGTAACCAACATCTGAGCAGAATAACAATGCCGCCATTTTAGCGTTAATGTTGGAGACCAGGATGGCCGCACGCAGCTTGAGCTTCAGGCACGATGGTGTCATTGCGCCATCGATAGACTCGGAGCGTAGTGTTACATTGTAATCTTGATTGGGCTCTCACAAGGTTGTGTATATGCTTGATTCTGATTCTGTAATAAGCTTAAAGGATGCCGGGGCCAACCAATTTGCAGTCTTTTGTCTCTCTCTTCATATCTTCACCGGTTGTTAGTTCTTGTAACCATGAGAGCCTCAGTATTATCAACATGGGCACTGTGCCTCATCGGCGCGTCTGCAGCGCCTCAACGGGATGGTGGAGGATTTGCCGACGGGCAACCCATCAGCCCAGATGGCAAAGGAGCACCTTTTTCGGGTATGTCCATTCAAGTGTCACGGAGAAAAAATATGCGAAAGCTCTAACAACGGAGATAAGGCGGCACAAACCATCAATTGGACTTGCAAAACCCTAGTAACCTGGGCCAGCAATCCACTGACAACGGTGTCGTCCCAAATCTCAAATGGAGCTTCTCCGACTCAAGAACACGTATTCTTAAAGGCGGCTGGGTCAGGGAGCAAGTAGTCACCGATCTACCCGCAAGTCATGATATTGCCGCCGCTCAGCAGCATCTAACAAAAGGGGCCATCCGAGAGTTACACTGGCATCGAGTAGTAAGTTTTTGCACTCTTTGCTTCCCCATTTCAGCCTCGTTGCTATTTGACCATCTAACCTTTGTACCATAGGCTGAATGGGGTATTGTCTATGCCGGCCGCATCACCTTGTCTGCGGTTAACGAGAATGGCGAATACGAAGTTTCAGAGCTCGGCTACGGCGACATTTGGTATTTTCCAAAGGGTGTTGCCCATACGGTACAAGGACTTGAGGATGAGAACGAATTTCTCCTAGTTTTCGACACGGCAGATTTTGACAAGATCGGGTAAGAAGAACACCATCTGCTCGTGCGAATAAAGGAGTCTCTTAATAACTGACCATCACAGCACCACTTTCAACGTCGACGATTGGATCGCTCACACTCCCCGCTCCGTTCTCGCAAAGAATTTTGGAGTCGACGAATCTGTCTTCGATACCATTCCCGCCGCTGACCCTTATATCATCAACGGGACGATTAGCACACACAATGTCACTGGGAACGGCCACTCGTTGTCCGAGAAGAGCACCTTCGTCTACCGCACGCTACAACATCCGCCCGAGAAGATTGGAGGGACTGGTGGCGAGTTCCGCAAGATTGATTCAACCAATTTCCCAATTAGCAAGACGATTGCAGCCACATTTGTGACGCTGAAGCCTGGTGCCTTGAGGGAGCTGCACTGGCACCCAAACGTGAGTGTCTTGATCTGCTCCTAAGTCTATATACAACCCTTTATTCCCTTCGATGAGAAACAGAAATTAACGAGTATATACAAAAATAGGCCGAGGAATGGCTCTACTTCCACAAAGGCACCGCCCAAGCCACCGTCTTCATCGGCAACGCCGCCGCCCGAACGTTCAACTTCCGCGCCGGCGACACGGCCGTCTTCCCCGACAACTCGGGGCACTACATCGAAAACACGTCAAAGACGGAAGATCTCATCTGGGTTGAGATATACAAGTCGGATCGCGTGGCCGATATTCCTCTCACGCAGTGGCTTGCGCTGACGCCGCCGGATATCGTTGCGCAGACGCTCAAGGTGCCGCTGGAGTTTGTGGAGAAGCTGAAGAAGGAAAAACAAGTTCTAATCCAATAAGGATTCAGACTGATTGGTATGTTGCATAATGTTAGATGACTTCAGGGTGAAGAAAGATATATCGTCAAAATCATAGGCATTTGTTTCTCTCTATCTCATATATACAATGTACACCGCTACTGGGTGCCGAGATCGATCCCACAACAAATCCATACTATTAAATTATACAATCGTATCTTCTTTTACTCCTTCAGCAGAACAATGGCCTCAGAATCCTGAACAGTAAACGAAATGTTACCGCTGCGATCAGCCCTAATAACCTTGCCCGACTCCTGGCCCTCGACGCGCTTCGCCAAACCGTTGGAGTCAGCATCGTAAGAGAATCCGTTGAAAGTGACACCAGTCTTGTCGGTAGCGCCAGCAGCAGTAAGGCGCTGAGACTTCCAAGAAGATCCAGGAGCAACCTTGACGGTGTAAGTCTGGCTCGCACGGGTACCGTTGCCAGCGTTGTACTGTCTAAGGTTAAGAACCGCGACGCGACGCAAATCGCCGTGCACGTAGGCGCCATATCCAGAGTCCAAGTCGGCATCCTTGTTCAAAGCAATGGTCTGGACGTCAATCATATCGGAGTGAGCCAAGAAAGTGCTGGCAGCCAGCTTTCCGTAGTACGGAGCGTTGGTGGCGAGAGTTCCTGAAGGAACCCAGGCGGCGTAAGGAGAGCCGACGGACTGGTGGAAGTGGATTCGCTTGATGACGCCGGTGGAAGCAGCATAGAGAGAGAACTCCATGGCCCAGAGAGCAGCTCCGAAGACATCAGAGAGACCAGAAGCACCACCGCCGTACAAGCTGTTGTGCTCACCGATGATGTATTCGGCATCAATGGTAGAAGTCTTGGCGTAGTTGACGTGGTTGGTAATCGACTTGACAACGGCATTGTGGCTCATCAGAGTGTTTTGCAGGGTAACGCCGGGAACGGTGGCGCCGTTCATGTAGTTGTGGATAGAGACTTGAGTAATCTTCTCCGTAGCGTTGCCCTCGTCAGGGAAGATGTCGGCAATGTGCAGCTTGGCACCGGGAGAGCTCAAAGACGGAGCAATGTACTTGAGGCTGTGGAAAAGGTCTGGGCAGGCCTTGTGGAGGTAGCTCTCAAAGTGCTGGGTTGAGTTCAACCACTCGTTGGAGTATTGAGAGGCATTGTACGTGCTGGGGCGTCTGCTTCCGCTGAACAGGTCAGGCTCATTTCCCATCTCCCAGAACTCGAGCTGGCCTCGAAGAGCCTTGCAAGCCAGTGGCACCGTAGCCTCGAGGGTAGCCCATCCAGAGGAGTTGTATGCGCCGAGGTTGAACTGGTGAGAGTAGCGGGTGCCAGCGGGGAAGCCGCCGTAAGACTCGAAGAAAGTCGTGCCAATGCACTGCCACGCACCGGGGTCGGCATTGGGGCATGCGCTGGCTGTAGATGTGGTCAAGGTCGGATCGTAGATGGCACGATCACTGTTGAAGCTGTTAGTTACACCGGCCGATGCTGTGAATCACATTTATGCCGTATATGAGACTCACCCAGAGTTTCCACCAACTCGCACAACAATGCCGCTGCCCTGGAGCTCGGCCAAGTTGTGCATCAGGTTGTGGGAGAAGGCATTAGGCTGGTGCTTTGTTCCTAAAGACCGAAGACGAGACAAAGTCAGTTTACTTAGATCTCGACGATATACAGCGTAGAAAATCCAATTGTAGAACTCACCAGCAAAAGTAGGAAAGCCAATGAGCTCAAACGACAAGCTCACGTACGAGTCAAACAGACTCGCGGCCGCAATCGACTGCGACAGCAGCACAGATGCCGGAACCAAGTACTTTGCCATTGTAGCTTGCCTCTTTGCTCGACCAGAATATTCTCAAACCAAGAATAAAAATGAGTCCAACAATCCTTCACGAAGAGCTCCAGAAAATAAGAAAAAGTTCGTCCCAGCCCCATATATACAATTGTATCTGTCATGTCGTCATGCAATGCTACGCTGCCCAGGAACCACCCTCAACCTCCTGAGGTCCCTGAATCTAATGCAGGCCCGTTCATGATGACATGACAACCAAGGATGCTCTCCGGTCCCCAAGATCAGTTAATCCATCTATAGGAACAATTTCCTCGCGGCCGCCCCAGACGGCTTTGCCCGTTTCAGCAGGAGAGAAACAGCTGTGCGAGCTTCTTTGTATGCGCAGGGATTATCGGTCCTACCCTTGTCCTTCCCCCACAATCTCGAGGCTGTAACCCCCGTAGTGCTGATGCGACCGTGTTCAGGTCGAATTTCCCGGCAATGCTATAAGAAAGGAGCAAGTATGTACGACCTCCTATTTTGCATATATTACTATATCATCACTATTAGTCGTAACGGAGTGCTATTTCTGTAGGATGACCGATGATCACTGGCACTATTTCTGGATCAAAAAAAAAGGAGATGCTGCCTTGCTGTTCGAAGATCCGTAAAACGAGGCCCGTAATGGATCGACAACCGGATATTCGGATCAACCACGCACTCTTTTCTTTTCCAAAGACCAGCAACTCCTTGTCGCCCTGTTCAAATCTAACCATGGCGAACGTTCTATTCCCCCGCATTCAAGGCGGCCGTAATTGAGGAGCTGTCGATGCTAGGCTTGCTAGGCTTGCTAGCACCAAATATGGGGTGTCATTCCGGGCCGACTAGTGTTTGCTCCATGTATTTGGTTCAACAAGTTCAACAAGCTGAGGAACAGAGGATCCAATAATACCACGTCCGTTGCAGCTTCGGGCATCGATGGAGACTTCTTCGGCACTCAACTAGGCCGTTCGACCGCTGCTTGCTCTTGGAATTTCGTAATTCGCCCCGGATTATTAGGAAGCACCCCTGCCATCGTGCCATCAAATAGGTTACCATTTCGGCTGGATAATTCCATCTCAATCTTCTGGTGCCAGACCGCAACTGCATCGGAGATGTCACACAGCCAGACTATTGACATCCGGAGGCCTTCACTCCGGACACCGTTCGACTTTTGATTGATCCAGTTCCGACAAAGATGCTGAAAACCCGATGTTGTAAAACCGAGTAAAGATACAGGGTAAAGCTACGCTCGGCCATCCCGTCTATCATTACGCCATTCACGACACCAATCCTAGTGTCATACCTTCTAAAGAAACCCATTTTTAAAACAGAACCTGAAGCATATCATCAAAGCCAGTGCGCCAAATCAATACCGCCTCCCGCCTCCAATAATGGAAATAAATTTAGAGCAGAGTTCGGATCGCTGTCGTTACCGACGATCCCATCCCAGTATGTAGTATCCGGCGTATGCAGCATCGACTCCGACAGTCCCAGGAACACGGAATCCATCTCCCCCAATCGCGGAGACGGCCCACTCGGTAAACTTTGGTGCTGTAGAAGCGATCTGTCCATCGAGCTGCGGCTCCTGGTCATAGTCGTATCCGGTGTGCTAACTCGCAAGTCAATATCCCTGAGCGGCGCCGGGGATTTATTTAGAGGAGATCTTGCATCAGGTGCCACCAGGCCGAACAACTGACTCGAGTTTTCCGTGCGTCGCATTCGTTCTTGAAGATCCTGCCGTTCTAAATGCTCCAATGCTGTCGTGAGCAACGACTGGGCGATCAAGGAGTATTGTCGGGCATGGGCATCGTTCTGCGCAAAGTGGTCCATGGTTTGTATGGACATTCGAGTATACTTTTCCAGTATACGGCCGAATCCGCCCAAGAGACCAACACCAAGAACCAGCGAAGCAGCAAAAAGCCATGATCTATAAACCATTAGTCCAAGTCTTTGTGTCAGCAGGAAACCGAATTTTGTAATACTCACACAAGTAAAGGAGCCTTCCTCTTCAACACACCCCTTTCGATCAAATCCAAGACCGGATCCACCATCAAACTTGCGGCGTCGATGCACGCGTCCGCCAGCTTTGATCTCCCCGATGCCATTGTCGGTCTGTTCGATGCAGCCGAGCCATCAACAAGCCTCTGAAATAACTCGTACATCAAGAATGGTCGTGAAACAAGCATCACCGCATAGTAATATGATGACAACACCTGACAGGCTCCTGTGACCTGAGCCTCATTGCGAGCAGTGGGCTGTGCAATAACCTCCTTTAGTAGGCCAAGCCATTTCCCAGACCACCCTCGCAGCTTGAGGGATATCCCTTCGGTCAGCTGCATGGAAATCTTTTTCCGCCCGTATACTTCCAAAATGATGTTTTCCAGTATCAGCAGGATCTGCACAGAGGCATTGAGTAGATCAAACACCTCCTTCCCATCAGCTGCTTGAGCGTGATAAGGAACAGTGCAATCCACATCTGAAGTGGCGGGCGGGCGTCCCATGGAGCTGCTGAGAAATAGGTCCAGCACTCGTAGACTCTTCCACAGCTGATCCCTCTGCTGGTGAATTTCGTGTCCAAATCGAGCATTCACCTCAGTTCGATGCAGGCCAATTGAATAGGCCGCCCTCGCAGCAATGCCAAAGAAGAGAAAGGCTCCGTTGATTTGACATGAACACAGCATGTAAACTGTAACCAAGATGAACGCTTGCACCGTCTCAACACCAAGACTGTCGCTCAGATCCGTATACGCCAGATCGCGAGCATACTCGAAATATTGCTGAGACAACACGTCGTCCTCCGCCTGCAACCCAATGGCTAGAACAAGAAAGTGAATAATAGTCGTAACATTATCTGGCTTGTGCGTCAAGTTCGCCCATATCGTCAAATCATCCAGCAGCTTCGAACTGTCAAACAAATCCACCAAACTCGCTGTTGTCGACAAATACGCCAAAACCGCAGGCGGAACATCCACAGGCCGGACTTCAGGCATCCTTGGATCCCTTACTGATCTCTTGGATTGCCGCGCCGGCGCATTTTCCAGGACTGAGAATCGGCTCGTCTGCGGCGCAAAGGCATTCTGGCCAACTCGGTTCGTCACAAGCCTGCGCACCGACTGGAAGAAGGACAATGGCGCGCAATCCCCGATAAAGGTCAATTTCCCATGGGCGTCACACAGCAGCCGAGCATCTCGCGGCACTTCAGTCTCGTCCTCCGCCACAGACGACTCCTGAGCCTGATTCAGCGCAGATGCCGACGATTGCATCCTCTGCCGCCTCTCGCTTCCCATTGCCGGAGACGCAACAGACGCTGAAGCAGAAGCAGACGACACGCCCACCCCAGCCACCGAAGACACGCGCCTCGAATTCGAAGCCGGCGTCTGACTCGGTGACGCCGACCTCACCGACGAAGAAGCGTCCCTAGTAGACCGATCCCGATCTCGATCTCTCTCCTGATCCCGCGACTCCCACACCGACGGCGGCGGCGACCTCGGCAGCTTCTGCGACTGTCCTTGTCTCCGTCTCCTCTGCGGCGAGTAATGGCACACTTGCGCCCTCTGCCGCGCAACGCAAAATCCGCATGGCAGTTTCCCGTCGCACTTGACTTTCCGCGCCTTGCATCCGTCACAGGCATTGGCGATGCGGCTGCGGATGTAGCGAACGGGCTGCTGCGATCCTGAGCCATGGTCCATGTCCATTGGAGGAGAACAAGGGAGGCGATTCTTATGCTCGAAGTTCGTCTGGATTGGCCAATGCGACGCTGCGGATGCACGGCGGACAAAAGAAATATTATTCGCCCAGTGATTTTGTTCTTCTTCAAAGGTGTAAAAGGTGCGGGACGGCGGATGACGGAAGTGCGGATGTCAGAGTTGTTATATCCACCGAGTTGGACGAAGTTGATGGCTGGTGGATAAGAGCAAAAGCGGAAGCACTGTGCTAGGACAGATGACTCAGGTTAGCTTATACAGTATTTTAACATACTACTCTCATACTGTACAATACAAAGAAGATCCCATTCACCATTATTCTTCTCATAAATTATAGATAGGGTTAAGAAAGGAAAGGGGGGAAGAGAAGAATGGGATACAAAAGAACGACAGATCCAAGGTATTAATATAGTAAAAAAAGTAGCTAGAATATACACAGAAGTAGATTACTTACTTGCCTGAGTAAGACAAAACCAACTACAGACACGAGAGAAACCATATACTAATCGTATCATCATCATTATGAATAAGAGCAGGAAAAGAAATCAGATTTCTAAGCCCTCTCTGTCCCATACGTATGCATACAATCAAGTCATACACAAAAACATCTAGGTTCATCATATGCCAGTTCTATGGCCCAATCCTTCTCCCAAACGCCAATACTCATATATGTCATCTTGTAACCTCAAAAGGTACAATATACCGTAACGCCATTCGTTGTGTGCAAACCCAAAAAAAAAAAATGTCCGCTGCATGAAGCAGAATAAAGAGGGCTAACAAAATATTAAAGGAAGTAATATATATAAGGGAAAACAAGCGGCAACCGTCGGTATGGCCTTCATCTAATTGGCATACCTCCTCGGCTATCCAACCTTCGGTGTGCAGAGACGCCCGCAGCAGTAGCGCCTGTGCCAACCTTAATGGTGACACGGTGAGGACCTTCTAGGCCCATCCCGTCACGTTGGGCAGCTCCCAGGTTTTCCAGCCGTAGGTTGCTCCCCATGTTCATGCGTCTCGCCTGGCCAGTAGTGAGATGGTCCTCTGAATCTGGGGCTGAGAACAACAGCGGCGGGCTCTTTCGGCGCTCCAAGCTTCCTCTTCGAAGGCGGGAGATGCCGTTGCCGGCGCTGCCCATCATGGGCATGGTAGATCGTGAAGGTGGTCTCTCGATGGACGGAGGGGCGATCGAATTCACCCTTCTGGCCACGGGGACTGAAGTTTGGCCCACGAGACTCATTCTCCGGGGCTTTTTCGAAGCAATAGCGTTACGGAGTTTTTGCATATCAATCGCGCTAGACTCAGAGTCGGATCCTGAGCCGTTCGGGGGATTATTTTCATCCATGACCGACTGCAGTTGATGGTATTGTGGGGGACTCGGTCGGGGAACCTTGCTTAAGGAGAGCGGGGATGAATTCTCGGCTCTAGGGCCGTCTAGTGATGTTCTCAAAGGCGGCGTTCTGGCCACGTCGGGAGAGCTCGAAGAGCGGAGGTGCATACTCAAAGTAGGGGGTGACGAAGACACGGGCAGGCCACTACCTACCGATGAGAATCGCGCGCCCCTTGAGAGGAAGCCAGCTTGAAACCTACCGGTCTTAGCGATTGGAAGGCTCGGCGCGTCCGACATCTCTAGGCTTATCGAGGAGTCGTCGTTTGAGGCAGCATCATCCTTAGGAACGCTGTTCAGCTGCGGCAGTGAGGGAATCTTGCTCTTAGTTACTGGCGATGGCTGCACCGAAGGGGAGCTGAAAAGGTTCTGCGGCGTCTTCTCAAAATCTTCCAGTGTGCCGTCTTCCGTCTCGTCGTCCCTCCACCTGACCCCTCGGCTCTTGGTGGTTCGTTTGACTGGTGTAAAGCTAACTCCCTTCTTCGGCATACCGAGGGCCTTACGCCGTCTCGGCAACGCCTTCATGGGAGTTGCAAATACATGTTCGTTTTGTACGGCCACGACTGCCGGAGGCACAACTGGTCTGTAGGCAGATAGGGACTTTCTCTTTCTCAGCGTTCGCCGTGGTGGGGGAAGCGCGTCAGGCATAGCAGCCAGGGAACCATCAGGCTTGACCACCTGGGATGCTGCCGTGAGGCCAGTCTGTAAGAGGCGGGAAATGGCCTCCTTGGCATGCGACACTGCGCTGTCTTCGTCCATCATCATGATTCCAGAAAGGGATGAGATTATTTCAAACTGGGCAGTGAGAAGCATCTGCATCATGGCAGCATCCCCCGCTTTCTCCTGTTCCAGAACTTCTCGATAGGCCTCGCGGCTGAACTCAGACTTGAGAAGCTCAGCCTCGCGTGTCAAGCTCTCAATTTCGCCGGTATCAGCACCTTCGGCCTGTTCAAGCTGTCTGATACCGTGAGCCAAAGCTGTGTCGAGATGGCGCTCCCAGGCCGATTTATCTAGCCTTTGATGGATATGATGTCTGCTGTTCTCCAGCTCCAACATGATCCCCTGGGCAGTTTTACGAATGGCTGCGAGGCTTTGTGGCATTTCTGCGTCGTTCTCCCTCTGGTCAGCAACTGCATCAAAGGCAGCGATCCACGCAGACAGCAGACTGATGCGCCTCTCAAAGTGCTTGAGTTTTCTCATGGAGGTAATACGCTCCTGACGCTCGGCACCTGCGTTGTCATACGCAGTCCGAAGCCTCTGCATGGCCTCTCTCGCGATGCTGTCTCTTTTTTCGTACTGCTTTCGGAATTTGGCGAAGCTGGTCTTCTCGGACTCCCTCTGTTGTGCTCTCAGCTCGTTAATCAGGGCCATTTGTTCGTCAATCTTGATCAAGAAGTCCTTCACGTGGCGGTTAACGTTGAAGACGTTGCGAGTGACCTTGGTCTGGATGTTCTTGGCTCTGTTTGCATAACGCAGGGTGTTCTGGGTCTCGTCGTAGTGAGCGCTCGACGGTGACACACAAACAATCATGACAGTCTTGCAGTTGCCACCCAGGGAGAATTTCAGGAGTCTGGTCAGCTTGCTGTTGCGGTACGGCACGTGTGCCTTTCCTCGCGGGTCACAGAGAGCATTAATGCAGCCTCCTAGAGCAAGAAGCGACTTGTTGATGTTGGCACCCTCCGTCAGGCGCTCGCCTCGGTTTTTGGTGACGGATGCACGCTCGGAGCCTGCCAGATCGATGATGCTGAGAGTCGCCATGGTATGAGGCTCGTTGACGTCGGCATTCCTGTCCTTTTGCGCAATGTTGATCTGGAGCACGGCGTGGGATCGAGACGAGGTTGCGTTTGCTTCGGTCGGTGATACGGTTCGGTACTCGTTGCCCTGGACAATCATGTCCATGACCTCTTGGACATCCCGAGGGCGATGGCTGGTCAGGCCAGGCACGGCGACCGCAGCATTGCTGTCTTCGCGAAGAGGCAGGCCGGACTTGCTGCCACCAGGCACCAGCAAATCTCGGATCGTTTCGTTGTAAATCTCCAGGTAGCTCAGCGTCAGCTCTGTAGACTTTTCATGGTTGCGTTCTTCGATCTTCTCGAACAGCTCCTGCATCGTCAGGAAAATAATCCCGGGATGCTGTGCTGTGCCGGTAATGGTATGCGTCTTGCCGCATCCAGTTGCGCCGTAGGCAAATACAGTCGCATTATATCCATCCAAGACGCTATCGAGTAAGCCTCGGGTCGTGCCCTCGTAAACCTCAGCCTGCGTTGTGTTGTCGTCAAAAACTCGATCAAAGGCAAACACTTGATCTTTCACTTTTTTCGAGCCGGGAACGACGGTTCGGGAGAATTTCTGGACGGGACTTTCCTCTGGCGGATCGAATATTCTGCAGCAGAATCAAGAGTCAGCCGATGGAGAGGATCACCAATGGCATTCAGTAAGCATGCTCACAGGCAACGGTCGTCCATAACTTTGATAACATTTCGGATGCCCCCACGGTGAAGCTTGGGAGTCGGTGCCGAGGCAAAGGAGCCATCGCCAAGGAAAATCGTGCCATCGTCGTTCCGCTGCCTAAAGGGTGAGTGTGATTAGTATCGATTCGACCGCCAGGAAGAACAAGTCCTACAATGAAGCTGCTTCTCGGATCGTAAAAGGCCGGACTCGGACTGCATCGTTCAACGTTAGCAAACCACCGTCTCTGCCGGAGTAGAATCCATGGAACAGAATAGACCGTGAACATACCGGCCACTGTGATGGACGACTGCCCCGAGTCGTCCATGGTTCACCGCTTCCCGGGATAGATTTGTTTGTGCTCCCAGCTCAAGGCTGCCGTGTCGTATTCTCCAAGGTCGTGCAAATTGTTCGACAGAGGCCCAATTCCCGATATCAAGAGGTCGTCAGTGCGCAATGATGCCTGGTCAAATCGGTGCTGAACGATCTAGATATAAAATTGGTGACCAGGGGAGGGGGGCCCGGCAGAGCTGAGGTGGAGGAATGCCGACGGAGTTAAAAGAAGAAAAGACACAGCCAGCCCCAAGAACCAGATCAAACACGAGCAGTAGCAGCAGTAATTTGTAGGAGATATCGAATAGTCAAACACAATGGCTGCAAACAAAAATGTCAAAATGGAGAGAGCGATTGGGCCTCAATTGATATCCCGTAGAAGCTCGATATGTAACGTACGAACAGAACAAGTCTAGCTGGGGGAGTGACGTGCCAATCAATCGGGTTTATTTGTTGACCCTTGTCAGGAGGGAAAATGGAAAAAGGCGGTGTTGCCTGGACAACGCCTAGCGCTGCGGGAAGCTCCACCTACAGGGCCTAAGAAGAGAGTTTCGCAGCGAAAGCTACCCTGTAAACTCTGGAGATTTTGCCGGGATTAGCTTCAAAGAAGCGCCAACTCAAAGGCCAAGTGTTGCTGAGAATGGCGGTCAGATGGTTTGCAAAAAGTTCTATCATTTTCAATTGATGAGAATGAAGATGTCGGTGACGAGCAGAGTGGAGAGTGATTGGCCACAGACACAATGTCAATGTACATGTGCTGTCTCTCCCACCCTTTTACGGAGTACCTACGGATACACTGTTGGGCCTATCAAGTTGAAAATGACCAGCACATGTGGGATGAGGCATCAGGACAGCATCGAACCTATGACATATAGAGTAGAAGTTGCTAATAAAGCAGAGAATAAACAAATTGACCTGTGCTGAAGCTGCATTAATTTGGTACAAAACTCGTACTACTACGGTGTTTGTCACAGGAACGCCAGACACTACCTGATAGGTAGGTAGGTAGGTAGTCTACACATTGCTTATTGTGTAACACGAGAGAGGCTTCATTGTTCCAGCGCTCCAAGTTTCTGCACCAAACTCTGTGCTACATACATTGGAGGTCGTCTTTTCATTGACCAGGGCTGAATATCGTTTCTAACACTAATAAACGGCTTCTGACTCTGTTTATGCTTTCTTCACGTGCACAGTGTCTAACCTATAGTACCTGTTCAAAAGCCAAGAGTTGTCCCAACCCGTTCATTCACTCGAAACCATGAGATAGCAGCATTCAAAGCTTGTAGTATTATCGTGCCGTGGGAATCATCCTGATTTCTTCACGTTAGATCTACCTACGTCAAATTTCGTAGAAGCGTGAAAAAAAAAAGTCCACTGTATTATACACAATCCCTTACGCCTATCCTTGTTAAAAGTGCCCTTGACCATTATTTGTAAAGAGAATTCTGCAGTTTGTGTGTCCCCGTTCCTCGTCCGAGAGTGAGCTGTCCTCTTTGTTGCTCAACGTACCCAATCGCATTTTTTTTTTTTCACAAAAATCAAGCTCCGACTGGTGGTGTGTATGCATAGCGAGGCAGAGCCGCCATCTTCTCTTCGGGACTGAACTCTGCGTCGTCGTAGATCATGCGGCCCTTCTTGTCCTTGTCCTTTTTGCTCTTGCCTTCTCCCTCTTCGCCTTCTTCTGCCTTCTTCTGTGGCTTGACACCGGCTTCGGCCATGCGAATTAACTGATCAATCTCATCGCCAGAAGCGGCAGCTTGAGCTGAGCCACCCCAGAATCCAGCCTGTGTTGGTCGTTGAGGCAAACCCGGTGCTCCTACGAGGCCTGAAGAAGGCCGCGCTGGAAGAGAGTCTGAGGAAAATCCGTAAGCCGCTTGTCCATGCGGTTGCTGTCCAGGAAAGCCGGGCTGGTTGAACGCTTGCTGAGGAAAGGCAGTGCCTATCTGTACAACACCCTCCATGGTACCGCCGCTTGCTACCGCCGCTTTTCGCTGGACCCGGTACTTGGCAAATCTCTTTAGGAGCTCCTCTGCTGTCTCAATCTTGATCTTCTTTCTCGGGTTCTTCGATTGGCCAGGCGGGGGGTTGCCAGTCGCAATTCTGCGGTCCTCCTGTGCTTGGTAGAAGTTCTGGATGATACGATTCCGGTGCTGTTCGAGTACTTCTTGCGGAATGCCCTCCATGCCGAAGATTTCGACCTCGAGCCCCTGTCTGTTGGGCAGCGCATTTTCAACCTGACTGAGTGTCTCCTTGTGAACTTGGTTCAAGTGGACGGAGAGACCTGAAAGCGCGCCAATTATTAGCCAGTATTCCTCTCCTTTGCTTGCGAAACCGGAGCCCTTTTCTTCTATCCACCAAGGCTCGCATAATGGAAAACATACCTCCCGCAGTGTTTAGACGTCGGCCACATCGGTCGCATTTGAAGTGCTTGGCTTTTTGGTGGGAGATGAGGAGCTTCAGATCTTCGAAATCACGCTCGCCTATGGAAACAACAATGGTTAGCGGTGTGAATAACGAGAGGATGGAGTCTGCACACACAGTAATAACACCACGGTCGCGAGAGGATTTCCTCGACATCGGGATGGCCGCGCTTCTTTTTGCCCATCTTGCCGAACTGCTCTGCTCTTACGAGTGGGGAACAAGCAACGGATGCGGCGCGTTGATGATTGGTTGCTAAATTGAGAGCGCCGAGATTCAATGGAAGCGAACGCGACGGAAAGAGGCTGCGATTCTAAAGATGAACTTGGTGCTGTGGTGGTTTGTAGGTTGAAGCTTTAGCGATGGTGAGCTCACTGCCGGTTTGGAAGATGTCCAGTGCCGGTTGAATCTCGGGCGGCTAGTTTATGAAGTGGGCCGAATTCTATGAGCGCCATTCCGTGCAGTACCTATGGATGTTTTACCAATTGAAGACAAAGAGTATTTATTACTACTTCTGTGAATTATTGGTGGACATGTGGCTAAGATGGACGGACGTAGAGTTTAATTTAATGTTTGCAATCTTAGAGAGTGGCTGTCTGGCGGCTCAATTTGGCTATCCGGTGCCAGATGTCGGTGGGCACCGCCAGACAACATTGATGTTCTTTCGGGCTTTGTTATACATGGCGTCTAAATCATCGGCCAACATTGGCATCTTTGAAAGTATTCGACTGAGTATCCGTTTCCTCTCGACGTTGTCTGTAGTCTTTGAGCCCGAGGGAGTCGAACTGATTGGTAGACATTTGTCAACCAATCCTCTAGAGTGCGACGACTTGAATCATTTAGATAATTCCTCAAACACTGTCCAAGTATATACCCGTCTTCTATAGCCTGACCAGCACCAGCACCTACCTAGTGTCAGGAAATGATGCTCAAGCTGCTTCATAACGCATACCATGATGAGGAACCATAGCGTGGGCTGCATCCCCAAGCAGTGCTACTTTACCATTCGCGAATACCCACTTGTCGCAAAGAGGTCGATCATACAAGATCCATTTGAGAGGCTTTTCGTCCAAGTGTCGGATGAGACGGTTAACCGTAGGGTCGAAATCTGCGTAATCCTTCTCTAGATCGAATCTATCCCCCCTCAGCGTCCAGCTTCCCGTCTTATTCTCAAGAAATTTGCCGTCAGTCGCGATGAATGCGCCGATATTCAGCAAAGACCCATCGCTAACGGGGTAGGCAATAAAGTATCTGCCCGGGCCTATCCATATGGGAGTGTAAGTGTCCAGCGGCCACCAGTCCTTGATAGCATCCGTTGGAACTAAACCGCGATTCACAACCATCTCGCCGAACTGGGCATCATCGTTCTAACAGATTCAGTGCTTCGTATATGTAGCGTTCCAAGCGACTTTGGTGAATATAACGTACATGGTAGTGTTGACGTATACGAGAGTGAATGCCATCAGCCGCAACTACGAGATCTGCTGTAGCCACTGCACCGTCTGTAAAATTCAGTACAATAGAGTCATCCATCTCCTACGCTATGATATGAGATACCGTCTCAAAAGTCTTTCACGGATATGCGAAACCTCTTACCTCTATTGCCCAGCATTCCTTATTGAGATGAAGAGTTGCAGCAGCCCTGTCTTTGACCGTTTATACGAGGAGGGCTAGAAACCCAGCCCTATGCACCGGCAAATGTGATGGCTCATCACCATCTGCCTTGATCCCGATAATCTCTTCACCAGTGTCATATCGCCGAGCCGATAACCAAATGTCAGTCTTGCCCGCTATCGCGTGGGTTTGCTCATAGAGTCCAATCTATCTGATGACTCTTCGTGTGTTTCTGCCAAGACTAATGCCTGCACCAATCTCTTTGTACTCCGAGGCTTGCTTGTAAACATCAATATTAACTGCAGTTGAATCACAGAATGAGTGGACACAGAGGGCCCGCCATGAGACCACCCAGTCCTCCCCCAACGATTGCAATCCTCAAATTCTTGAAAGGTGTAGACATGTTGTTGGAAACGAAAAGATCTGAAGTACTTTTGATCAAGCTTGGGCTTATTTGAATGGCGATTGGTTGCTAATAGCATTAACACAGACTGTCTACTAGGCGGAAAGTTGGTCTTTTTATTGCAGAAATCTATTGTTGTGGTGTAGGGATCATGTTGGCACCTCCTTGACAAAGTTGGTGGATCCTATGAGTGCAGTTGAGCTCGTCATCAACTCATAAACCTGATATCTATAGCGATAATGCACACCTCTACTTTGCCACTTCCACCACCATCGATTTAACGGCTCTGACAACTATCTCAAACTGTTATTAGAAATGCAATTTTAGACGGGTAGTTCATTTGAGGCTACTACTGGCTATTATCATCTCTACAGCGGCGAGGGCATTCGTTGGACGCTACTATTACAAGAATTACTGTCAAGATGATATTAGCACCAACTTTTCTGAGAACCGCCCAAGCAGTAGTAATGGCGGTGTATTAACTCCCAAAACCGAGGTTACATTCGCTGTAACACTCATTTAACTTGTAATTGAGACAAGTTAGCAACGAGATCCGAGTGATGACCGGACCAACGTGAATCATCCCTCGTAAATAAATACAAATCGTATGTCTTGAATGGGCACTTCTTTGGGTTGCAGTTAAAATACAATAGGCTGCTCAATGTATCCCTGTCGAGAAGAGAAGCGCAAGCAAGACACGTGCCGACCCATAGTTATCTCCGTTCGAAGTGCGAAGGCCCGGAAATATGGTAGCTGCGATTCTGCGGATAGACTCGCGAAGTAACACAGCATGCTGAGATTCATTTAGTAAGTATTAGATACGGATCGGTGAACGTATGTAAGAATCTAATGTATTATACCACGGTAATTATCTTGGCCCGCCCCGTTGGCTAATCATCTGAGTCAGACTCCGAAGCTATACTAAGACGGCTCATAACATACCAGACACGATGTGAATCAGAAGGTGACACAGCACTCCTTGAAAGTATAAAAAGGCCGTGATTACCATCAAAATGTAATTTCTCAAATCTCTTCACTACCTTCTTTGAACCGCTGTATCATTCTCACAGTATGGCAAAAACACTTCGCCAACCCGGAATTTTCGGGCAGCTCGGCTGGGACACCTACACTGTAGTTGTTCTAGGGTTTCCTCATCAACCTGGAGTGCAACAAGATGAAGTCATGGCAGCACTAGACAAAGCCGCTATAAATCTTCTAGAGGCTTATCCATTCCTTGCTGGTCAGGTCGTCAAAAGAGGACAATCGGCTACGAGCTCCGGCAAATATGAAATCATCCCGTATCCGCCTCATGATGGAAAATCTCCCGTACGCCGAAAAGACTGTGCCGACTTGTGTCCCTCTTATGAACAAATTCTCAGGGCCAATGCACCGTTCGCCATGCTGGACGGGGATATCCTATGCCCCAAGAAAGGCATGGGCTATGTATATACTGAGGAGACTGAGCGCCCAGTCTTTATTATACAGGCCAATTTTGTAAAGGGAGGATTACTTTTATGCTTCGCTTCTATGCATAACGCCCTTGATATGAACGGACAGGGTATTGTTCTCAAGATGTTTGCTGCTGCTGCGCGGGGAGAAGAGCTGGATGTGGAGCTGGTCAAGGCAGGAAATCAAGACGCCGACACCATTGTGCCACTGCTGAAGCCAGGCGAAATCGGCCTCGATCACAATGATTTGAGAAAGCCATCGTCCTTGGGACAGTCGGGCCACCACGGCGCGCCAGGTAAAGCACCGTGGAATTACTGGCGCTTTCCGGCCGAGAAGCTTGCAAAGCTCAAGGAGATTGCCTCGAGTGGGCGAACTTGGGTCTCTACAAATGATGCTGTTACGGCTTTCTACATGCAGCGACTTACAGCTGTTCGCTTGGCTGCGAATCGTGTGACACCAGACGAAGATGTTCACTGCCTTCGAGCGCTACACGGGAGACGAAAACTAGATCCGCCAGTCAGTGAAGGATATCTTGGCCATTTATGTGGTCTTTCTGACACAGCCTGGCCTACGGCTCGTGAACTTGTTGATGGTTCTCTTGCCGATGCCGCCATCAGTATTAGAGAATCGCTCAACCGCATCGACGACTTTTACATGCGCAGTCTCGCGACTCTCATTAACGAGACGGAGGATAAGACCACGATCTTCTACGCAGCGAAGAAGAAGATTGGAAAGGACATATTAATCTCATCATGGGTGCAGCTGCACTGGCTAGCAAACTGCAGCTTTGGCACAGCGATTGGCGTGCCCGATTTTGTCCGCAGGGCCAGGCTACCGGAGCTTCCAGATCTAGTGTACATGATGCCAAAGAATAAAGAAGGGCACATGGATCTTGGCATGAGCTTGTTTCACGAGGATTTCGTTGGTCTAGCGAATGATGCAATCTGGAGAGATTTCACTGAGTTGATTGGTTAGGATGAATGCGATAAACAAAAAACAATTGGAAGCATTCATACAGGAATCTCAACAATGATAGCGCAAGCTATGCATGTTGAAAATGTCAATTACATGATGAAAATCATAGAACTATTTATCCAGTTCATGGCTACCGATGAGATCTCCTAGTAGTTTCAAGGCATTTGCGTATAGAGGTATCTTGAGACAAATCGTGCTTTCCATCAAAGCATCAGAGAACTTTTTCAGCAAGATCTTATCTGACTTGAGTTTTCCAACGTCTGCAGTGAACCCCCAAACACAATGCGCAGCTGAGTGTAACGTGCATAAATATCCACGACCGTCTCAGTGGGTTGTCCAACTTGAACAGCTCCAAGTATGTTCGCAAAACAGAACGACAGCGGCTCATACAGAGACTGCCAAGTTCTTGACCATGTTCATGATGGCCGGACAGTACAGCGGGACGACATAAACATAAAATTACCGAATCTGAAAATAACCGAAAGAAACAGTGTTGGAAATAATCAGCCCGGCCCTGACATTTCAACACATCTCGTATGGGGGGGAGGGAACGAGACTCGACCTGATTGATCAAATCCTTGAATTTATGTATCTTCAACAGTGATAGGGGTTGTTTTACACATTTTGCGTACTGGAGGGCCTGACCAATCTTATTCGCAACCATGAATAGATTATGAGTGCTGTCCGAAAAAAGAGTCAAATCGGACCTCGCCTCGCCCAGTCGGAGTTGTTAGTATTACTTCTTCTAGGACATTTATACCCAACGGCCGGGCGTTGCCATATCAATGAGCGCCTAGCTCACAGTTATCAGTATAGGTCAAAAATTAAATCACATTAGGGATATATCTTACCAGATATGATGGTGTATAATCGCTTCATCTTTTTCAGCGGGGTCGGATATGCTCTCAGGGTCAGGAGGGCAATGCATCCCGATGGCTTGAGCAAGTCGTATGGCCAGACCTTTGAGCAATGTTAATGTAAGTGTGTTATGTAAAACTTGATGATGAAGTGGCTATTGCACGTACCAAGTAGTGACCACGAAGCTCCTGCATCAGCCTGGCTTCTGAGAAAGTTAAGTAATAGTATAAGTGTCTGGATAGTCTCAGCGTTAGGAAAAGAGAGGAAATTGCTAAATCTCAAGCACTGGAATGCGCAACAGGCTGAAGCCAAATTAGATTAACTATCACGGGTAGAAGAATTGCAGTGTTTGATGGGTATCTCACCGAAAACACGCGTTTTAAGCATTTCAGAATCCACGTCTGATGAAGCAAGCTGTGCGCCACATGATAATATGCTAAACAGAACAGCAAACCACGAGGAGGTACAGCCTAATGGCGGGTTTGCTAAGACATTGGATATTGACTTTGCTCTCTCGTAAAGAAATAGCGAAAGGGTAGCTTCAAACTGTGGAAAACTTATGAATGGGGGCAAGATAGTGAACAATGATTCCTGACAAAACTTGAGATGGCTTCAACATCATTAGTAACAGCGAATTCCAATGAAAACAAGTCACTTACCTCAATATAGCTTCGTCTTCAGGTAGGGCACTGTAAACCTTGTCTGGGCCATCCTCGGATGCCCAAATATTCGTAAACGGAAACATTGTACTTGAGTCTTGGAGGCATAAGAGCTCAAAGACGGTCTGCGGACTTGTAGTGGGCCCGAGAGTCCACGCTTTCTGAGCCGGCTGTGGCTGGTTCGCGGTTAATAGTTCGTAATTGGAGACAAGACTAGGAAGCGACTCATATCCCACATGCACCTTAGTGCTGTAGTGTGAAAGGGGGTCCAGATAAAGCCCTTGGTTCATGTTGACGGCTGCTGTCATTTCATTAGTGGCATCGGACGGCTCCCCTCCATCACTGATGTCCCGAGGTTGGGAGAGTTGCTCTCTATCGGGAAGACTTTGGACGCCATAGTCACAAAGCTCTGGGTGGCCCCGGATAACACAACTCCCACACGGCTGACGGAGATTACATTTGACTTTCCGCCGCCTACATGGGTAACATGATTTTGCTGCACGGAGACGACGCCTTTTACGGAGGACCATATCAAAGTCACGCGCTGGGAGGTTCTTGGTCCCCTGGCGGTGGGTAAACCTTGTAGAAGACTGTGTTAGATGCCCCAATGAAGACGATGTTGATCTCGGAAAGACATACTTCTCTTCCATTCTTGAAGTGCGTTATCTTTCTTTGGCGAGCCGATATGTATAGGAAGAAGTACGTCGGGTTTACCTGCTAACCAACCACTTCTCAGGAGATGATGAAAGGCGGTCACTACCGAATTCTTCGGAGAGCAGTGCAGATTGACGATACTGAAGCGCTTCCTAATTGAGCTGATTTATCATGTGAGCTTACTAGAGAGTAGCAATGAGGCTGTTCCTTGTTTGGAAGCCTCCATTTGCCCATGGAGTAACGTGTTACAACGTACGGAGTAGGAGTAAGGGACCGGGAAATGCATACAGGGATAAGACATGTTCTGATAGGTCAATCATCTAGCTTATAGAGTAAGCGGGTCAATGCGACTTGCTCGCAAAAGATGGACAGCTACTTGTTAAACGATCATAGGAGTGAGAGAAGAAGGAGTAAAACTATATAATAACATGCTTTAGACCCTGCAATATGTCTCCCTAAGCCCCCACCAACCTTCACTCATCATCCACGAACCTGACAGTTTAAGTGTTGACACCATGAAGCATTCGTTCTCTCCACTGGCCGCTATGGCCTTGACACTATCTACATCAGTTCTTGCGTCTCCGACACCTCAACTGGTGGTGCCGGGTATTGATGATAGTGTCGCCTGCCTGGCTATCAATGCCATCGCCGAACTTATCATTGGAGACCCCTTGGCGATTGCCTATTGCGCTGTAAGGAATCACCTTCACGCGCTCAATGTCAAACTCCATCACATAGAAATAGCTAACATCAAACCTCATAGGCCCTAATCCCTCTTCCTTCGGTCATCAGGTCTAGAACCACCACTATCGTGAGACCAACCACCGTAACAGTGAAGACGACCAACTCCAACGGCGTCCGTCCCACCGTCACAAGCCGCAATACCGTGTAAGTGTATAGCCCTTCAATATGTATCTGCCATGACTTCTAATCGTTTCACACAATTATAGAACTGTCACCAGCAGCTCTTGCAATGCCATCCCCACGCTGTTCAAGCGACAGTTGCTTCCACCAATTTACATCCCGCCCATCCCTGCCTGCATCACCCAATTCCCGACTCTTGATGTCACCAAGGCGTGTAGCTGTATCGACCTCCCAACTCCCACTGTCACATCCACCAGGACTGTTGTCGTTTCGCGCACAATCACCATTACCAGGACCGTTGGTCCCGTTGGAAACGGTTCCCCCGTTGTAACGACATCTACAGCCACGCAAACCATTGCTATGAGAGCATGTCCCGCACCCTCTACTTGTGGAAACCAGGGCATTGAATTCGCCTACTATAACAGATCCGTTGGCGGCGATTTTGCAAACTGGCGCCCTGAAGAATACAAGGTATGTTGCCAGACATCGAGCCAATGCCCTCACAATCTCATCAATACTAATTCGAACTTCACCACGTAGACAATCCGGCCTCAGTACCAAGGCGTGACCAACGTCATCGGCGGCATCAGCTTCCAAGACAGCGCCCCAAAGAGCATCTACGGTTCTCCTCCTCTCCCAGAGTCTGACTTTGTCCTCAACCATCACGGGTACATCTATGCCCGCCAAACTGGCACTTACACATTTACCCTCAATCTGGTTGACGATGCCGCCTACATCTGGATCGGCCCCGAGGCATACTCTGGCTGGACTGGCGCAAACGCAGATCTAAAGGCCCTCTATAACAACGGGCCTGCAACGGGAGCTTTTACTGCCGACCTCCAAGAAGGCCAATACTATCCTTTTCGCATCCTCTACGGTCAGGGACCTCGCATTGCCGAGTTCGACGTCACAGTCAGCGCCCCGGATGGCACCACTTTCCTGTCGTCAGACACGACCGGATCACCGTATCTGGTGCGCTTCTCCTGCGACAGAGCTACCGCGCCACGATTCAGCTCCTTTGGGTTTGAGTTTTAGACGCCTACGTTTCTATATTCCCTAAGTTTCACGAAGATAGGCCGGGTGTGGCGGTGAAACCTGGAACGTATAACTAGTACATGATGGGGTGGATATAATGGGAGCGGGATATGCTCTGCAATTTGTTAGGATAGTACTTTTTGTTTTCTTCGCTTCTTTCCTCCTGCTTCGGCCGCATAGGTTTGTGGCGGAGGCTCTTTTGACCATAGATGCCGAATATGATTCCGCGGCTGAATATAATGTCATTTGTTGAACTTTCTGTTACGCCAGTTGAGTGAACACGCGATATACCTTAGTTCAAGATCTAGAGGCAAACAAATACAAACACATAAAGTCGCCGAGTTTGACCGTAGAGGAGGCGCATCTCCTATGGCAACGGGGACGAGGCGCATCCATCCGCCGCGCCATGAAAACAAATGGTTCACGTCTTTTCCTATGAACTCAAATAGTCCCTATCGTTTTCTCTCTACCTCGAACGCCATCAGAAGCTTGCTAGTCAAAATCGCCAGCCACTCAAATCTCGAGCAAGATTTCCTTCGCAACGATTATTAGGTTGCTGATGCAATCCAAGCTCAGTGGGAGACGGCGCCACTAGAGGCCGAGCCCGTCGTGATTCGAGAAAGATCTCGAGCATTCAGTATGATACAATTTCGCGATAAACGTCATCCATCCATCCTCTCAAGGCCCTTGTTCGTAGAGCTCTTCGTCCTCCTGGGGCCACTCGACTTCAAACACAACATCTCCCTCGTCAGCGTCCATCTCATCCTCTTCATCCGGTCCAAACGCAAAGGCAACAATGCTGTTATCCTTGATGCCGCACTTGCTAGGAGTATTTGAACCATCTTCTCCGAGTTTTAGGGGCTTCCATCCCTTAGAGGGATCGGTGGGTACACGAAGAACACCATAGGTCAGATTTGCTGCATCTGGCACGGGTGTCTTCTCATCTGGCGAAGAACTTGACTTTGTAAGACCATCAGGGTATCTATCTCTGAGAACCTCCAACAGATCTTGGGTGACAGAGGAGAAGGGCGCCAGTGCGTCGATGAAGAGGAAGATGGTGTGGATGCCGTACTTGAAGCGCACGGATATGTGTGCGTCGTCGATCTCAGTTGGCTGCTGCACTTAGTATTTCATTCATTCGTCACAGATGCCCGCGGGGAGGTTTAATTCACCATTTTGAAGTAATTTTCTCTCAGTTGCGTGTATAAATGATTTGCGCTTGAGCCGTGGAATCAGATGCTCTATTTTCTGCTCAAGTTGATGAAGTGAAGTGAGGTAGCTGCCTATGATGTTGGATGTATTTGGTACTGAGGCGTGCAAAGTGCAGGCACTGCCCCGCGATTTTAGTGAGCGCGAAGCCACGTGAGCACGCGTTAAGTGATTTGGCTGGCCACCTGCATAGGTACGGAAAAACATGCGATACGGAGAGGCAGAGGCTCCTGATAAGATACCTCAGTATTATTGCTTCGTGAGCACGATAGAGGCAATTCAGCAACAAAGATGCAGCCACTGTAGCCAATCAGATCCAGCAATTCTACGGAAAGGATACCAGAATATTCACAAGAGGTCCTCTTTGCGCCTGGGACCGGGCTTTGCTCGCAAACTACGAGTACGAACGACTCCTAGGATTCCATATCCAGCTCCAGCTCTAGGACCCTCATCATGATGAGATCCTCAAGCAGCAGCGATGGGCTGTTCCTCAGTGCGCCTCGCTCGGATCCCGTTCACCAGCCCGTCTTCCCGGCCGACTCGCATCCCCGGCTGGCCATCATGACTCCCACCCGGCTGCTGTTCGGCTCCGTGGCCGCCAGCATGGTGGGAGCCTCACTCGGGGCGGTTCAGGGAGGCCAGATGGCGCAGCTGCGCTTCCGGGCCGAGCACGCGCACAAGATGCCCGACACGACGGCGGGCTGGTACTTGTATCACAAGTCCAAGAACTACCACGCCATGAAGGGCGGCATCCAGGAGGGTTTTCGCATGGGCTTCAAGACGGGCTTCTGGAGTCTGCTGGCCTTGTCGTTGGAGAGCACCGTGGACCGCTATCGGGGGAGCAGCGACATGTTTTCGACGGTGGTGGCGACGCTTACCGTCGCAGGAGCATTTTCGCTCTGGCGTGAGTTGATTTCATTTTCATATCACTGTTTCGTCTATTTTTATTTTTTTTATTATCCATTTTTTTCTGTGTTGCTTTTCTTGGCTCTTCGCAAATTCTTCATCATTTTTGCCCTTTGTCCCAAAAAGGTGAAGGGAACCCAGGTGGGCTAGCCAGGTCTGGCTTTCACCGGCTTTGAGCTTGTGCCTGTCACTCTCTTCTTTGCTTCCCCACGCCCCTACTGGCAAGTGTCGGATCAAGATGGCGAGAGTCCCCCCCAAGAGGGCAAGAAAATATCAGGACGGTGGGAACCATTAGCTAACAGAAAGCCGATCTTCGGCCGGCACTGGGCTTACAGATCGATTCTCGCTTTCCACCGCTGCGCGCACCGCAAAGTACGGGCTGGTCTTTGGCCTGGCCTACGGAGGCGTCCAGGATCTGGTGGGCTTAGCCCGCGGCAGACCGATTGGGTATGTGGAGATGATCCGACGTCGGTTTGGCTCTGGCGCTGGGTCACGAGAAGGCGACGACGTCTAGAGTCTAGAAGCAATCCCAGCGCCGTAAGCAGCCGCTTTCGTTTTGCAATTCAGCAGTGGAGATGGCCTCATTTCGTTTCCTCTGGGCGTACTGTATCGGCAACCAACGGAGCACGAAGTACCACTTGGACGTTGACGTGATACCAATGCCCCGAATCAAGTAAAGAGGGAAAGGGGGAGAAGATGAGCAACCAGGAGACGACAGGAGAGGACGGAGCCGCATGCTCCGGGCAGACGGGCCAAGTTCGTTCCCCCCACGGACACATGTAAGCTCAGCTTGACGAACAAACGCTTCCAGTCGGGCCTCACTTATTCCGATGTGATACGACTACGTACAGCAAGCAATTACAGGATGCATCAATGGATGAATGGAAAGCAAATTGGAAGAAGATGAAAGATAAGAGGAAAAGAGGAGGTTCAACACTCTTGTATGTACGAGTACCTACTAATGTACGTATACACTGGCGCTTGCATGCTCTCACATATCAGCATGACGCGCGCTATTCTCGCCTGCATGAGAAAAAAGCAGAGAAGCATCATGCTCATGATATCATTGAAGAGAGAGGGGCGAGAGGGCGACAATTGGCGATTGGCCGCAGCCCTCGCTCGATTCATGCATGTTCAAAATACAACGCGAGTTCACCTGACAATGGCTTGCATGCCCTCATGATGCACATGACGAGAGCGCCGTATCGGAGCTTTCAGCTGTATGTACCTACGAGTACTCTGTAGAACCCAGTTGGATGGATGGGATGCAACAAGACGAAGCAAGCCGGGGGAGATGCAGCAGCGGCGTGGGGGTGCCCAAAACACCAACTGGTTGAATTAAACGAACCACTTGTCTTTCAATGTCATTTGCCCAGGACCAGACCAGGGCACCCATCCTCCTCGCCTCCCGTCCTTGTCCATATACTACCTAGTAGTACACATTGTACTGGCGATAATACGACTACAGTACATGTAGTACGTACATATAAGCAATTATTTTCCTAGTGTCATCGTAATCTACAGTTTAGCTCCAAAATCCCTAGCCCGCGGCTACTCTCGGCTGCACCTCCAAAAATCCCCCCAATGAGGGGCGCCACGTGATGCCATTATCGCCCCTCTCTTTCTCCAAAAAGTTACAACTGCCCAGCTTATCAATTGAGTTGCTCGCGTATAATCAAACAGCCCAGAAGTCTGAACCAACAAAATCTCCAGATTCCAATGGGCTGGCTTGGGCGGGCAGTTCAAACTCTGGCCCCTCTCCTTCTCTTGCAGCGGCCTGATACGGAGTTTTGCGGAGAAGCAACCAAAAAGCCACACCCCCGGTTCGCTTGGGGCCATGACCATGCTTCCATGCTTTATCTTGTACATGTCCACCCGTTTTTGCTAGACAAAGTACTTCCTAGGCCATCTAGAGTCTACGAATGGTGGCAGCACCGGCAACGGAGCGTTTGATTCTCTCATCGTAATCGCATCCCATCTTGCCATCGTTGTGGTCCCTGAACATTTTAGATCTCGCCTCTCTTCGGCCCTCCGTAGCTGCCGGGTGGCTCCTAGATAGCGTCCCTTTTGTGTGCCTGTCCTGTCCTGATAGAAACATTAATAAATCCCATTCTCTCCCCCCCCCCTAATGCCAACCTTCTTCGCCATCTTCCCACATTCCCGCTCCCCTTATCTATAGACCCTTTGCAAGACAACGTCCCCATCATCATCATCATCATCATCATCATCATCCGATTTACACATCATCTCATTTATCTAATACTCGGCTTCAATCGCTTTTACAAGCCACACGGGTAGATACCTATAATAGTCAACGCCACCTCGTCTGTTTGTGTCGCGCTACCAAAAAGCAACCAAGCCAAGCCTCGTCTTACACAAAATCCGGGTCTGATCTCACCAAGATCTCTGATAACAACCCATCCATCCATTGTAACTCTTATCATCATTCACCTATAGTACCTATACTCGCAGCATCAACCTCGTCTGTTTTCTGCGTTGCTCAACCAAAAGATGCTTTCCGTCCCAGGTCGACAGGCAATGCGCCTGCCCGGCTCCCGGACTCCCCTTTCCTCGCCTCTACTCATCTCTCATCTGCGAACCTCATCATCAGCATCATCATGCTCGTCATCACGCCTTCTCGCCACACAAAGCTCCGTCAGCCTCACCTCGCGGAAACAGCACCGCAGCATACACTCCTCCGAGAAGCGCACGTCGACGGTGGCTGATCTACCGGGTTCCATGCCGCCTGTAGCACCGCCAACCATGGAAGCAAACAGAGCGCCGCTCTCCGTCCTGCCGCTCAGCATGATTCTTCGCTCGCTGGCAACAACAGTGGTTTCCTCTTCTCCTATTCTTCTGCCACCCTCACTGCGCATCATGGTGGCACTGGCTCACGCTCAGTCCCCTATCCTGAACCCCGATAGAAATCCCCTGCTGCGGTTCTTCTTGAAGAAGTCATTCTACGCCCAATTCTGCGCCGGTGAGAACGCGGTCGAGGTGCGGCAAACGGTTGGCCGGTTGAAGAACATTGGCTTCACTGGCGTCATTCTGGGCTATGCCAAGGAAGTTGTCTTGGAAAAGTCCGATGCCAAGGAGTTGACCAGTGCCAATCTGGGCCAGGAATCGGCACGCGACATCGAGAGGGAGATTAACCCTTGGAGAGATGGTACCTTGGAGACGGTTCGATTGGCTGATCCTGGTGATTTTGTTGCACTGAAGTAAGTTTTGATCTCCCTGACTTGTCTCAATGAAGAACAAGTTCTAATCGTCATCTAGATTCACCGGTGCTGGCAGCCTAGCCCTCAACCAGCTCAAGAACGGTCTTCCGCCTTCTCAGCATCTCAGTGAATCTATTGACGCCATCTGCCAGCTCGCTCGTGACCGCGGAGTGCGCCTCCTCTTCGACGCCGAACAGGACATGCTGCAAGACGGCATCGACGACTGGACCATGCAATTCGCTCGCAAGTACAACGACTCTCCGGACACTGCCACCATCTATGGTACATACCAGGCATACAAGAAGAACTGCCCTGCTGTGGTATCACGGCACCTGGCCGCTGCGCAAAAGGAGGGCTTCACCCTTGGCATCAAGCTGGTGCGCGGCGCATACCTGGGTTCGGATCCGCGAGAGTGCTTTCACGACACCAAGGAGGACACGGACGCCTGCTACAACAGCATCGCCGCCAGCGTCTTGACTAGGCAATGGTCCGCTACTGTCCAGGGCCAGGGCGAGTTCCCCAACGCTCACATCGTCCTCGCAACTCACAACGTCGAATCTGTTCGCCGTGCCAGAGCCATTTGCGATGCTGGCGGCGCCAAGTCGGACATTGCATTCGCCCAGCTCCAGGGCATGGCGGACGAGGTGAGCTGCGAGCTCGTCGAGGCCAGCCAATCAGCCCAAAAGGACAATGCCAACGCTCGGCCGCTGCCCGTTTACAAGTATCTTGTCTGGGGCACCACTGGAGAGTGCATGAAGTATCTCCTGCGCCGCGCCCAAGAGAACAAGGATGCCGTTCAGCGAACAAGAAACGGAAGAGATGCCATGTGGGCTGAGCTGGTTAGACGGTACAAGACTGCGGTCGGCATGGCCTAAATTAAGAAGTAATGAGATAATGAGAGGGGGGAGAGAGCAGGAGAGGAATTGAGTGGGTTTGCATCTATGGATGTGAACAAGCAACTGGCCGAGGCCGGTCTTTTCGATATCTGCGACATTGCACGGTTTGGAGTTTGGCAAGTTTATTTTTCCGAGATTGTTGATAGAAACGGTTATTAGAGTATCTAGCATTGAATGTGAATAGCTGGCGCGAGAGACTGGAAATTTACAGAATATTCAACTTACTGGTTCACCCAAACTGTACTCTGATGCATCTTGCGTCTTGGACGTGCCTCTGCTTCTTCCTTTTTCTTCCCTTCTTCTTCTTGAGCATAATAGCATGCACATATGTAGCCGAGTTGTTTGTTACGACCTCTAGCCACATCATATCCAAACTCCCCCTTCCTTCATACTCCCCGCAGTGCCATGCCCCCTAGAACAAGCCTCTCAATCTCTTTGCGCTTTGCCAGCTCGTCCTTGATACCGTCCAACCACGCCAGACCATTGAGCTTATAACTTTTGCGAACTGCGCGGACGTCTGTAATCGTCTCGATGGTGTTGTCGGTAGCGGGCACGGCATCCCCCTCAATATTATCCGTTAGGTGCTTCGAAACAGCGTCGGCGGATGCAGGCACGGGGTTGCTGTCGGTGGGGAAAACAATCTTTACGACGAAGAGGTCTGTGGTGGAGGGCGAAATGCCGAAGCGTCGATATGCGTCGGCAATCTGGAACGCTCGTGATTAGTTCTCTGCATAATATCTTTGGTGTGGCTTCTGTTTGTGGTCGCGAGGTGTAAGACTCACGTTATTTGAGGAGCTTAGTGATACGACTGTTTCTGAGTGGACATTTGGTGTTTTAAGGGCCCCATTGACTGAGCCGTTGACTGCCTTGAAGACGGCCGAGAGGAGGTGGATGCGCGAGACAATCTGCGAGCACGCGACAGTCAGTAATGGGCTAAACAATCGCCTCATCTCGTCATTCAGATCCCTTCACTGATCTTCAGCAAGCCGTGCAGCAGTTCCAACATACCGTCGAAGCGTCGATAAAGGCATATTCAAACTCGGCGTTGCGCGCGAGGAGCTGCTGGTGCAAGAAGGCGGCGTTTTTCACATTGCGGAAGAGGGCGAGGTAGACTTGGTACGACGCCGGCACATGCTCAAGCTCTATCGTTTCGACGGCCATGGCGAGGAATGCGATTGAGGATGATGGTGGTGGGGGATGATGTCGAAGCTGTCCCGCGCTATCGTGGTGGGATGAAGTTCTTATCGCTCTCCGTGCGAGAATATTTTCTCAGTGAATATTGGTACTGTGTGGTGATGTGCCAGCTGCTGCCAGCTGACGGAGACCACATCCAATACCAAGGGTATGGAGTTCAAATATACTAAGAAAATGAAGAGTAATTGTTGTCTATGTAAGGAGTTGATGGCCTCTAGCACTCCAAGTTTGATAATGGCATATATTAGAGGGATGTAGCTATAGTAGCATACACTAGAAGAAAGGAACGTGGACTGATGGCATCAGTTTTTTGTAGCAGAAGTAGATCCTCCAGGAACAGATGTAGCAAACAAAACCATCATCAAAGCTCAATCTAGTTTACATGACGACACAAATACTATTAAAAAAAAAGGTTTTTTGAACTAGCATATAGGTAAGATCTAGCATCAAATGCAGCTATATACAGCTATATACAGCGCAGATGGAAAAAGAAAAGACCAGCCCATACACTGCTTTGTGGTAAATCTATCAACTCAAATGTCTCCCGTTTGGCTCTCAATATATTCCACATACTGCTAGTCTAATAGCTTCGACGTAACCCCTAGTCCACCTTGCTGAGACTAGCCGCGTTCATGGCAGCGAAGATCTCAGCCTCGGCACCATTCTCCAATGGCAACAAGGGCGATCGGACGGTTGCGTGCTTAAGGATTCCTCGTGCCACTAGGGCGTGTTTCAAGGCAACGGTACCCTCCATGTGTGAGCCACGGTGATAGACCGCCTTGGTTACCGGTAGTAGTGTATCGTGAATAGCGCGGGCCCTGGGATAGTCCTTGGCCTTGCCGGCACGAATTAGCTCGCTTAAAAGCTCCGGTGCGATGTTACCGTAGCCGACTAGCATGCCGTCAACGTCAAAGGCAGTGTGTAGCAGATACTCGTCGTGGCATGTGAGAATCTGGAGCTCGGGTCTCTGCTTCCGGATGACGGGGATCTCGGTGTCCCACCTGCGCATGTTCCGCACGCCGTTCTTCATGGCGAAGACGCCCGGCAAAGCGGAGATATCGAGCATGGTCTGCAAGCTGTAGGTGGCCTTGGTGTTGTCGGGGTATTGGAAAAGGATAAGAGGCAGGCCGCTGTACTCGTACACCCTCCTGTATCGGTCCTGAGGTGCACCAGGCTGGTAGCCGAATCGGAGCCAGCCATGCGACGGGTACAACAGGCCTGCAGCCGCACCGGCATCCTTGGCTCGCTTCGCCTCGATAGCGGCGACCTCGGTTCCCTCGCCCGTGATGCCGGCGATGATGGGGATCTTGTCGTCGACCGACTTGACGAACGCTTTGATGACGGCGACTTGCTCTTCTGGAGTGAGGAAGGTCCCTTCTCCGGCGTGGCCGAGGACCACAAGACCCTTGACATCGGGAAAAGATCCAAGCCAAGAGCCGAGGCGCTGGATTGCATCGTAGTCAACGCTTCCATCCTCGTTGAACGGCGTAATCGGTGCGGGAGTAAGACCGCGCATGTCAAAGCCCACGCCCTGGCTGTCACCTCCGTAGGGTGCTCCGTTGACTCCGTTGGTGGACATCTTAGATGCTTGGGAAGAGGGCGATTCTATTTAGGCCAGTGATCTAGAGGATTCTGTGGTATGTTTGATGAAGAACAATGATGGGCCTGGGAGATATCGGCTTGGCCAAGCTATTGACAAGCCATTGTTATATAGATGGAAAGCAAGAGACCGTCGCGTCCATGGTAAACGCGACGCTCGGCGCTCGCCTTTCGGTACTTGTCTTGAACAATCCCGGATTTTCATATCCTAGATGTACTATTTTCCGCCCAGACCTAGGGGATCTCAATTGACCACTGATGTGTTACCGAGTGGTGTATTGAAATCCGGGGGACAAATCCGGGGGACAAATCCGGGGGACAAATCCGGGCGACAAATCCGGGCGACAAATCCGGGCGACAAACCCGGGTGGTTTCTCATGTCCGGGTAGCTGATTTTACTAGTTCAAAGCCACTCACCTTCACTAAGTCCTGTGATGGGGCGAGAGCACCTCTCCACACGAACCCCAGACGAAAATACTAGTAATACCTGTATGTGGAGCAGAATCTGGCGGGGCCCCGGATTTTCGTTAGTTGCGTTTGATTTCGATAGTGGCCCTCAGATTTTCAAACGAGAACTTCAATACATTAACCCCCAGTATGGAAACAATGGATTTAGACTTAGATTGACTACTCTCATTAGAAACACTTCGCTTTCTATCCCTTTTCTCTGTCACTTAACAATGTCGGCTCAGACTCATCCCTCAGATGTCTCCCGCCCAGACATCGCCAAAGGCGGCGAAGCAATGGCTATACATAAAGAGCAAGTCGTGATGGCAGGAGGGTTAACTCAAGCCGACCTGGATTTCATCACCAACTTTCCTGAAGAGCAGAGGAAAAAGATTCTCCGCAAGATTGATGTATACAACCCCATGCGCGTCGCATAGTGGTGATAGACTTGCTAAACAGCCCTCTATAGTTGCGGGTGGTCCCTATACTTCTCTTCCTTTATCTTCTTGCATACCTCGATAAAACAAATATTGGTATCAACGTCCTCTGATCAAACGTCCCCTGTCACTAATATCGTTGCTGATGGTCACAGGCAATGCCAAGATTGAAGGACTCTCTACTGACTTAAAGCTTGGTGGGATACAATACAATGTGGCTCTATCCATATTCTTTATCCCGTACGTGCTAGCCGGTAAGGTTGTCCCGTCGTTGAATTCGCTCTATAGGGGAAGCAAGTACTGATGTTAGCATCTGTAGAGGTCCCAAGCAACATGCTGTTAGATAAATTCCCACGCCCCTCATGGTATATCGGGACTCTGGTAGTTTTATGGGGAATTGTCATGACTTGCAATGGCTTCGTACAAAACTACGCAGGTTTAGTTGTTATTAGGTTCTTCTTGGGTCTGTTTGAGTACGTATCAAATCTCGTGTCTCCCTTCATCACTTGCTATGTTGGTTCTCTAAATCTTGGGTAGGGCGGGTTTCTTCCCGGGAGCTATTCTTCTAATATCCAAATGGTACCTTCCCGACGAGACGCAGCAACGCATTGCTCTTCTATATACATCAGCTGCTACTGGTGGTGCCTTCTCCGGTCTGTTGGCGTTCGTGATTGTCAAGATGAATGGTATTGGGGGCTTGGCAGGTTGGCGATGGGTAAGGGATTTCCTATATTTGCGCAACCCCAAACTGATTTTTTTTTAATAAAATTGCAGATCTTCATCATTGAAGGACTCTTTACCGTTATCGTGGGCCTCGCTGCAGCTATCTTATTGGCTGACTCCCCGGCTCGATCTCTTGGCTGGCTTGAGACGGAGGAGATCCGCTACCTTGAGCTCCGACAGGCTGCAAGGCGTATCACACGCCCAGAGGATTACCGCGACAAACATTTCGACAAGAAAGCCCTGATAGCCGTGGTCACCGACTGGAAGATGATTTTCCTTGTCCTCGCCAACTGGTCTAACGCCGTGCCCAATTACGCTCTGAAATTCACTTTGCCAACCATCATCAGTAGCATGGGGTTCCGATCGGCCAATGCACAGCTTCTTACAATCCCCCCTTACACATGCGGTGCTATCTCTTCCTACGTCCTATCCGTCCTGGCTGACCGGTATAAATGGCGCATGCCTTTCATCGTCGGGCCCCAGACCTGTGTTATCATCGCCTTCGCCATCCTCTTCGCCAAGGCCGACCAGATACGGTCCAATATCCCACTCTGCTACTTTGGGGTATGTCTTGCGTGTTTCGGAATGTATCCTATCTTTCCTGGTGTGAATGCGTGGAACGTGGCAAATCAGGCCGGTGGTTCCAAGAGAGCCGCTAGCATCGGATTTCTGGTCGCCATGGGCAATGCTGGTGGCGTCGTTGGCAGTTACATTTACAAATCCAATGAGGCACCTAGATATCCCACGGGATACGGAACCTCGTTTGCATTTGCAGCGGCTGGTATTGTTGCGGCTCTCAGTCTCGAGTTCTTTCTATGGAGGAGCAACAAGCGAAATGCCGGAAGGGAAGACGAGATTCGTGCTCAATATACCGACCAAGAGTTAGAAGAGATGGGTGACAGAAGTCCTCTTTATCGATATGCTCTGTAAATAGGCTTAGTTCAGTTGACCAATCTACACTTTTAACATCTGCTTCGAATAATGATTTGATCAGCGTCGGTACGCTGTCCAACAGAGGCTCTATTAGGTATGTTTGACGACAGAGCGGATATTGACTCCACTCTATCCTTCCGGTTAGCCATGATCTCGGTCTACGTGAGGAGGAGAGAGTAAAATCGAGATACATGTTATAAGTCAATGGGCATTTTACTTTTCGGAGAAGGCTCCGTCATCCCGCCCACGGCATATATATATATATATAAACCTCCTTCTTGCGGTGGCCTAGCCACCAAGAGATAAAATGCTTCTGGAGTTCCATAACGCTTTGTTTACAGCTTTTGGATAATACCTTGTAATGTCTAGTACAACGGTTGGCCTTTTTTTGGATGCTATCTATGAATCTATGACGATATGGTTAAGAATAAGGACGCTTGTAACGCTTCCTATCGGTTCTGTCACACTATATTTTATATGCAACTTTATATGCAGTTTGAAAGCCCAAACGAATAGGTAGACTTCACGCTCTTAGTTTGCAACTCCCCGCATTGAAGATATTTCAACTCTCTTTAGCAAAATAGATCTATACGTTGTCACCGGAGTTAACAATACTAACCCAAAGCATACCTCGGGTACCCCTTCTCTGTGTGGGCTACTACACAATTGGCCATGCCTCCATGCAAAGCACATCTTACCTATCGATACTGCAAAAAGTGATGCGGAAGCGGAATGTCTGGTCTTCGGACTCTCCACTGCCTGAGACAACATTCCACGACAGCAGTGCTGAACGGGGTCATGTTCTTGTCCTCCAATCTGCCCTGGCTTGGATGTCTGCTCCTTTCAGCGCAGTGAGTCGGAAATGGTCGACTCTCTGCCCGAATCCGGGAGCCAAATTGAATGTAGCTCACAATGTAGCTCACATGCTCGAACAAATCGTCAGTCCTGCCGGTTTGTTGCCCCTTCCTTTTACCCCTCTTGCCCTCCTCCCAGCCTCCCCATCTTTCTGCCATCTTGACCCCAAGCCGCCACGAGTTAACTAGTCTGCTGCTAGAACAGCGCTAACCAAGCTAATACTTGCCATCGCAGGCGGGGATGAACTTGGCTCTACCAGTCATTTCTACTCGTACTCGTTGACGAAAGCTCGGATTTTTCCCGGATCTATGATCGGATTTCCGGGCTTGGGTGAGTTGTTCCTGTCACCGTTCCCTCCGGATTTCTTCTCATGCCTGGATAGATTTCCACCCTCCTCGGGCTTTCAGCAGTCTGTACGCAGTATGTCGAGCAGGCCTGGAGATTGTGTGACTCCTGCTGCTGATTCAACTCCAACTCCTCTCTCGGACTCTCTTCTTGGTGCGCATTCGTCGTCGGTCACCAAGTCGCCGGGGGACAGCGCCAGGAGAAAACGCAGTCTGGCATCCTCTTCCTCTTCCTCTTCCTCTTCCTCTTCCTCTTCCTCGCCGGTCGGAAACACTCCTGCCATTGATAACTCTAGGAACCGTCGCAAAACGCAAAAGGTCAGCCGCGCCTGCGATTTCTGCAGGATAAAAAAACTACGATGCAACGGGACATTACCATGTAATACTTGTGTCAAGAGGAATTTAGTTTGTGTCTATGCTGCAAAGTATTCGCGCGGCCGGCCACCCACTCCGCCTGCGGCGGTGGCTACCATTCGGGAGACTTTTAACTTAAGTCAGGTCGTACCGGTGTGAGCTTCCTTGAACAATCCCGGCATCTGACTCTACACTGTTTCTCATACATCATGTTCATTATTATTATTATTGTTGTTGTTATTATTATTATTATTATTGTTGTTAGCATTAACGGTGCTAACATATGATGACGCAGCGCCAATCTCGAGACTGAGATAAGAAATATCCGGTCGGGCGAGTCTCGTGCTTCTCCGGCCCCATACGACGATATTCCATCCAGCAGATCACCCGAACTGGACACTTCTGAGATTGAAGGGCAGTTCTTTGGGCCCACTTCAGGCCTTGCATTCCTCCATGAAGTGTCAAAACGCCTATTAGCCCAGAGGAGGGCCTTCGTTCCACATATCCTCACAGGTGGGGAGAGAAGCCAAGCATTGATGACAGCTGGGGATCCTCCCTTCCTGAACCAGCCGGAGGCTTCCGTCATGATCCCCACGGATGAAGTCGTGACAGAACTCATCGACTTTTATTTTGACGCCTGCGTCGTCACATATCGAATGTTCCACAGGCAGACCGTCACTGGCTGGGCCCAGGCCATGCTTTCCAACTCGCGCCGTGCCCGGCCTTTGACGCATGAGATTGGCCACGCAAGGGCCTCCATAGTGCTAAGTATATTTGCCATTGTGACCTTCCGGAGAGGGTGGGTCGACGGTCGTGAAGCGCATGAGACAGCTGCCCAGGCCGATAGTGATCGTTATTTTTGCGCAGGACTGCAGCTTACAGAAGCCGAGACAGGACTTCCTGGGCTGGTGTCTGCGCAGGCAAGACTGATACAGGTGCTTTATCTGCTCCAAACCGCCCACATGAATCAAGCTTGGTACCAGTTCGGCATCGCCTCTCAGGTTATCTCAGCTCTTGGTCTCCATAGGCGCTCGAGGAGAAAAAGGAATGGTGTACTCGGCGTCGGCCGTGGAGACTATATAGAAATGGAGTGTGGCAAACGCACATTCTGGGTCGCCTACACCATTGACAGGTATCTGAGTGTCGTATTTGGGCGGCCCAGACAATATCACGATGAAGATATTGACCAAAGCTTCCCTGAGAGCATCAACGACGAATCCATGACAGCGCAAGGGCCTTCAGGTATAGAATCCCTTGAAGAGTGCCATGTAGATGCACTAATCTTTCATGCCAAGTGGGTTGCTTATCCAGAGACCGGTAGAAATCTTGGGGGCTAACCCAACTTTCACTCCAGGCTGGCACAGATCATAGGAGTCATATCTCGAGACGTATATTCCGTGAAGCGCCTCCCCAAGGACCAGAGAATAAACGCCGCACATCAAGCGTTGCTAGAGTTACACAAATGGCGGTCCGAGCTGCCGCCTCATCTTGGCACAGTTAGGCCCTCTAGTCTCATCCCTATTTTTCGCCGTCAAGCAATTGCCCTGAAGCTCGCATATTCTCACGCCATTATCCACGCGAGTAGGCCATTTCTACTAGGTCGCTGGGGAAACACTCCTAGTGAGATACAAATAGTCCATCAGGGTATAGATGAGTGTATCTCGGCCGCCAAGATTGCTTTGATGACCTTTGATAACATGGCATCAGACGGAAGGCTCTTGTACGCCTTTTGGTGGACACCTTACGTTGCATTTTGTGCGTTGGCAGTGGTGTACATCTTGGACATTCAGAAAAGCAACACTGCAAATCGAGACACGTCAATAGCCAGCCATGGGCTCTCGCCTCTCATTCTTGAACTAGCAGAGAAGTGCCGCGGTCATTTATCTAGCTCAACAGCTAGCAATACACCGAACCAGAGATACAGCATCATCTTGGAAGAGCTCCGGAATAGCTCAAGGCAACAGCATATTCATTCTAGGTCCGCCTTGGAAGAATGTCGAAAACCGGCCGAACCCGAAAACAACACAAATGTGATAAATGCAATGCCATCTTCCATAGAGTCGGTGGGGGGAAACCAATTTTCGTTTCAGAAGCCTATCAATCTAACTCAGCAACAAGATGGCATAGATTTCGACGGGGTGGATGCTCTGCTCTCCGGTTGGCAGACCACTGACTGGCTGGAGCTGGACTCGTCTGTATGTTTGCGAATCTAAGATAATTATAATTAGCTAACTTTCACTAGGCACTCGGCCCATTCAACCAGTTTGATATGGAGTTTTTATAGAACAGATACTTGAAGGAACAAATTGAGCAAATAAAACCATCTTCAAACCTCAGTTAAGTTCCAATTATGAGATACCAAAGTTGGGTAGAGGGAAACGACATCGATACACAATGTGAAGTCGTATCATGGAATTTGCTCGGTATTCGCACTTAAATCGCCGCATCGATCTCATAGAAGGAAACAATCAGACGATGGAAGGGACCGATAGATTGCATAAAGCAATTGTCCTTCAAGATTAGTTGCCCATCTATGTCAGATATTACCTGCTCATGGAACATCCTAGAAATATCCAGCTTTTGCTATAGTCGAAAGTTTCCAGTATCTGTTACCCCTTACCTATGATGTAAATTTCCAGCCTCTGTCGCTATGAAAATCTTCATCTTCTGTTGCCATGGAAATCTCCCATCTCGATTCTTATAAAAGCCTCTGTCATCTGTTGCTATGGAGATTTCCAATCTTTATCGCCATGTCAGGGGGCGTATAATTACACCCTTCATCGGAGAGATATAAGTAGGTACCTATGAGAGGCTACTCTCAAGTGACAAGTGACTTTGAGAAGCGCCACTCCCCAGATTCCATTCTCTTTCTCATTGGTTATTGGGTACCCTGATGCTCCCAACTGGGAAAAACTCAAATGAGTTTACAGTTGCCAGGTACCTCCTCATGTATTCATACGTGTCGGTGCAAAGACAGATCTTGTATTGCTGGCTCGGGTAGGGCTGAACTCTAAGAGAAACCGGGGAAAGACAGAAAACGGCGTCTAAATTAGTCATGCCCCCAACGACAACAGTCCCGTAACCGCCAAAACGCCCAATTCGAGCTGTAAATACAGCTTTCGAGTATAATAACGCTTGCAATGCATCAATTGCGTGCCAATATCAGTAGCATAGCATGAATTCTAGAGAGTTGACTGAAAATGAGGTGAAAAAGTACAGGCAGTTATCCCCAAGGACGGCTAAGTGGACGCGGCGGTGGCGGCCAAGGTTAAAACGATCCTAAACTGACTGCATTCGAGTATCGTTGAATGCACTCCTAGTGCTCTAGAACAGCAAATTTGGATCGCGCGCAATGGAACTAAAGTTTTAGGTGGAGATGGGGGTATAATGGAAAAGGTTTGATCAGCCAGCATAAGAGTATGTTGTGCGATGTCGTAAGGTTGAGATCCGTGGCAGTACACAGCTGATCTTGCAGAGTATGGGAGGGACGAAATCGTATCCACAAACGTGTGCTGATAGAACACAAGTGCTACAGCCGCCCTTTCTGCACCGTAAAAACGTTTTCTCAATTAGTAGGCTGGCAATTTGGGTGGTTCAAACGCCGCCAGACTGATAACAACGGGAGAACTCGGAATTCCACACCACCAAGGTATTCGCCTCGATACCCAAAGAATTGTTTATACAATGGAGATAATGGTAATAGATTCATGTAGCCATGTTTGTGTACATGGGCATCATGAATATTTCTTGAAACGCTCAAGATCGTATAGCCCATGTTTGTAAAAACTTCTCGTCTTTGTAGTCGTAATGATAGGCGTTCCTATCATGGTTCATATCTCGTAGAAGCTTGACGAAGGTTACGTATTTCTTATCTATATCAAGACCGTGTAAACATTGAGAGGTGAGTTTGCAATTTCCTTTGTGGCTATATCGCTAGCAGATCGAGATTGACTCTCAAACTCAGTCGTTGTCCTATCAACAGCCCCCATAACGCAGCACTTGGAAGAATCGTGACACGCCTAGGGGGTTTTTTTCTGCACTTCTAGAGGTTTCTAGAGGCTAATATCTCTGCCTCTAAAATTGTATCAGAGCCAGACGGTACCTCCCTGGTCTCCGATACACCCTCCAATGAAACTTTTCTCCTCCTCGATACCCCCCTTCCAGAAGCAAGTACATGTGTTTGGCATTCGACAGTGAGAAACCCCTAGTAGAAGTATCTCTATTGCACATCCATCGTAATACCATTGCAGTTCCCCCTGCGTCTTTTGGTGTCTTCAGCCGGTAGTCGTAGATGCAATATCTTTCTGTATTCGTCTTGTTGCTAGGACGGCGGAGATAATAGTAGGAAAAGCCGCCCAGAAAGAAAGTTTTCTGAAACCAAAATACCCTTTCTGTATTTGCTTTCCTGTATTTACTTTTTGTCCATATATAATGTATCAACCATGACGGTCTCCGAATCGTGCGTTTAACTTTGCAATACCATGACGAGGCTGATACCAGCCAAAAAGCCACTCTTGCCAACGTTCGACTGAGCAGATAGTAAACAAAAATATTGAGTTATACTTTTCGTTGTTTTGTTTACGATTTGCTATATAATGCCTGCCCTGCCCATGTTTGCTCCCTATCCAACGCTCTCTTTCTACAATACTCACACTCAATACACTGCTAAGACACACTCTTCACACAACTCTCTCTCTCTCACACATACTTTATTAATCTTCTACAAAAGAGAGATAATACCTTACTTCTATTCAAGTGTCGTTCTATATCAGGACCCCCTTGAGCCCCCTTTAACATACCAATCCATAACCAAGTCATATTTACCACCCATAAACAATTCCAACGTCGACGACAATATGGGTCCCGGACAAGACTTTAACATGGACGACTACGTATTCCACTCAGGGGGAGATCCTGATTTCTTTTATTTGGGCGAAGAGCCCAACTTTACCACCGGGTTCCAGGAAGTACCACTGGATCCCCAGTCTAATTTTACGGAGGATATCAACTCCGACATTATGAGTCCTTTCTGCAATTTTAACGAAGAGCCCCAGGAAGGACCATGGGCCACTCACGCCACTTTGGGCCAAGAGCCCAACCTCAACGCCACCTCCCAGGAGTTATTTACTCCTCCAACAGACTATCCCCCCTTTATGGAGGGTATCATGGGAATGAATGTCAACTTCCCTACCTACGCAGGACAAGGTGCAATACCTGCTCCTATGCAGGCTCCTCCTATGCCGGCCCCTGATACGTTCCAACAAAGGAACGGTCTTCCCACTCCTCCCATGACACAGGGAGCCTCTTCCACCCAGCCGACACCTCCTGAACAGGCCGCTACACCTCCTCCAGCCGAGGCACCAAAGCAGAGGAATAACCCGGGCCCCCGAGGTTATAAGCGGTCCGGCAAGGCTTGCACGCGGTGCCGGAAAAACAAGCTGAGGTGCGACGATAGCCCTCAGGGGTGTTCAAACTGTGCTGCCGCCGGATGCACATGCATGGCTTCCACCACCAGTGGGAAAGTCCCACGAATGCATGCGCACAATACCGACAACCTAGTGGAGGTATTACACAAGCACATGGTGGCCCTAGAAGCCTATATTCAGGCTCATGGTGGAGTTGTCCCGGAGAGGCCAGACGAGCTGAAACTGTGGTAAACAGAGGGCGACAACTTGGTGGCGGTTGATTCGACTCTGTGCTGATTTGGCCTCTTTGGCGTCTTTTGTGGATTTGGCTTTGGTGTTTTGGGTTTTGGTGTTGTCTTTGGTCACTTTGGTGTTTTGGTGTTGTCTTTGGTTATTGTGGTATTTTGGTGTTGTCTTTGGTCACTTTGGCGTCCTTGGGTTTTTGGATTCATTCATTTTAGCTTTGCATCGGTGGCGTTTAAGGAACTTGGTGATGGATTATTACTGGGAATTCGTTCCTATAGACCTCGTCGTGAGACCTCGTCGTGAGACAATAGGTTATTACATGCAATACGACTTTATTTGTTACAAACACCGTGGCAGTCACCATAATGAATAAGCCATCTAGCATCCCACGTTCTAGGTGACATTGAACATACACAAACAGACATACATGCAATTGTGTAGCAGTCTATTAGAGCCCGCAAGGTATTGATCGGCTACCCATTTTCGCCCATGCGCAGGGATGGCAGTTGAGTCACCGGCCAAAGCACATCCCGCGATCTGGTTGGATGAAGCCTCGCAGGCAGCCGCAAGGCGTTTTCAAGGCAGAAACATTAAGCCCAGCATACATGTACATACATGTATGTACATGTGCAGATAAGCCACCAGAAGACCGTGTCCAACGGTGACATAATAATCGCCTGCATGTTTAAGCCCTAATAAATGAAGGAATAAATAAATCGATGCCGCGTCTCTTTTCCCCTGTTTGCCACGATACCATTCATCCAACAACATTGAAGACTGCCCGCCATGCGCTTTCGCGACATCAAAGACATTGACCGCGAGGCCATTTCCGACTTTGCCTGGAAATGGCGCTGCAAAATCTTTCCCGTCAAAGACGCAACCTTCTCCAAGGAAGCCGGCGATGGCAAAGACGCCGCCGTCTTGGAGGGCGATGATTCCAAGGCCGGCGCTGCAGCCAACAGCGACAAAGACGCAAACTTTGGCTCAAGCCCAATCATCAAAACGCTCTACGACAAAAACACTTCAGACTCGTACTCGCCTCATGAATGGGTGGATTATCCGCCCAAGCAAATGTCCAAATCGGCAGCTCGGGCTCAAGATCGAGTCGCAATCAAAGTGTACAAGGCCAGAGACCATCGCAAGCCTTGCATTTCGGGGCGAATCCCGCTCAAGTATCACAAGATTGAAGTCCAGAATCTGACTCTAGTGGCTGCGCTGGCGCCAATTGTGAAGAAGGAGAATCTTCATCTCGATGTCAACGAGGCGGCTACTTTTGAAGAGCCCTTCCGCAGCCTTTGGTTCTGTCAGGACGACATCAGGGAGCTGTACCAGAAGACGGAATCATCTGATCCATTAAAGGCCTACGTGAAGCTGTTCATTCAGGTCTTGGATGACATGTTCCGCGAGATGATTGTCAAGCGACGAAACATCCAGACCAGTCGCCTTGTCGACTTTAGGACGGCCTGGACACTCTTCCCACGAGGATCAACCGTCTACAGCTTTGGTATAAACGCAGAATTCTTTGCCAAGGTCGACAGCACAGTCTACGTAAACAAGAACTCTGGCAATGCGTTACATATCAAGACCAAGGTTCTGAGATTCAACGGCGAAAAATTCGTCTGGCAAGACCACCTGCTTCTGATTGAAGAGTTTGAGGGAAACAAGCCCATTCTCGAGCTGGGACATTACCCGCTCGAGTTTCATCAAGATCCAGAAGGCGTCAAGCAACGCCTGACAGTCCGTGGGCGCAAAGTTCTCGATCTCCAAGGCCTTCAATATCGCCTGTACAACGGAATTGCTCTCCACGACACCGGGAAAGAGTGCATTGAGAAGCACAACGTCGAAGGCCGCATCCTCCTCGATGCCGTTGGCTACAACAAGTATCACTTGGCCAAAGGAAAGCGAGAAAACGACAAGAAAGACGACGAGTCGACCGTGGGCTGGCGTCTCTTTGACTCGGACTCGGACTCTAGCTCGGGCTCAGATTCAGACTCAGATTCTCTAAATGAGACTTCCGCCAAGCGGACTGCAGTGCGCCGACTGGGAGAAAGGGACTTTTTGCAGAACAAGCAGCACATGGAGTCGCGAGAAGAGGATCTCTGCTTCATTTCTGGAATGCTGGGCGGATATGCCTTGAAGAACAAGATATGGAGTAAGTCTCGGTTGAGCCCTTACCTGATAATGATCGAGCCAACACTAACATAACTTGTAGTGGAATTTTATATTGAAGATGTCGAGCCCATGGTTTGGAATGACACAGCTTACTCCCATCTTGTCTATGACGATCAGCAAAAGGACCTCGTTCTCTCCTTTGTTCAAAACCACAATCCTCACCGCATCGCTTCAGCCGCACCAACAGCCTCATCCTCAGCTTCCACAACATCAGCCTCTGCACCTCCAGCACCAATGGAAGACGTCATCGTCGGCAAAGGCCAAGGCCTCATCATTCTCCTCTCAGGCCCTCCCGGCACCGGCAAGACGCTCACAGCAGAAGCCGTCGCCGATCGCACCCACCGCCCGCTCTTCTATCTCCAGGCCGAAGATCTCGGCATCAACGCCGCATCTCTCGGCGCCAACATCAAGCGCGTGTTTGAAATGGCTACAGAATGGAACGCCGTGATTCTGCTGGATGAGGCTGACGTCTTCATGGCCGAGCGAAACCCCAACGACATCCATCGCAACGAGCTGGTCAGCATCTTCCTCCGAGAGCTGGAATATTTCCGCGGCATCATCTTCCTCACGACAAATCTGTACCACACAATCGATGCGGCTTTCCGCAGTAGAGTCAGTTTGCATCTCCTCTTCCAATCACTAAACAGAGAGGCGCGCGAGACTGTCTGGCGAAAGTTCCTGCAACGACTGCCGGAGCAAAAGGGACTTGAGCTACCTTCCAACGAAGATGCAGATGCAGAAGATAGCACACAAGTAAAGGCACCTCTCGGAGATGATGAGCTACGGCAACTTTCACTGTGGCAGCTTAACGGTCGAGAGATCAAAAACGCAGTCCGCATGGTGAAGAGCTGGTGCGACCACAAGGGCTATCTGATGACGCTGGAGAGGTTGGAGAGCGGAATTAAAGTGACGAGCCCGCATGCGACCAAGGATGGTGACATTGACAAGGACTTGTACGAGTAAAATGGGATATTGGCCGTCTGGGGATATCAGGTTTTTCGGGTTACACGGATCTTGTTATTGGTTTTCCAAGGGAGCAACGAAGCGGGCTTGTGTCTTGCGAGGGCCTTTGTTTTTAAACATTGCAGTATTTACTATTCATACATATCTGTAGTATTGATTTTCATTGGTTTTCTCATTTCTTCTTTTCAATTTGTTGTTTGTTGTTGCAGTATGGAAACAAACCCTCCACGACTTTCACTCCCCTCAACACCAACTGACGTACTCAATCCCCTCTCTGCAGCTCAACCATCCCGCATGCAGAAGTAAATGCCGATTCATTGCCAGAATTGGAAAATGCTGGAATCCGCTTCGGTGTAATGAAACCAAGATATTCAATTGAATTCATGTTCAACATGTTCATCTGAGGGCGTCGCATCTCCGATATCGGCCTCCCCCCCAAGTTATAAGTACTTCGTACCGTGAGGCTGAAAGAGCAGCATGCAAGAGCCCCGAATCTCCAAAATCCCAAGCGGCGGCCAAAAAGTATATCTCATCTTGGTCAGCACCATCTATCTGCCTTAGCCTAGATCTATAGCATCATCGCATGTTATCCTGTCTTTATCTCCCCATCCGTTTATCTCTCACCCGTCGCTTTATAAACATATCTGTACGCTTTGTACACTGCAAAACCACCATCATGTCCAAGACTGAAGGCGCCACTTACACGCATGGCCACCATGCCTCTGTTCTCCGTTCCCACACCTGGCGCACTGCGGCCAACTCGGCAGCTTATATTCTGCCGTATCTCAAGCCCGACATGAAGATTCTCGACGTTGGCTGTGGCCCTGGAACAATCACCGTCGATCTGGCTGCCAACCATGTGCCGCAGGGCCACATCACGGGGCTGGAGAATGCCGCCGGAGTGCTGGTGCAAGCTCGCGACCTCGCCAAGGAAAAGGGCGTAACAAATGTCGATTTCGTCGAGGGCGATGCCAATGCTCTCACATATGCGGACAACACCTTTGACGTCGTTCTCTGCCACCAGGTGCTTCAACACGTCAAGGATCCAGTAGGCATCCTGCGGGAGATGCGCCGAGTGGCCAAGACGGGCGGCATCGTCGCTGCCAGAGAGTCCGACTTTGGAGGCTTCATCTGGTACCCCGAAGTCGACGGCATGGACGACTGGCTGGCATTCTACTCAGCCAACGCGCGATCCAACGGCGGCGAGCCCAATGCCGGCCGCCGCCTCCATACCTGGGCCAAGCAGGCGGGCTTCTCACCTGAAGCCATCACCAACGGCTCAAGCACCTGGTGCTACAGCACAGAGACGGAGATTGCCTGGTGGAGTGGATTGTGGGCAGAGAGGACGGTGGCCTCGTCGTTTGCGAAGACGGCGATTGAGAATGGTACGGGCACCAAGGAGAGGCTGGACAAGGCGGCTGAGGCGTGGAAGCGATGGGGCAAGGAGGAGGAGGCGTGGTTTTCGGTTCTGCACGGAGAGATTATCTGCCGCAAGTAATGGAGTTGTACGTATGAGTTGATGAGACAGGATGGAATAAGTAACGAATTATGTGCTTGCATAGGTAGGCGGTGATATGCTGCAACTACAAATAACGGGAGAATATACCCGTATATAAGTTGATCGGACAGAGCGGATATAGTAATAAACACGAGGCGGAATGAAGCGAATAACAAAATTCGTCTCTTACAATTGGTGATGACGCTAGAAGTGGTGAAGGAATGGAGTAGTTGCAACGTGAGAATAATATGATAGTTCACCAGAGACACTGAATGAATGAATGCATACGATACAGAATGAATCAGGTACTGAAACCCCTAATCATTTCGTTGTTTTCCTCCGTCTATGTATAATGTCATCACCATTGACATCAGGCCAAGCCATGATAGCCGCTCTCTGAAAAGAAACCCGTTTACGCCGCCGCTATAGCAAATAGTACATGTTAACCCTAGTGGCTAGCAATTGAGGGTATTTCATCCACATCCCGCATGCCACACCCATCCCTGTTCAAGCATCCAAACATACCAAGTATCCAGGTCATTTCTTAGAGCGTTTACCGTATGTCTTCTGCCGTCCCATCCTCCTTCCATCGGATATCAAGTCGTAAAGAGTCTTTGGCATTGGTGGTGCCGCGGTGGGCTGCTCGACCTGTTTCGTCTTTGTGCTCTCTCCTAGCATCTCTCCTGAAAGGCGGAGGCGCCTGCCAGTCTGAGGAGATGTCAAGCTTGAAGTAAGCGGCTGAGCCCAGGTCACAGACGACCGCTTGCGTCTGGTGCCATTTGCTGCTACTGCATCTCCAAGGTCTCCCACGTTAGGCAATTCATCCTCCTGAGCATTCCCTTGAGTTTCCTCTTCGTCAACAGCGTCTTCCATCGTCATGTCATTACTCGTGCGTCTTCTTTTGGCAGCTGGTTCTTCTTCTTCTTCCTGAACTTCCGATTGAACAGGTTGCCCTTGCTCCTCCGCTGAGTCGATGTTCGCAATTACCCTTGACGGCCTGCCACGCTTCTTCTCCGAGGTTATAACAAGCATGTCCGTCACAGGCAGAGGCTTGTCTACGGCCGCTGCCTTCGGCCTGCCCCGTTTCCTTACAGGTGTTGCCTCCATATCCTCCTGTGCCGGTGTAGAGGCTGTCTCACCCACATCCAAATCTTTTGAGACATCATCCAAAGGTGTTGATGGCTCCTGGGGCTCAGCCTGCTGAGCACCCGTGCCACGGCCAGGCTCTACAGTTGCACTAGGCAAATCTGCAGGTAACAAGGATTCGCTCTTGGGCGGCCTACCTCTGCCCCGTCTCTTCTTAGGCAGTGGAGATGGAGAGCCATCTCGTTCTTCCAATGTATCAACCTGTCGAAGAGGTCGACCTCGCCGGCCAATAGATTGCGAAGGGGGCGAGTCGACTGCCCATATATCATCTTCTGTCTGCAAAGTCTCAATTTCTGTTGGCAGTAATGGCACAACACCTTTGGGAAGTCTTCCACGTCTGCCGGGTGTAGTCGTCGAGGTTTTGACGCTTGCTTGGGATGAAAGCCCTCCTGAAGCTGGAGTTGTGATGATCGGTGCTTCATCCACAGCCAAAGGAGCTTCGTGGGTGGGCACTTCCGCGGGAGTAGCTTCCATCACGTCACTCTTCCTACGCCTCCCTCTTTTGCTCGGAGCTGGTGTTGTAGTTGCCGGTGCCTCAGCTGAAGACAATTGAAGTTCCTCAGTCGAGGTATGAGTTGCGTTGAGAGCAGCTCTTATCGGGGGCCGTCCTCGTTTGCTCGGAGCCGTTGCGGCAGTCATTGATGCTTCAACTGCCAGCGGTTCAACTTCTTCCGGCTCAACTTCTTCGGTAGAGGCTTGTACTGCGCTCATCGCATCATTTTTCGGGGGGCGCCCTCTTCTGCTCGAAGATCTTGGTACAGCGACGACTGCTTCAACTGCGAGTGGCTCAACTTCTTCGGTGGAGGCTTGCGCTTCACCCATCGTATCACTTTTCCGAGGCCGTCCTCTTTTGCTCAGAGCCGGCTTCGCAATTGTCGATACTTCAACTGCGATCGGCTCAACTTCTTCGGTGGATTCTTGTGTTACTTCCATTGTATCACTTTTCCGAGGCCGCCCTCTTCTACTAGAAGACCGTGGTACAGCGACGGCTGCTGCAACTTCTTCTGGCTCAATTTCCTCGGTGGAAACCTGTGCCGCGCCCATTGTATCACTTTTCCGCGGCCGTCCTCTTCTGCTTGAAGATCTTGGTGCAGAGACGGCTGCTTCCTGAGCCTCAATGGCAGCGGCATCGCTCTTTCGGGGTCGCGCTCTCCTACCCGAAGGCGCTCCAGTTTCTGCTACCTCAACTGTGGGTTGCTCGAGTTCTTCGGTGGAAGCCTGCGTTGCGTCTGTCATGTCACTCTTCCGGGGTCGCCCTCTTTTGCTCGAGGTTCGTGTTGGAGCTGCATTAGCAGAGGTCCCTAGAGTTGTTGCTACCTCTTGGTCTGCTGTGGTAGAAGCTTGTGCTGTATCCAACACATCGCTCTTTCGGGGCCTCCCTCTTCTGCCCGACGGTACTTCGGTTCGTATTATTTCAGCGACAGGTGGCTGAGTTGGGCCAGGAGAGGTTTGCGTAGCAGCGTCCACCATACTGCTTTTACGGGGTGTTGTTGCGGTTGGTGCTTCGGCGGCAGACAATTCGCGGGCGATCGTGGCCAATTGTGTTGCATTTACCATGCTTTTCCTCCGAGGCCGTCCTCGTATTCCGGCAGCAGATGCTGCTTCAAGGGTCAGCTCGGCATCCGTCGCTTTCGGCGGTCGTCCAGGTCCTCGCTTTGCCAGCGTTGGTGCTGTCGCTGTCGCCGGCTCTGAAATCTCGCTTTTGCGTGGCCTTCCACGCCGTCTCCCGGCCGGCATTTCCTCAGCTCTGTTGGGATCAGCGCCATCAGTGACAGCTGATTCCACCTCTTCGTTTTCGGCATGGGTATCTTTTTCGCGTTCAGCTATCTGAGCGGCTGTAGGCTGCTCTGCTGTTAGAGCTGGTGGCGCTTCCACCGCATCACTCCTCCGCGAGCGCCCTCGTTTTCTCGGTGTTTGCTCAAGTGGCGGCAATTCCTCGTCATCGTCTACCATTGGTCGTTCATTGGACTCGGTTACAAGCTGCTGCTGCGCTCCAGTATCCGGGGTAGGTTCCTCCTCGACCATCTCATCTTTTTCTGTTTCTCCACCCTTGTCTCCTTCCGTTTCTCCTAATTCATCTTCTTTCTTGTCTCCCTCGTCTCCTGACGTTTCTCTTTCTTCGCCCTGTCCTCTTTCTCCTCCTTCGTCTTCCTCCCCTGCTTCTCTCTCGAACTCTTCCCTTTCGCCTCCTTCGACATCTTCCGTTTCGTCTCCTTCAATTTCTTCCCCTTCTCCTCTTTCGCCTTCCTCCCCATCCTCTCCTTCGTCGTCCTTCGTCATAGGGGTGTCTTCAGGCTCGTCGTCAACTTGCTGATCTTCCGTCTCCATCGTTGGCTCTTTCTCTTGCTCTCCGTAATCAGGCGTTTCTACACTAACAGAACGGGACTCTGATATGGGTGGCGTGAGCTGAGGTGCATGTGATTGAAGCGCTTGCAGATTGACGACCTCTTCAGTCGGCGTCCCTGCGTATGATCGACGCAGTACTCCGTTCACCACGCGGCTAGCCGTCATGGCCGCACTCATCTCAATCTCATGAGAATATGAGCTTTGATTAGTAACATCCACTTCTGCGGCCACGCTGAGGAGTGTGGAACGGAAAGTTTCAGGTGCATACTGCTCTCGCGAGAGCATAGTCGGTTCATCGATTCCATGCACATGGCTTGCTTCGTGCCCCCGGGCTTCTGGCTCAAAATCATACTCCGAAGCGGCGTTTTCGTCCAACATCTGAACGCCGCGGTCATGGTCATCCATCAGGCCTTGAAATGATTCTGCTGGCTCCGTCGGGTGGGTGGTTGAGTACTGAGACTGAGGCGACGATCGACTCTCACTGTACATGTAGTCTGCCACCACGCCGGGTTCATTGACCTCCATGCCCACGCCCACGCCCATTCCCATGCCCATGCCGTCTCCATACTCGTAGCCCGACTTGGACTGCAGCACCTGCGTGGCCAGGCTCGCTATTGTGGCCGCATCTTCGGTGCCCAGGTCGTCAGTCGTCTGCCAGTAGTCCCTAAGCGGCGTGTCTTCGTCCATGGGGTTGAAGTCCATCATGTAAGTGTAGCGGGGGAAATCATCGCCCCTTGACATTAGGAATGAGGTGCAGCCGTCATAAAGACAGCAGTTGTGATGGTGAGAGCTGCAGCAGATGCTGGCGGCAGATGACAAAGGCACGGATATGCATGCGCCTGGCCCTGAGACATGGAGCTGCCCGTGACTTGAGCTGTTGTTTGAATGAGTGTGAATGAGAATGTGGTTGTGAACGCGTGTTTAGATGATACGGGGCAAAGGGAGACGCGCTCAAATTGGTGAGCGGGTCACGTGATGAGCAAATGACGTCGGGGCCCCTTTGTTTTGAATGGCTTCTAATCAGTGTTACTTGACAAAAGCGTTACTCTTTGTGAAAATGCCCTTTTACGGGCGTTATTGGTTCAGTCACTTGCTGGCCATTTTCATGCATTAATTTTCCCTCTACGCAGGCCAGGCCTCAATCTTGGCGAGGCTGGCGGGGTCACCGAGGCTGCAGGTAAGCAAGCCCTGCCCTGCACGGCGATCGATTGAATTTAGCCTCAACTGCTTGCAACAATCCAAACTGGTATCATTCTGTCAACTACGAAGCACTAAATGACAGGATTTCGAGCTCGCTAACTACTAACTAACAAGAAAAATCAAATGATAAAAGCTGCTTAGCAGCAACTAGGTGAAAATCTCAGCGGCATACCGTGTCTTCTCAAAGCGCTTGAACCATTCCTGCGGCGTGAATTCCTTTTGGGCGTCCATCGGTCCAGCTGTGTACACCAAATTCGCTACGGAATCTTTCACCTGCGAGGCCATTCTTACACTTCCACACACATAAATCTTTGCTCCAGCATTCCACAGCTGGACAAACGCATCTTTCTCCGCCTGTATGCTATCCTGGACGTATCCTCTCCTGGTGTTGGTTTTGGAGCCCACGTCTTCTCTGCTGTAGGCGCGGAACACGCGAACAACGCCTGACGATTCAAAAGCATCAAGCTCGTCGCGATACAAATCATCATGTGACGATCTACATCCGAAAAACAAGGCGGCTGGTGCAAGTTGCACTCCGTTTTGCTGCTGGTAAGCTCGCTCTTGGATGAATCCCCTGAACGGTGCAAGGCCAGCCCCTGCTGCAATCATGATGGTTGGTGCTTTAGACAAGTCAGTAGGCATCTGGAAAATGCCTTTGACTGGGCGTGTGGCCACGTGAATCAGATCCCCTGGCGTCAAACCGGCGAGATGATTAGAGGCCACGCCGAGAAAACGCTCAGAGCCTTCTGTGGTCGCTGGCTCATCGAGCACCGAGAGAGTCAAGGTGGCACGACTCGAATTCCAGGATGGCGAGGACGAAATAGAGTATGTACGTAAGCGAAGTGATGGCAAAAGGGTCAAATAGGTACCAAAGCCGATGGGAATCTCTGGAAACTTCTCCAGCAGATCGAGCAGCGAGGTTTTCTTCTCTTGAATATCCTCAAGGTAGGAGGTGTTTGCAAAGTCGTTGAGGAGCTTCTTGGTCGCTTCGTCCTCAGCCGCAGCGGCAAGGACTCGAATGTCCTACATATGGTCAGCATCAATTACTCAATAAAGGGATGGTTCGACTGATCAACGAAAGAGAAAAGGGGAAGCAACTTACCCTCGGCGTCGCCGGCTGAGCAAGCTCAAAGTAGGAACTCAGCAGCTCGTGTACCGTCATGGCCGTCTCGACCGGTATGCGAACAGTGTCGTTTCCAGATGCTCGCACGATAGTGTCCCACGTCAAATGAAAGCGTGATAAAACACGCTTGACGTTCCTCATTGGATTCACAGGCAGCACAAGTAGATGGTCACCAGGGTGATACGACACCCCAGAGGGGAGCTGTATCTCGATGTGCACCTTCTGTCCAATGGCAGAGGGTGTTGTCAGACTCCGTGATTCCATCACCGTTGCCTCTACAAGATGCGAATATTGCTGCAGCTGGCGCGGCTCAGAAAACTCGACTTTGAGCAGCGAGTTGATCAGTTGGCCTTCTCCATCGTTGGCCGCTTTTCCGTCTTGCTGGGAAATAGCTGGCCAAATGGAGTCGGTGGTCCATTTTTCAAGTTCTACAAATAGATCCATCACCGCCGAGTCTGCAAGACCTCTAGTTGCAAATCGTTCAGCACCGGCCTTTTGCAGAAGATCATCGATAAGGATGGGAATTCGTTGAAACGTTGCAACCCAGTCCCGATGTCCACAGCCAAAAACCGCATACGAGACTCCTTTCAAAGAGTCCTTCTCAGCTGTGTTTAGCCATTCAAAGAATTCTTCGGCGTTATCCGACGGCAAACCATCATAGGACGCGGCAAGAATGATGACTGGTTCTGATTTGGGGAGGTTGTCACGGACTGCGTTCAAAGGTGCAATCTTCCGAGCATGGAATCCGTGAAGAGTGGCATCAGATGCTAGCCTGTACGCCAAAGCCTCGCATGTGCCACTGTTGGATCCATAGAGAATCGTAAGCGGCTTCTTGTCACCTCCGGCCGCCTCTGCTGAGACAACGGAGGGAGTAGAGCTCGTCTTGGTGTTGACTGAGCCCACTGACTGTAATTCACGCTGAAACTCCGTGGCAGTGCCTCCACGCCTGAGCTTCGCCCTCATTCGAAAGTTGTCTGGCTTGACTGTCAGAGTTTCTTTAACTTTAAGCTTATATCCAGGATCAGCCATCTCAAATGTAAAGTTTTGCAGCAGCATCGCCACAATCAGCAGTGCCTCTTGGGTTGCAAAAGCTCTACCAATGCATCCCCTCATCCCATTGCCGAATGGTTTCCAGGAATTGGGCGGCAGCTTATTGAAGTTCTCGTCCAGCATTCTCTCCGGCTTAAACTCGGCGACGTCCTCGCCGTAAACGGCCTTGTCTTGATGGACCATGTGAAGCAGAACCCCGATGGGAACATTCGCTGGGATGAGATACTTGCCGCCAATGATCTCGTCTTTGTCTGCGGCCAAGATGAAACCAGGAGCTGTGGGCTGAAGACGGAGCGTCTCCTTGAGAACGGCATTGAGATACGGCAATTTGGAGAGGTGCTCAACCGCAATTGGGGAGCCTTGGCTGACTTCGTCAACCTCTTGGCGTGCCTTTTCCATCGTCTGTGGATTTGCCAGCAGGTAGTACAAGGCAAACGATAGGAGTCCTGAAGTAGTCTCGTGGCCAGCAATAAGAAACGTGAGCATGTTGTCAATGATGGAATCGTCAGACAGGCCCTCGCCAGTCTTGGGATCACGGCCCCCTAAGAGAGCTGCCAACAGATCGTGGGAGTCTGGATCTGTCTTGCCCTTTCGTTTATCAATGATGTCTTGACATAGTTTTCTCATAAACACTGTGTCTTTCTCGTACCGGCGCCAGGACCTCTTTCGGAAGGATTGGATAAAGCCTGGCAAGGCCGCTTGAACACTGGCTTCTTTCAACGTTCTCACCATGCTGTCAACAAAGGGGTGCAGGACTGATCCGTTGTGGAAACTATTGAATCTGAAGCCCATGGTGCACAGCGCAAGCGTATCCAGGGTGAGTCGAGTGCAGTCGGCGGTAACATCAATCACGTACTCTTCGCCATAGCGAGCCCTATTTCCCATCCAGTCAGCGCAACCAAAGCAAATACAGCATCAATCCAGGAAAGGCCAACCATTTCAAGCACAGTTGCTGAGCGAGATCTTTCATTTCCGGGAACATTTCACGAATCTTGATCGTGCCGAAAACTGGCATCAGGATCCTATGGGCGATTTCCCAATTGCGCTCCTCGTTCCTCGCAGTGAACAGCGCGTCGTGGACGACATAGCGTAGCTTCTCTAGCTCTGCTGTTACGATTTTGTGGAACCTTGACTCGTCGCAGAGCTCATTCAACAGCTCAACGCTTGACACAAAGATGTTGAGCTCGCTGCCAAATGTGAGCTGGCAGATGGGCCCCAATGGCTCAATCAGCTCTATCAATGAGAACAGCGGCGAATCGAGATCGATATTGTGTAGATTGCCAATCACCGGGAGGCCTTGTTGGCAAATTCATGTCAGTACATATCTTCCACCCACTCCCGCTCCATCCTCGAGAAATGATTTGACAGCACTTACCTTTGGGCTTTGGAATCTCGACCAAATTCGGGTCCTTGACGGACTTCATCTTGCCCTCGCTAACACGTTTCGACAGCGGCTCAATTGACTTCTCCATAGCGTTTTGTCCTCCATCATGGCCCCCCAACTTCGTCTTGAGTGTTTTTATATATCCCATTTTCTTTGATGATGAAGCAATCCTCAGATGAAGAATACGGAGCTGGAAGGTTCATGTTCCTCCGTCGACTCCGCGACATCCTTACAAACGAGATGAAGTGCAAGTCAGGTGAAATCTGACCGCTGTCAGGCCAGGCCAATACTAAGCAGAGTTTCTATCCCCAAAAGACCCATGCTTCGTCATCAGCACTTGTTTCAGCCACTTGTCTATGCCCATCGAACTATGTCTTTGCTACAGCGCGGATAAAGCTGACGCCAACCACGCGATTCACCACGCGGCGTAGTTGTCATTAGTGGAACCCGCGGATCCCGCCTAAACGAGCCAATCTCACGGCGAACCATTGAAGTGAAGGATCTTTAGGCCCAATCCTCCGACAGTTGGCGAATCCGTGAACAATTGGGTTATCTTACTTATCTTACCGCGATCATTCTTGGCATGTCTGCCGTCTTACACATCTACCGACTAGGGCTATTCCAAAAGCCGCGCCCGCGGATACCGTTGCCGAATGGAATGGTAGCACTGCGCGCTTCTCGGATTGCGGCGCCGCCACATAATCATGTGTACGGACAGAATACAGATGTAGGATGCCGTCTTGGACACTGTCGACTCTAGACTATATAGCATCCATCTCTTCTGAGATATGATTCTCGAGCCAAAGGCGTTGCCAAGGTCAGTGTCAGGCACTATGCTGCTGTAATACGACCATTCATGCGTATCGAGCTCCCGAGGTCCTTTTAAAGTTGCGCGGCCCTCTTACATCTGATGTCAGACTGTGCCTATTAGTAGCAATATTACAAAGCTAGTATTCCGTGGCATTTGCTGATTGCAATTTGGCCTTATCAGGCCAATCCTAGTCTCCTGAGTCGGTATGGGGGAGATTGGATGAGGTTTGTGGGGTAGTCATCAACCTCACATCACGAAGCCGTTTACCCATTAAATTCTCGAGAAGCCAAGAAGAGTAGATCATTGTCTTTAGTTGCGCTTTTGAAGTAATAGCCCAGAGAAACAAATTTTCATCAGCTTCATAAGTACAGTCAGTCAAGTTCACGAATGAAGTTTTCGTAGTAGTAACGGAGACGTGTGTGTTGAGCGTGGCTGCAGATACCCTAGAGAAAATGCATGAATTTGCGCGGCCAAATGGTATACTAGTATGTACACATATAATTTCTCTTTCGCATCACTTACCAGGCATTATCTTTCTTTTTTCTAGATGTGAGAAAAGAATAGAGAGATATACCTTCGTTTTCTCTAGTCTTGTGCCGCATTATGTTGAACCACTCTGTTGTTCCGAGCACCAAGCAGCCCAAGCGCTAGGAGCCTCCCCCTCGCCTCCAATTGAAGCGGCAGATACCTCGATCGCATCTTCAAGAGTCAATCACCACAATCCGGAGTCTAAAATATCACATGTTCAAACCTGATTATTTTGCCGTTCGATCGCCATCTAAAGGCAATGCGCCATCTCCAAATAAATGTCCGTCAACGGTGTATCACCTCCAGCGGACAATACACGGCGAAAGCAACGTCCGCTTGATCGCCGCCATGAGTCCAATGCCTGAGCAATTGCTATATAAAGTCCTGGACAGAGAATCTTCGGCATCACACATCTTCTAGAAATCACAATATTCGATTATTAAAGAAAACTTATCCAGATGTTGACTCTCCCACTGTTTCTGGTCGCAATTGCGACCCTGGGCTCCGGCTCACTTGCGCAAACGGACCAGACACTGCTAGGACCCTCTTTCGAACCACCAACTCATCTTTCAACTCAGGCATTGATTCAAGAGGCTGCTTTAAACATTAAAAAGTCACTGAACCGCGCCGTTCGCACCGGAGAAAGCCAGTATGGCAACTTCAACAGCAGCACGACATCTTTTTCCCTGACTGCCGTTTCGCAGCAAGAGTCTGCCCAGATCATTGACTTTCATCACACGTCTGGCTTTCTCAATGTATCTGCTGGAAGCACGTCAAAGGTGACGGCTGATACAGTCTATCGAATCGGCAGCGTGTCAAAACTATTCACCGTTTACTCTCTACTCCTGAACAATGGCATCAGCTACTGGAACCGTCCTATCACGGACTTTGTACCAGAACTACGCCAAGCTGTTCAGCATCCGTTACACAAGTCGTCAGTTATCGATTCCGTTCAATGGGACCAAGTCACGGTTGGTGCTCTTGCATCGCAACTCTCTGGTATGGGAAGAGATTGTACGTTCTCCGCTTCACTTTCACCACAGTTAGCACTCTTACAAGGGGAATCGCAGATAATTCGGGAGACTTGTCAGTTCAAAATTTCCCCGCGACAGAGGCCGGATTACCTCCTCTCCCTCCCCAAGACATTCCTACTTGTGGCATAAATGATGGACAGCTACCATGTCCTCGCAAAGGCAAGAGGATGTACCGAATGTGGCTACCTACTGGCAAACACTAAGATCGGGCGTGTAGAATATTTTGCAGGTCTTATCCAAAGACATCCCGTTTTCCCATCGTACTCAAAGGCCATGTATTCCAACGCAGCTTACAGGATTCTCGCATACGTACTCGAAGAAATCACCGGCAAGTCGTACGACGAAGTAGTCATGGATGACGTTTTTCAACCTTTGGGAATGAAGCATTCAAGCTCGCTGCCACCATCTCGTAAGGGGGCTGGAGTGATTCCAGATGGAGACGCGGGATGGAGCAGACTTTACGGCGACGAGGTTGCGTGAGTCAAACAAACGTCGCCGAACACGATATTGTTCACAGCTCATGTTCAGTTGCTGATTTCAACGTATCTTATAGCACTGGCGGTCTCCTTTCTTCAACAAACGACTTGGTAAAGTTTGGGCGCGCCATATTTGCCAACAAGCAGCTCTCTTCCATGGAGACACTTCGCTGGATGAAGCCTGCCTCCATGACATCTTCACAATCTGTCTCCGTCGGTGCGCCATGGGAAATCGTGCGAACTCAGAGCGGCATCACGGCCGGCCGCATTGTCGATCTCTATACCAAATCCGGCAGCGTCGGCGCCTACAACTCGTTGCTTATCCTCATACCCGACTATCAAGTCACCCTGGCCATTCTCGCCGCTGGGCCTGACAGTGCTGCAGCATTGAAAGTTGCCACCGAGATTGCCATTCAAACGCTCATCCCCGCACTAGAGAAGGCTGCCAAAGCAGAGTCATGTCGCAAGCATTGCGGAAAGTACGCACCAGCAGGCTCCGAGAAGAATTCATCATCTCTTATCCTCACTATCGACGATGGACCTGGTCTGTTACTCAAGGAGTGGATTCACCAGGGCCACGACATCATTGCCGCCGGACAAGCTTACGCGAACGCTACACGCGGCGGCCGTATCAATGCTGTGAGACTGTTTCCTACAGGTCTGCAGACGGGGAGTGAGGCTGCGTATCGGGCACTGTTCGAGACGATTCCATACCAATACGATCCGTCAGTCCATATGGTGTTTGACCCGACAGCAGGGATGTGGGGGACGCCGGATCAGCTCATGTATGGGGGGGTTGCGGCAGACGATTTTGTGTTGCATCTTGACGCCGGGGGAAGTTCAGCTGCAGTTCAGCCGCGAGTGTTGAGAGAAGTCTACAACAGAGTGTAAGAGTAGACGTGGTCTTCATGGGCAAGGATCAAGCGCCGTCAGGCTACTCAATGAGACTACTACTATTCTATCTCTATTCGTGTACGTGTATTGATAGGAAAATTATTCATGCTACAACTCAAATTTGGAAGAGAAGCGTAGCATCCCGATACCCCTACCATCTACCTGGTCGCCGCTTGCTGCCGACGACATGCATGTACCTGGTCCTGGTATAGATTGACAGGCTTTATGAGTAGTACCCGTAGTATCGGAGTGACAGACCAAGAATAAGAATAGGAGCTTGCTCATTATGAATACTAAAAGAGAAAACAAAATCACCTTTGTCTGGGCATCATTTGTGATATATCAACTCCAGGCAGGGCCTATACATAGGCGGGAGTGCAAGGGGGGGTTGCCCTGATGCCCCAGCTTCGTATCGAGCAGCGGAAACATGTACTCGTATCTTGCAATCTTGCAGCGGCTCGGATTTATTCTCCGCACATGGGGCCGTCGGAAGGATCCCCAGAGTCCGACATGCCCAGGATTTGGAATTTCGAGGGTACCTTCTCGTGGCGCGATGTCACTCGTGCTAAGTCTGGTGCGTTCGAGTATGAGACAGACATGATGATGAAGCGAAAGCAGACGCAGGGAGAAGAAGACCCATGGAATCACAATCACCATTCTATCTTGCCGTCCGAACTCATACGATATACGGTTAAGCATACAACCACAAGCACCGTTGCTATCTTGCCTCTTACGGAGTAGTCTATGCTTTGTTCTAGAGGGGAGCACAGACACAGACAGAATGCCACCTTCGAGGAAGACGTGGCTTGAGACTGGGATGCTTTGACACGTCGTCCACCTTGCAGCCGCGCCCAGGAACAATCCAAGTCTCACAGGAATTCTATCGTGGGTGGAGCGGGCAACGTGAGAGAAGCAAACATGGCGCCACCCAATAATAGCAGCCCCCAAAGACAACTCATACTCGTACGAGCCGCCATCATCATCCAGGCGTCTTTATGTGCGTCTGTCTACTACTCGTACATACTACAGCCAGCAGACGAGAGACATTCACTCGAAACGAAACCAGCCACCGCAGAAATCCACGGACGTAGACACACACACGACAAGGAACGTGCAATGCGGAAATTGCTGGAAGAGGACTGGCTGGGACGCGGCTGAGTGCATCCCCGGACGGACTCTAACCGCAGCGACAGGGGGGCTCTCCATGCTACGAGGCTCTTCCGCGGGGACGCTTCATAACTGTATCCCTTTTCCTGCCTCTGTCTCTGTGTCTAGATGTTCTGGTTTGTTATATTTTAATTTATTTTTCATTCCTCTGTTCTAGCTAAAATTATGCCCATGCATCCGGCCCTCATCCGGTCAGCTTTTTCTTCCCGCTTCGCTTCGTTTCTGATCCCATGCACATGCAGCCTTGGAGGGGGAAAAGCCAACAACAGCGTCCAATAACCAGGCCTTGTTCGGCCGATTGATGGCAAGCCTCTCATGCCATGTCAGTTATCACAAAGGTCAAAAAGCAAAGAGGCTGCATGCCAGGGATGGACGGTAAGACATCTCAATGGCCTTGGCGTTTCTGGCTTGGCAATCAATGAATCCTTCCGAGCAAAAAAAGAAAAGCAAAGAAAGAAAAAGGCATCGAAAATAAGAAGCAGTGTGCCGCAGACCGGCCGGATGCATGCGACGACTCTGCTTATTTTCCTTTATGCTCAATAGCACAATGGTAATACTCATACTGTGCTTCTCAGATCGGGGAGGCAGATCGGTTGCCGCCGATTCAAAGTTGCATCTTCCCCGGGCTGACCTCGAATCCCTGACAAACCAAGCGGACGTCTTCAAGGGGGGAGATGAGGAACCCGTTCTCGTGCATATCAAGCAAGGCTGGAGATAGCCAGCGCTCAACTGAGAATGTCTGGGACTGAGGAAGAAAAAGAAGAGAGAGAGAGAGTCGTGGGCTAGCATCCGTCTCGTCTGTTTCCACACAGCTTTCGCGCGCCTCTGCCCAATCCTGAGGCTGTCGGTTGGACCATCTTGCCTCCCCCTCACATGCTTGCTATGGGACCTTGCCGGTGTGGCTGCTCTCTTCTCCCGCCTTCTCTTCCCATTGAACCTCGACGGGCCTCGCACAAGCACAAGGACCCCCAGCTTGTGCTTGTGAGACCTGCCCGTTATGCAAGGAGGCTCTTCCACCCCAACCGGATAGGGTTCCGTACAGCCCCCAAAGCCCACCCCTGCTGTTGCTGTTGCTGTTGCTGTTGCTGTTGCTGTTGCTGTTGCTTGGGAAAGATTGCGCAAGACCATCTGCCGCAAGTTGTCAAGAGAGACAGCAATAGACAGACGAGAAAATACCCCCCGCGGCAATGCTTCGTGCGTCTTCCCGGGAGTTTTCGTGCTCGCTCGCCTTGGAGGCCCGTGAAATCCTGGGATCGACGACGACAGGCACCCGGCTTGCCCACATGGTTACACCAGGCATGGGGAATGTATGTATGCACGAGTATGTACTATCTGCTGGCTGATCCATCGGGGGCCGGCTCTGCGGCCGAATGAGGGACCTTGAGAAGTTTGGGAATTTCGTCGAATAGGCGTTGACGATGGCTCTATCAATGCCCTATTGGGATGCCTTGTTTCCTCGCAAACTTCGTGTTCAAAGGCATATGCAGGCGCTGGTGCCGAAGCGAAAGGCGGAAAAAACAACTTCTAACCAAAGGCTCAATGCAAAGGCACAGGGGCAGAGAGGAAGAAAAGCAGGCAACATGCATGAAGAGCCACTTTCAGAAGAGAGAGAAGAAAAGTAAGGCAAAAGGCAAACCAAACTGGACGATTCTGTCATGTTGCATCTTATCCTGCCTATGCTAATGTTTTCCCCTCTTCTCTCCCCTTTTTTCTCCCCTTCTCTTGGTTCTCTCCAGCCCACATACATAGGTACTGTATTCACTCCCTATTGCCCGAGTTTGGAATTTTGTGCGTGTCCTCGACTTGGGACGAAAACGCCCATTCACTCACCTGGGCCCAGCTATTCAAAGTGCCTGACAATGCCCCGGTTTCCCCCAGAGTGAATGATTTGTGAATTTTCTTCTCTCTCAAACACCCGCTCGTCTATTTATTTACCCACTCATCCCCCAGGCGTTTGTTTTCTTCTTTGCACTCTCTTTCCGCTTGACAACATTCATCAACGATCATTATCCGCAGTTGCATATTTTGTATTTGCTTCATCTTCGTCCCCTTCGCTGCCTTTGGCTTGTTTTGGCTCTTTGTCACTAAAAAGTTTGTGCTTCCTCTCCGTTTGTCATTCTGCATCATTCACTGAGGCCGTGTTCTGGAGCCTTCTAGGGTTCAAATAGCTGGTGATAGCCCCCATGAAGACTTGATAGCTGCATCTATCCTCTTGCTTAGCACCCTCGATTCTTGACGCAGACGCATCCTGCTTCTCTCAGCCATCAGTCAGTTCTCCTGTCTTCGATCCCATCTCCAGCCATGGGTTCCGCAGCCTATCACGACTTCAACCCCGACGGCTGCGGCGTCGACGACGTTCCCAGGTTCAGCCCCTCCCACTCTCCTGAGAGCCTCAAGACTGCCACCACTCCAGGCACCCCAGACGACCTCCAGAGCGAGTTTGGCGATGCCCTCGCCGCTGCTCAAAGCTCCTCTGCCTCTGCTTCTGCCTCTGCCTCTGCTGCTGCCAGAGCTACCTCGGCCCTCAGAGTCTTCACTCATCGCCCCAACGACTCCATGTCGTCCATCAGCGAGTTTGCCACGGCTGCCAACGGCCCCAAGCCCATGCTAGGCGCCGATATTCCTCGCTTCTGCAGCAACTTGGGCATTGGCAATCGTGTTGCTGCTCAGATCTGGGCACCGCCGTCAGTGCCTCTCGACCACGGCGCTGCTGCTGCTGTCGAGAGACAGAATGCCGCTCATTTTCGATGGGGTTCGTTGGACGCTCACAGGAGCTTGGTTGCTGTTGCTGGCCATGAGAACCCATTGTCGCGTCTTCCGCCTTTCTTGGCCAGCCAGCACCAGCTTCCTACCATCGTCGACAGCCCCGTCAGCGTGACTCGTTCGTATGGCCCTGAAGCTGTTGCTTCTGCTCGTTCGTACAGTTCCGAGACTGTTGCTTCTGAGAGACCGTTCCCTCGTCAGCCATTCACGCAGTCGAATGTGCTTCGCCAGTATCACCACGACAATCAAGGCCTCCCCGTGAGACGCTACATCCCTCCCTCCAGCAAGAGCAACTCTTCTTTCGACCTCTCGGAGATCCAGAGTGCCTTGCTAAGCTCGACTGCTGCGTCCGAAATTGACGACACTCAGCCCCTTGGAATCGACATCCTCCGCCTCTCTCCTCCCCGAACTGACCCTATCCGACAGCCCATCCCTCCTCCTTCTACTGTCCAGGTTCCTCCCAATATCAACATCAACACCCATGAACAGCCTCATGGATTCTTGCCCATGCAGGCCGTAATGCAGCAAACTCCCCCCGGAGTCTTCACCCACGAAGCCTGTGCTGACGGCTTTGGTTCGTCCAAGTTCTCGACTCGATATCACGGCATGCACACCGAAACCAACGCCAGCGCCGAGCATCTCGCCCCCGAGCAAAACTGCGCTCTTTGGCTCACCAACCTGCCCCCCGGCGTGTCCACCCACGAGCTCCTCACCGCCATCCGCAACGTCGGCCGCGTCTGGTGCAGCTACGTCAACTACCCCGACTACGTGACCCATCAGACCGCCGCCGCCAAAGTCGTCTTCTTCACCCCCGAGGCCGCCCAGTCGCTCCTCAGCGTCTCCTGGACCCGCGGCCTCTACATCCAGGGCTACCGCGTCAAGGTCTCGCACAACCGCATCAAGTACGGCAGCCACGCCATCACGGGCAAGATGTCGCGGTGCCTCATCATCACGGGCCACGCTGACTTTGTCAACGAGGCCAGCCTGTCCAAGTTCTTCAAGGACCGCTTCATATACCAGGTCGACGAGGTGGTTGAGCTGATCAAGGCCGGAGGACGGGCTGTTGTGGAGTTCAAGTTTGGAAGTTATCGCTGCCAGTCACAGATGGGCAAGATGTCCCTGGAGAAGGACCGCCCAGCTGGCTTTGAGAAGGTTGAGTTTGGAGACGATCCTTGCGAGGTTGGCGATACCATGTCGTCGTATGGGATTGCCGCGGAGAGAATTCAAGGCAGAGGTCTTTGATCGACTAAAGTGTCAAGTTTGGCCCGCTTGGGTACCTATGCATAGATGGTTTTGAAGGAATATGGTTTGGAATGAATGGTCATGGAAATGTGTTCTCTGTTTTTTTTCTTCTTTTTTTTTTCTTTTCCTTTCTGTTTAGCAACGACAACGACTTCCTCAGGGTGTACATTGCTCTAATCAATGACTTTGTTGGTTCACAGGTTGGATGTTGGTGGATTCTTTTTCATCTTGCTCGACAGGACATGGCATCAAGTCCGCAAGGACATATCAGGACAGGAAACTCGGATGTTTTATTAGGTTGCTCCGACGCTATTTAGCACACACAACTCGTCAGATTACATTACATGTACTCAATGTATGAAAGAAACCCCCATTAGACAAACACACACACAGGTCTCATTGCGCCCGTCCACCAAATCCTCCCAGCCGTGATGTTCTCTTTGCCCTTTGTCTCTTCGCACTCTTCTCTTGCTGATCCCTTTCTTGCGCCCTCTTAACCATGTCAGCCTGTAACAGCATCACCTTCTCGTCCATCTGGCTCTCCGTCAGCCATCCTCTGCCTCCATCCGGCGCTGTGTCTTCATCTTCCACACCGCTATAACTGCCTTGGCCGACTCCCAGCAAAACGCTCAGCCCCTCTGCCTTTTTCATCAACCACTCGCCATGCACCAATCCATCTCTCCAGTGTGGCGGCAGGACTTTATAGCCCAAATACGCGCCAAGAAGAGCACCAGCAAAGCAAGCATTCGTATCAGCGTCGCCGCCTTGCATGATGAGATTGGTGATGAGCGGCTCGAAGATGGTTTTCTGTGCTGAAAGACGGCTTTCGGGAGCAGCGAGGGCTCTCATGGCGAGGCGGAGGAGGTGGATGCCGGAGCCAAAAGTCTTGTATGTGTACCCGATTTTGTACATGTCGTCGAGCTCGAGCTCAGTGAGATTGCCGACTTTGACATGCCTGTTGAGTTCTTCCAGATCCAGCTCTGGATCTCCCTTGCAGCTGGAGTCCTTTTCTATCTGGCGCAGCCGGTATGTAGGAAACCACTCGATGGCCTTGCTGACGATATCGTCAATATGTTCTTCGTTGCATACTTCCTGCCGTATCAGTCCCCTGATGAGTGCCGTTCCGATGGCACATGAAATGATGCACCGTGGATCGGCATGTGTAATAACAGAGTAGTCGGCAGCAATCTGGAACGTTTCGTCAAGTGATTTGTGAATGCACATGAGGCCCAGCGGATGTGTTCTCATGATGCTCCCATTGGGCGCGAGTTCGCAATTGGCATTCCGCCAGTGTATCCTCGCAGTCTCTTCCGGATATTCCAAGAACGTCTTGCTCCTCACAATGGAACCAACAGTTTGGCCCAAGCCCAGCGGCAATGTATCCAGCGCGCGAAGCCCCATTCTGACCCAAATGTGTAGACGAGATGCAAAGTCTTTGGTGCTCATTTCCTTGCCGTCTGAATGGAGATACGACAGCAAGATGCACATGGCGTGATCGGTGTCATCGGTCCATTCTCCGGGCACGTTGGGGTCGCGATGCGCGTCTCGACGAAAGGGAGTGGCTTCGGATCGAGGATAAAGAGTGAATTTCTGGGATAGATATGAGAGACGAGCTGTTTCTCCGGAGAGAAACTCTGTGTATAGCCCTATGGCATCGCCCAGGGCTGATCCGAAAAGACAGCCGACGATGCGATCATGCATCGTCTCTTTAGCCAGTGCTTCGAGAGCATGTTGTGATAGTGATAGTGGCAACGTCGTCGTCATTGTAAAGGCTGTGAAATATAGATGGAAGAAAAATGACTAGATAACGATGCTGTTTGATGAGAATTTGAGCATCTTTATAAGAAAACACTGCCCAGCCATCGTCACAGCGTCACAACGGGAGAGCCCGACCATCGCGGCACAGCCTCCTTCAGCTGCGACACTAAGACGCCAGTCAACGCATTTTGACTCGCAGAAAAGACAAGGTTAAATACTAGGCAGACCTGCCAAGAATTCAGGTGAGACTCAGATATCTCGTGATGCGATGTGACTTGTCGTGGCAATTTGCCGTTTGCTAATATCCCTATGCTTGGTGCCTGGATCCGTGTTGCCAGGGTTCTCTCCGAAAGGCCCACCTCAGTCAGCACCAGGCAACCAGGGGTTTGCAGATTCAATCAATGGATCTCATTCAATCAGTGAGAGATGAACGTAATTTCTATGTATTAATTAGTTGCTCTTGTCAATTGTTCCTGGTGAAGTTGTTAATCGAAAAGCAAATCAGCTATGCAAATGGTATCTGTAACATCAACAACCCACAGCCCCAAATCCAAATCAAACATCAAAGATGAACCAATCCCCTCGCTATTACTCCATCTCATCCATCTCTCCCTCCAAGAAAACCTCATGTCCGCTGCCGTCATGCATTCCCATCGCCGTCCCACACGCCAAAGCCGACATGGCCGCAACTCCCCACCAACCCCAGGCCACCATGCCGATATCCAGGCCGTAGCCATACCACCAGCCTCCAATCACGGGCCCGACCGTCCGGAACAGCGCAGATACGCTCTGTCCTAAGCCGTGAATGGTGCCTAGCACGCTCGGGTGCGGGCTGCAGTTGTTGAGCAAGATGATGCTCGCCGGGAGTGTGAATGTGCGAGCCATTACCTGGAGAAACAGGACAACGATGATTCCCACCCAGATGAAGCCTCCCGATGCCGGCTCGGGGGGTTGTGACCAAGATGGTAGAATTGAGAGATACGGGGCAACAAAGTAGGCAACTGGGAAGAGGAAGAGAAACCACTGAAAGGACCTCATCGTGCCGAGACGGGCTTGGATGGGAGGATATAAAGTCACTTGTAGCAGCATCCCCAGCGATCCTAGAAAAGACGTCGCAACGCCAACCGTCGACGCAGGCATGCCCAATCCGCCAGTAAACAGAAGAGGAAGATATCGGCGCAGAGGTTCAGATCCCTCTGAGCTTCTCTTGCCCGGGTTAAGATATCGAGGTGTCGACAAGAACAACGACCACATATTCCCAAAGGCACCGAGGTGGAAGTCATAAAAGGCGCCAGTCAGCAGCGTAAACAAGACATTTCGCGTCCAAAGTCGGCGGAAGGGAAGCCGGTTCAGTGATGGCGAAGGCTTCTCTGCTAGGATATGCTTGTCTTGGAAATTCTCCATGGCACGATCCTCCCACGCAGGAACGCGAGCGTAATCGTTGGTTTGCTCGCTACCAAAAATGACGGCTTTAATCCGAGACCCAAGGTGGAGGCCAAGGTCAAACTTGTGTTGCCGTGATCTTGATGTCTATTTGAATGTCAGCCAAATGACCTTTGTCAAGTAAACGGGCACTTCTCACCTCCTCCAAGAAGAGAAACACTATCACAGTCACAATGGACAAGCTAGCAGCATTGATGAGACTTGGTAACGCGTACGGATAGTCTCGTATCCACTGAAATCCAAAGACTGCCTTGTCTCCAAACAAACCAGGAAGCGTTTTGCTCGAGTCGGCCAACATGCCTCCCATGACTACAAAAAACATCATGTCAGTAAGCCAGCTCAGGGCATCTCGTTCAGTCTTGCTCACTTGGACCCAAGATTCCCGCCACGTTGAAACTCATGGGGAGAATCAGAAATGCTCGAGATTGGTACTTTTTCTCCTTTGTGATTTCGGCAATCATTGTGCGGCTACCGTTTCAGCTTCTTCGTCAGCGGTCTCTTCTTACACAGCTACTCACCCCTTCCTGGCACAAGAGACGACTCACATAATACCCACGGTCCCATTGATAGCACCGCCAAAGAACCTCCAAAACGCCGCCCAAAAGAAAGTCGTCGCAAAGCCATAGCCCAGACACGATATCGCCGTCCCAGCAAGTCCAATTACAAGCACCCACTTACGACCACACCAACTTGCATCCGCAGCCTTACCCCATAGAATGGCCGTCATCACCTGGGCGCCCGTGAAGCATCCCTGCAAGACTCCAGCCTGTTGCGAAATCTGGGCATCTGAAAGAGAGTCATCAAAGGCTTTGAGTTGATAAAAGACGTATGCCTGGAGAGATGCGACCTGCAGGAAATCGACAAATCGTGAGAGGAAGAGAATGAGGAGCTGGTCTTTTCGAGGGAGAGACATCCATGTCACTGGGCCCGAAGAAGTTTTGGCTTGCGTCTTCTCCATGGGTGTCGCTGGAGTGAGCGGCCGCTGCGACTCAAAGTCATAGCTGGAGTGGCTGATGACATCGTCTACCTCGTCAAGCGTTGGAATCGACCGTTCATCTGGAAGCCAAGTCCCATCTGGTTGATCTTGCGCCTTTCGTGGTCTGATGGGATCTAAAAGCACGGTCGAGGTAAAGTCGTTGCTGGAGGACCTGGCATGCGAAGCCGCCATGACAAGGTGAGTCTCGCCAATTCAAGAGACAAAGGAAAAGAAAATAGGTCACAAAATGAACGACGTCGAAGGAAATTCGGTGTCATAAAGCACAAAGAAATTAAAAGTAATTACAAGGCTGAAAGTTATTGATGGACAAGAAGTGGTGGTGGTACTGGAAAGAGAAGCTTGAGTGACTGCATAATGGATTGAAAGATGTGACGACACAGCATCGGGGCCGAAACACTCCGATTTCCGCTCAACTTCTCTTCCTTATTTCCCTTTTTTTTTCATCATCTAATCAGAAAAAGTAGGTCTGCAGGAGTTTTACCCGCCAAAGTCAAAGCATACAACGCGCAACTTGCTGTATACGGGAACCAAGCTGAAGATCATCCGCAAACGCATGGATACATGATTTGATGATGGAGGCAATTCCGTTTTGCAAGTCAAAGAGAAACTGGCGGCTGGGATGGGTTTAAAAGCCTTGGCATTCAACCTCGAGAGAATTGAAGCTCCACTGGTTCGGCTTTTTGCGGATATTAACAGAGCATCAAGGGGATGGCGTGTGAGGTTGTTCGGCAGAGAGGGAGTATGTGCAGTGCGCAGCTGTGCGGATCATTGTGTCTTCGGATTATCGGTGGTGTCCAGTATTGTCTAGAGAGTGATATTCAGGCAATAAACTCTTCTTTTTTTTTCTCAAGAGTTACAAAGGCGACGATCCGACGCCTAATGGGGTGTGTGAGAGGTTGAAATGGGGCGTTTCCATATTCCAGTGCTTCACAGTTTGGGAAAATGATGATCAGGGGCACCACGTGTGGATAAGAATAGGCCTCTCTATCCATGTAGTCAGGAGACGTGAAAATCGTCATTAGCAACAGAAGAAGTTTAACAGCCAATCATTCTTTACCCTTTCCTGCATAGGCAGCTTCTAGAAAGGAACCCCGGCTTGTCATATCTGCATTGCGAAGACATTCTGAGAGCTCTCCAATACGCTCAATCAAATTCAATGAAGAGATTACAATGCAATTTGCTTAACATAATCAGATCTATTGTTTAACAGGATTTTTAAGATTCCAATTATATTCAATTCATGACTTCCATGTAAGCGATGACGCAAGCAGGCACATACAATGGCTCACAGCGCATGTGTTGTATCAACGCACCGACACGCGGGCTATGCAACAAAAACAAACCGGCTACATGAACAGCACTTTCAAGCTGATCAAATTATCTCGCCTATTATGTGAAACAAAGAAAAAATGAAATGGTATCCATTCTGCCGCGTAAGCTGTCGTTGTGGAAATGCCGATCTCTTTGTGGCGACTATACAGTGCGGAACTCGGGGGCCGACGAGCCGACGGTGTTTCTTCATGGTGGATCATCTTGATACAGCAAAACGGGGAAATAGAGGAACTGGTTGGCTATTATTCCATGATATTGTTGTTATTTTTTTTTATCCCGTCCCTGATGATCATTCTTGGCATTGACGATCAACACCAGCCACAGCCCAAGAATGTGCCGGTATCTATTTTGGCCAGATGACATTGTGCCTTGGTCTTTAAAAAAGATTGTCCTAATTATATCTCTAAGAGTAGCTAAACTGCTGGAGGTAACTAGCGATATTCGTATTGAGCGCAGAACCATTTGTAGACGATAGACATAGATTTAATAAATGGCTTATAGAAAGAGATGACGTGTCCGAGGACCACCATTTCGTTCCCCGCCATCGTTCAAGCATTACTCACGACGTCTTAAACAGGAATCCATAGTTATTATGGATCACTTCCTTGTAAGATAGCCCCAGCAAGGTGGACATGAGGAGCTACGAAAACAAGAGCATCCACTCCAGATTGAAACTTCCCAAACTGTGCTACACGGACAAATATACAGCATGGTTAGAAGAGCCGCTCGTACCATGGCCAGTGAGTTGATACTGGGTTCTATGATTGACAGGCGGCAATTCGAGTTTGATACCTAGTTGCGATACAAGAGTCGGCTACACTGCTTTGTCTAGATACCCCCTAATGATTAGATCTGCAACTGCAATATCCATTTGCCTGAAAGATAACCCGTGGCTTTCCCCATTTGACATAGACCCTTGTTGATAGTGGTTGAGATTTGCTCTCCTCTCCTTCTGTGTTGAGACATAAAGTTGCGACATTCCTTAATATCTGGAACCAATTACTCGTATTTCATTCATCAAACGTTCATCTCCCAGTTGTCGTTCTTTAATCATTTGACAAGCGCCCTTCGTTATAACATCTTTCTCCTTGTCATACAACACTCGTTTATAATACATTATATTCACAGAGACTGCATAATACACAACATTCAGGATGGCGTATTCTTCCAAGTACACCTCTCGTCCTCGGACGGACATCTTTACCAGCGATACCGATATCAACCGCCGCAAGCTCGGCCGCGTGGTGCCCATGAAAGTTCTCATTCTAGGCCTAGGACGCACCGGTACTGCTTGTATGTCTATTCCATTTGAACCAAATTATCTACCCCAGTATCTTCGTCCACAAAGTACAATATGATCCATATCGCTAACTGCAAGAAGCCATGCGAGCGGCTATGAAACAGCTCGGCTATGTAGACACATACCACATGATGAACACCTCCATCGAAAACCCTCCAGATGCCCTCATGTGGATGGACGCCCTCTGCGCCAAATACGACAAGCAAGGCAAGCCCTTCACCCGCGAAGACTGGGACCAGCTCCTCGGTACTTCGCAGGCCGTGTGCGACTGGCCAGCCATCGCCTTCGCCAAAGAACTCATCGAGGCCTATCCCGAAGCAAAAGTCGTCTTGACCAACCGAGACGTCGACTCGTGGCACGCTTCAACCATGAAGACGGTGTACTGGCGCGTGACGGACCAAGAGCTGCGCTGGCTCTCCAACTTTGACTGGGCGGCAAGCATGTACTATCCCATGCTGAAGAAGTTCTTCGACACTTTCTTCGAGGGCGACTTTCCGAACCGTGGCAAAGACGTCTTTCGGAAGCACTATGAAGAGGTCAGAAGCCTCGTGCCGAAGGATCGCCTGCTGGAGTATAGAGTCACTGATGGATGGGGGCCTCTCTGCGAGTTCCTGGGCGAGCCCATTCCCAAGGAATGTTCGTTCCCTAATGTCAACGACAACTCGGACTTTGTAACCCGATCTCGGCGTCGCAACCGTAACCAGATGAAGAATGTCGCATTCCGATACCTTGTCAACTTTATCGTTTTTCTCGCATTTCTGGTCATGCTCTATCGACTAGCAATGGCATTGGGGCTTTTTTAAAGATGAGGTTGAGCACATTTTTGGTATCTTCGTGTATTAGAGTTGATTGCTCTTAATCGGAATTGGAGTTTTGGTTTGTTCAGTGAGTCCAAGAGACTCTGGATACCTGTTATAGAACATATGCGGTGCCAAACTGATGGCTCCAAGGGAGTTGGGGATTCTCTTGATTCGTCTCACAAATAATTTATAATATTTCATATTATAGTCTCTTTTTGCATATATCTTTGGTGACTTTTACATTCACATATATCTAAGAGAAAAAACGAGATCGTATGTGTGAAAGTCGGTGAGTTATGGCAACCGCACCAGTTTCTTGTCTTATTCCTTGTCCTCGTTATAAAATGACGAATTTCTGCCGAGAACATATCATCAATAGAACTGCGTATGATAACAACAATGGTCCAGTAGAGAACAATAGAGTAAATGTATAAATCTATAAGATATTTTTTGTGAGAACTGACCCAGGAACTTCTGGGCAATGGCTGCAGGGGCTGCCATCGGCTGTATCCTTAGCCTCTAACTGTCTTATATTGCCATACCTTCCGCATGAACGCCGTTTACAGCATATTATCCTTGAACAATATCAAGTCTTACACAGTCACGTACCGAATATGGTATACCTTAAGGAGGAAGAAATAAGCACAGTTCGCAGAAAGCATTACTGTCTCCTACAAGTAAGTCATATAACTCTTACAACCGCTGAGAATAATTACTTAACAAATAAGGGAACTAATATACTTTGACATAATAAGATTGCATATCAATTAATCATTATGCCATTGCCATGATATCCCGCCCTATTGTTCAGATCCTATTCATTTATACATGACATTGTGCACAGAGGAGAATGCAGATTCACCTTTCCCCGTCATGGAGTGGATTTTTCACACATATCCTTGCCAAACATGTTAACTCAAATGCACCAAGTCTCTGGCATATGCAGCAGTCACAGGGTATCAGTGAATGGCATCCATAGACCGATTATTACTGTCGAAGCCGGCTCGATAGCCGGTATCCCCTAGTTAGCAACCCCGGCGATATATCACATAGAATCCGGATTGCAAGAATATCGATTCATCTCTCATATGATCAATACTATTGACTTTTTACAAACGATATATCATCGTCGGAATGCTACGGCTTTGGTAGGCACATTGAGAAATATTGCTTACGCGTGAACGAGCCGGGGCCCCCCGCGTCGTATGACTTCCCCTTCGGACAATTTCTACTTCGGAGCGAGCCTAGTTCTCGAGATCTGATACCTTCTTCGCAAGGCTTATCACCATATTATACGATCCAAGCGTGATCGGTGACTACCGGGCCCTGTGAGGGCTGCTGCGCCAGATCACCTCACTTATCATGCGATCTCCCTACCAGGGATAGACAGGTCAGTGCAACGGCAAATTCCCTGATTCGGCCGGCATCAACTATCTTGTTTAGCCATACCCTTCACATGGATGAAGTAGGGGGTTCCAATTAATTAATGCGGGATCCCCGTGGGAAAGAAAAAAATTCTCTGGCGCGGAGGACCTCCTCCTTTGCAACATGCGTATCACCTCACTGTCAAAACAGGTTTCTGGTGCAGGCGTCAATCGCCGGCGTACTATTGGATTTGCCTACAGGTAGACCGTGTGACTACGGATTCATCTTGCAGATTCTTGAATGGCTTCAGTCTGTGAAGCGGAGATGCCTCTTAGATAGCCCTTTAAGACTCAAGCCTCGGGCACCCTTTTCTCCCACACCTCAGATGATCTGAACTGCTGAAGTCATGCCATTTCAAGTAGTGAATGCTTCCAAATGTCACTGTACTGACAATCAAGACACAGTCCTTCTGTCAAATCAGCACTGACGCCCGGACTTGATAATGGATAAGCAGGCTATTGCTACTACACCAAACTATTAAAGAATGCTAAAGTAGCATCGACAGCCACTCGTTCACCGGCTCTGTCTGGAGTACCCTATCATTGATCACAAATTCCCCCGTGTGATCTCCTGAGATGTGGTTTCATATGGTGTTAGAGAATTAGGCCATGAATCGTCAAACGCTTCTTGTTAATTATGCCGTATAATGCAACATTAGTCCGATATCACAAAACTGGGCCACTTATACTTTATCCTCATTGGAGAATTCCAAGGCATGGCCAATGAATGAATACCTATGAATTTTCCCAGTAGAAGCCTGTTAAGACTGACAGTCTTGAGCTTGCTTAACGCGATGAATGGAGTAGCCTTAGGGGTGGTTTCAGCTACTACGCTCTCTCCAGATTCCACCAGACCACATTTCACAGAGTAGCTCATAAGCGAGATTTCGTCATAGACCATTGTAAATGTTTTATTCACGTATCACCAAATAAGTGAGGTTTTATCATATGGTATGGAGTAGCTATCGCTTTGTGATAGGCAACTTGGATCGTCCCGCCGGGGTAATACGTGAGCGAACCCTTCCCCAGCCAGTCGTTGATCCCATAATGTTCAGAGCATAACAAAGTTTAGGCCACTCGGCCTTTCTTTCTCTGCCAAGGGAAGCCCTAATGGATAATGGCTGGCTTGGCACAAAGGGGCAATCAGTAAGAAAAGAGGAACGTTATGTCGTGTTAGAGTCTTGGTAGTAGTCAGCCAGTAACCGACAGCCATTGAGTTGCCACCAGTCAACAATTAGCTTCCCACTCAGGACCACAGTTCCAAACGTATGGCGCCTCTAATCAGGAACTAGGCTCTTGGAGAAAACAAAGCATTGGATATTCTGCACTGAGTAATTCTCCATGTTAATCGCGATCTGCCATCTACCCCGCCGAAGCTGTCTTGTTGCTTTGACTTCAGTGGCGTTGGACTTCGACCCGGACCTGGGAAGTAAACTGCCACCAGTCTGGGCAATTCGGTATCTCCAGTTTTTTGCTATCCATCAATTAACGAGCAGAATTGGGGTAAGCGAAGGGAGCTCTGGCCACCTCTTGATTATCCCGAGAGAGCTTGAGAGCTCTTCTCTCACACAGCCCTGGAAGGCTGATTAGGTGGTGGCTTCTCCTTGCCGGCTTGCGCCATCTCGAAGCTCTAGCTCTCGGGGAACCGTCAGCTGTTCCTTGGACGCCAAGAAGCATCATAGCTAGGAAAGCCAATTTTATTGAACTATGAGTGCCTCTTTTCGAGTGGTATCTCCGTAGTCGATTTGAGGCGTACTATTCCAGGGTAGGTCAATGTCCTGTTGAACAGCGTCATTTGGGTTCTCGAACATAATATCAGCTTCCATGTCAGCAGCTTGTTTGGCATTACCGAAACTCAAACCGCTGTAGCGCTTCAGAACGGATGATCTTATTAATTGATTGCAAACGGCGTCCCCTTTCAGCTCTAACCCATCAACTGCAGGGGGGTTCATAGTTTAGACGCAATTGGAACACTTAGACGTCATATGCTGTTGGATCATCCAAGCTCAAGCCCACGGCCAAGCCCACGGCCAAGCCCACGAGCCCAGAAGTAAAGTTATTTCCTTCTTTTGCTTACACGTCAAACACGTCTCCCTTCACGTGCTCAGACATCGCCCGGCCCGATAAAAATGTAGCAAACACATTCCAGAGACTCAATCCGTGTGAACATCGGATTCTCCGGCCCCACATTCCCGATCTCCGTCGTCCGTGTCTCGCTGTATTCCGAGACGGGTAACAGTCTGGAACCAGGGAGGAGGAGCGCAGAACGCGGCAAAGCCATGTCAAGTGAGCAGGGCCAAATCCACAGCCGGAAAAAGAAAATCTCGGCAGCAGAAAAAAGAAAGGGAAAATTTGACTGGGTCATGCACTCGAAACAATGGACAGCTGAGCTATCGACAGGGCGGATGCACTAAGGCAGCTAGTGGAAACTGTGATTTCCATCCTGCACCTAGTGGCCGCAATGGAGTTGGAAAAGGCGGCATTACCGGTGCGGCTCATGAAGAAAGAGGTGACGCCGTCACAGAGGCTCGTACGCACCCGTAAGCAGTCTAAATCCATAGCAGAGCGCTTGCTCGTGCTGCTCAGTGAGACTGTGGCCCCGACGAGATGCCGAGATGAGTGGCGTGCCCTGGGCCTGGCCTGGATGACTTGCAGGCAGCCGCAGGGACTAGCTATGCATGAGCCCTCGTCCGCATCGCCTTTTTGCCTCCTGGCGTTTCTCCAGGCGCCGGTGGCAGGTTGAGGAGCTGTGTTGGGCTGCTCGATATTGATCCTTGGCTTTATGGCCATCAGACGTTCCTAAAAACAACATGTTGTAGTTGTGGATGCCTGCTTGTAGCCCTGTTTATGCGGTACCGCCATGTGGTTGTCTCACTTTTTCTTGGGAGCGGCAGGGAGGCAAACGAAAATTTGGTTCGAGGGCATGACCCTGTGCACATGTACTGTAGTGTGATGGCACTGGCAGTATGCAGGGTTGCTGCAGGCAGAGAGGACTAGCAGTGGTCAAACTCTACACGTACGAGGTTAGCAACCGGATTGATGAGCGAGACATTGTTGGCGGCTGGAGAGCTGCATGTCTGTGTAATGGTGGTTAGTCTGCCCAGTTAGACAAGGCGGACTCCAGACTCCGCATCGGCTCATCCGCCATCAGTGTCTATCGAATCTTGCAGTCGATTGAGATGGAAAGAGAAAGATAGACAAAAAGAAAAACAGGTATTGTATCAGGCATGTGGATCACTGAGCATGCGCTACTGTGCTATTGCTTTCATCATCCACCACGATCGATCATCCTGTTTGAGGATCCATGCTTGCTGTTTCGCCTCAAGTAAATACCCTGATGGGATTTATGATGAATGGCGAGACAATCATCAGTCGATCTACAACTTGGTAGCCCTGCTGACAAAGGCTGGTTGGAAAGTTAAGTTGGTTCGCGAACCTCCAGCGGCCGTCATCTCTCCCGCAACTTGGCCCTGGGATGGTGCGCAGACGGCGTTGCTCAGCTGAGGGCCGGTTTGCTACGATACTGCAAAGCTACCACTTAAGAGATAGTGGGCGGTATCTCATTGGATCCTGAAGCCGCCTTTCCTACTCGCCTTGTGTTGCTCCCGGTTTTACTAGATCCAATTATCTAACGCCTTGTTTGGCTCTAGTGCGTGCGGTTGTAAGAGGCATTAGAAGCTGCTGGAACAGGGTGTTTTCCCCCTTTCTCTGATATCGGGACCAGGCAGGGGGCAGGATAGGAACTGTGCCTCTCGGGAGATTTGGCCTCAGGCCACCAGAAAAAATCAATCTTGATGTCACACTTGATGGATTCGAGCCAGGGCCAATGTCATGTCGGAACCATCCTAAGCGGAATATGCTCCGTGGACCCAGGCGAAAGGGCTGGTAGGCAATCTATTGAAAGTGCACACATGGGCTCGTAACACTGCTAGCAGCAGTGCAGACTCCGTACTAGTAGTTGGTTCCAGCACCTTGTAAATAGCAACCGGACCAAGTTGGGGCCTGGAGGGATGGAGCATGTGAGCAGGTAGTGGCTGTCCATGGCAAATTACCTAGGTGGAGGTCAAGAGGTATAGGGTATGTGTCGGCGGCAGAGCGAAACATGGCTCCAAGTTTGGCATGGGTCTGGTATGAGATGAGTCCAGACAGACACAATGGCCACTTGGTACTCCGTAGTATTCGAAGACGTAATGAGTAATGAGGAGCACAAAGCCGCTGGAGTTTGTCATGTTGAGCGCCTGCCTGTTTCACTCTCTCCTCAAGACAGCAGAAATGGCCACAGACGAGCAGCCCTGCATATCATCTTGGACATGCTTGCTGCACTCCGAGCCGGACGAAGAAGCTCGATCGAAAAAACCATGAAGCCATCGGTTATCAGTCCGTCCACAGTGATGGATCGCCGTGCGGATCGCAATGCAAGGCCAGAGGCCCGTGTTCGCTGGCCAGTTGCCAGGGATCCGCAGCAAAGCCGAGAGCCCGTGCTCTGTCGTCCATGCAAGTAGACACACTTCGCTCTGCTGCCAACTTGCACTTGGCAGAGAGTGTCATGGTCATGGTCCATGGCCGGTGGCACGGCAGGATGAGATCGGCGGATCCCAGCAGTCAAAGGATTCGCATTCACGCCGAGTCAAAAGCAAGCACAGGCCACGCAACAAGGACAAGGATGCTCCAGAGGCCAGATCCAGGTCCTGCGTTCCCAGGGATGCTATTCCGAAGCCGGCTAGAAGCGGGCCATCCGCTGTGACATGGCGTAGAGAGAAACTAGAGAGAAAAAGAACCCCGGTCGAGAGGCAGGGCGAATGGCGAATGTCGCAGAAGGAAGAAAAAAAAGGGGACTGAGACGGGTTGATTCAGAGATGCACAACAAAACACCAGACCGCCTGTTTTTGCCGCCCCGTACTGGGTACAATTGATACGTGCGGATAGCGGATTTGTCGCACGGACCGTCACTGTACACGTAGTCTAGGCTCGATTTGCAGCGGAGAATCAACGGCCGCAGACTGTGTACGTGGCCAGGCACGTGTACAAGTACCTGGTATCCCTTGCGTCGTTAGCGGGCCAATGACAGCGCCTGGACGGCCCGTCCTTCGCCCAGGGTTCTATCAAGATCTACTAGTAGACAAACTCTATCGAGTCACGACGAGGACAAAGAATCTGCGAGGATCGAATGACTAACTACTGTACAGCAACAGTGAATTGTGTGTTTGGGGGCATCACGCGGCCGTTCATCTCCGAGACAAGAGGCCACCGAGAGGGAAAAGCAAGCGCCGGGGATATTTCGAGGCCATGCCGTGAGAGATGGATGGATGGATGGGTGGATGGATGAAATGATGGATGGACGAACGAGTGATGGATGATGCAGCCCCCGAATAATAAACAACATCAACAAAAACAGCAACAGCCACAACAGCAGCAACAGCTACTGTACAGCGACAAGTCACACCCCCTTGCTCTTCTGCTCCAACACAATCGAAACAAATCGAATCATCAGGGCCATTGGACTCTTGGCCTCACACTGATGGACAAGCAGACAAGCCGCCAGCAACCCTCCATCTCTGCCGCAATGCTGCTGGAAAGCGTCGTGAAAATCAGTCAATCTGCAGGCCCGGTACCAACGGCGGCTGCCAAGTTCATCAGGTTGACTGCGCAATATCCCACTTCTGCTCCTCAGTGTCCTTCCATTGGACGCCTCCTTCTTCAACCCCATACTCGTACATATCATGGACGCAGCACGAGCAAATGCAACCGCAACGGGCCCCGGAGAACAGAGAACAGCCTCACTGTTTGGCCTAGAGGGTGGGGACCGGCCTCTTGTCTGCCCTTGTCGACTTTGAGATTGCTCCAACGGAAAACAAGGCTGGGGCCAAATATTGCATAATTGATCCAAGCCAGCGTCGGGTGGGGGACCTGCTGTGACTGTGGCGGGTGATTGGTCTGCTCTCTGCGTCTTCAAAGTGCCTGGCATCACGTCCCAATCAGACGACAACGCCACAGGCGGATGCAAGCCTCCGCTTTTGGCCAGCGCCCTGTGGTCCCTTCATCGGCTGAGCAGTTGGCTCATCTCTGCTGCGGGCGATATTGGCCACGTTTACTCCGTGCTCACACGGGCTCGGTTGCCGCTGGCTCTTCTGCTACTGGGGTGTTTAGTTCAGCACGGCACAGGACGAGGACGAGGACGAGGACGAGTACACTACAGACTGTACAGTAGACAGCAGGACGGTGGCGACACTTCTACGGCGCAGGCTCGTTCGTTGTTACGGAGTACAGTGCAATGCACACTCCAGCCGGACTCTGACCACGCTCGCTCGCTCGCTCGCTTCCACCCAATTTGAAGACAGTGTCGATGCTTGTCCCCCTTTGGCTGGGCTTGCCTTCATCCAACGGCGTCCACGTCCACTAGACCGCCAGCGCAGAGGGACATCGTGATGCCAACGCCGGCCGAGTTGTCGACCACATGGCGCCTAAGTATTATTAGCAGCTGCATTGCATTCCTCAGAATTGCCATTGGCCGACTCTTGCTGTGTTTCCCGCTCTCATTTGGCCAGACAAACGCTGGCTCAGGTTGATCCGGAAACCTCACACTCCTGAATCCTACTGTCTGACCGGCAGCGTCTGCACACAACAACACAAACACTCCCGACGTGGCGATTCATACTGTGCTGGCAGAGCACTGCAGCGCCGTGCCAGGGTGTGGACTTGGGTCTGCATACCACTCGACCAGTCACGTAGCAGCAGCCATCACCCTCCATCTCCTGCATTACTCTTCAAGGCTGGCCTTGCTATTGGTTTGCGGTGGCCATCAATATCACCATCGATGGGGAATGCAATGCACAGATGCATTGTACAGCGGAGATGGCACAGTGTCAACTGAAAGCTACGCACCCACGGCTCGTCCACCTTTTTCCCCCTCCTTGTTCTTTCTGTCCATGTTACTGTTTTGGTTGCAGGTGGCAGAGAGTGCTGCAATGCAGCTTTCCTACCTACTGAACTGATGCTGGCCCAATCTCTTACGACGCTTGCTGTCAACTCGAATGGACGCTTGCAGTCATTGATCTACACAAGCAGCCATCCCCCGCTCCAAGTGAGGTGGACGGTGAACTGGACTGGGCTACGCGAGGTACAGGTAGCAGTAGCCTCTGTGTCAGAATGACTACTGTATTGATCACAGTCAAAGCGATAGGCAGGCGGGCAGGCAGCATTGCTTCATGCATTTCGGTCTGGCTTGCTGCCTGTTACCCACCGGAACGCCCTGGAGTGAGGGTCAGCGTGTTGTTGTGCGTACTCGTGCGTACAAGTACGGGTATAGACAGTATAGACAGACACCAAACAAAATGGAGAAGCCAAGTAAACGGGGCTCGGCCAGTGAGCGAGCGCATTGACTGCTGCCATTGCTCCAGCAGCCTGAAGTGGGAGCGAGACGAGACGAGGGCACGGCGCTTTCGTAGGTATCGACTACTCAACAGAAATCAGCTGCTAGCAGCGAGCAGCGGAGTACACCGGTACTAGGTCACCTCCCGTCTCTTTCATTTTCGTTATTCGCCTCCGCCACGGGCTCAGTGGCCTGACCAGATCAATCCGTCCCATTCCAGTACGTTGTACCGTACTGTAAGTGTAGTCACACTCAGTTGGCCCAAGAGAGCATGGCCAGACGGGCGAGTCAAGCCTTTCCCTATTGGCTTTCTCACACTCACTCACAGAACGGAAATGTCATGCCAGTCACGCGGCCGACCATGACGCTTTTGCCAGGCAGTGAAGCGGGTGGGTGGTGGGAAAGCACGCCAGCCAGTCAAGTCGAGCTGTGCAAGTGGCACGGCCTGGTTGATGAGAAGGGTGTTGACCTGCTGTGGCCCGCCGCAGATCCGACGTCCTCGCCCCATTACGGCGGTTCAACCTTTTGACTGTGACACCGTCGAAGCCGACTGGATCGGGGGGGGCTGGAATCGCCTAGCTGTTTTCCTTTGGCCACCATGTTGACGTTGTGTGTGGGACCAAGGGTCGCTAGTGCAAGCCGAGCAGAAGGGGGTGTGTTGTGTGAGGGAGGGCGAGCAAGCGGATGACACACAAGTCACAGCGAACCGCTTCATTTGGTGTGTCAGAGTATGCTCGCTCTCGTATATTGCTCAGCGTCGCGCTATGATCCCTGCCTCGTTAGTCTGGTGCCCACCTAAGGCTGTCGACGAACCTTGCATCGCTGGTTAAGAATAGCTGGCACATTAGCCCCCCTGGCCGCCTAAGACAACGCCCATGCCATTCATCTCTTCCAACAGGACCAGGGTCTGATGAGCTTTCCACCGGTGGGTCTCTTGGGTGTGGATGCTCCGCGCAATTCGCAGGGCCCCGAGACGAGAGAAACGGGTACGTCTTTCTTCTGGGGTCTGAACACTCGCCCGCCTCGCTCTCTAAGGTCTAGTCACAGATCCACGCCGTGGCCAAGGTCCGGTTTGATATCTACCTCTTGTTGCCCACTCTCGGCCGAGGGTCAATTACACGCATCACCACGTTCACGACATTCCTTCAACGCTCATCTTCCTCTCTCACCTCAATTCAAGTTTTCTTTCTGGATTCCAGGACTCCAGGACCCGTCTCACTCCTCTCATACTATTATCCATTATTAGTCCGGTACCCTCGACACCCCGAAGCCGTTGACAATCCAACGCCGTTCTTGACCCGTTCGTTCGGCCGTTCGAGAACTTTTTCATTTTGCTGTATGCGGCTGCTTCTGGTATCCCATTGGAACTTCGGCCTGTGATTTATACGGGACCTCCACGCCCCGTCGTCGACAACTTCCAAAGGAAATCAAACCCAATCAACTCACTCCGTCCAAAGGATCCTTTTCATTCTTTTTTCTTTAATTCTTTTTCGTTAATCTAATCCTCTTGCACCTCCATCTTCGGATCTGGTACTTGACCTGAACCCTTGAGGACCACCGAACCTTTTGGAGAGCCCCCTACCAAGTCGCTTAACATGCAGCACCATGCCCCGTATGGATATCCCACTCCCCCAGCCTCTCCCGCGTACGACAACCCCAAGTGCAACGTCCAACAGCCCTTTGCGACACGCACTTTCCAGCCCCGATGTGTGCCCCTTGCCCCAGAGCAGCGTTTAGGACGTCTTCTCGAGGGTAAGCTCCAGCTAACAGATATCCTTGGTACCGGCGCATATGGCGTCGTCTACACTGCCCTGGATATCAACACTGGAGCTCGGTATGCTGTAAAGTGCCTGAGCAAGTACAATGCCGACGGAACACCATTGGAACGCCGCCAGATTGCCTACCAGCAGCGAGAGATTCGCCTGCACTACCACGCATCGGCGCACCCTAATGTGGTGTCCATGTTGAAGATTGTCGATGACCCTGACTGCATCTATGTTATTCTAGAGTACTGCCCTGAGGGTGACCTCTTCTTGAATATCACTGAGCGCGGCCAGTACGTTGGTAAGGATGAACTCTCTAAGAAGGTGTTCCTTCAGATCCTGGATGCCGTTGAGCACTGCCACAACTTGGGCATCTACCACCGGGACCTCAAGCCTGAGAACATTCTCGTCACCGACAATGGAGAGACCGTCAAGCTGGCCGACTTTGGACTTGCTACCAGTGAGGACCGCTCCGAGGACTACGGATGCGGCTCAACATTTTACATGAGCCCAGGTAAATATACACAACCAATCTATCAACACGACAAGATGCAATTGACTAACGGATAACGACTTGGCAGAGTGCTTGGACCCTTCCGCGAGAAAGCCCTACTACATGTGTGCCCCCAATGATGTCTGGAGTCTGGGAGTCATCCTGGTTAACTTGACTTGCGGACGCAACCCATGGAAGCAGGCTTCCTTTCAAGACTCCACCTACCGCGCATATGTTCGCTCCCAGGACTTTCTTAAGACCATCCTCCCGTTGACTGATGAGCTCAATGACATCTTGGGCCGCATCTTCAACCCCAACCCCGAGCACCGGGTGACCCTCTCTGAGCTGCGTAACAGGATCATTGCTTGTTCCCAGTTCACCGTGCCAGCAGTGCCCACCATGACTCTGCCCACACCCACCTCTACCCAAGACCAATACGTTTCCAACGAGGACGCCATAGTCGACGACTATGACTGCGACTCGCCCCTCTCGCCTGTTTCGACTTCGTCCAATGAAGGCTCGCTCACCTCGAGCGTGTCGACCATTGACGACTTTGACAACGATGATGAGGATGAAGACTTCATGGCAGACCAGCAGGACATGCCTCGGGAGTACATTCCCCAAACCTACGAGCCAGAGGAATTTTGCGAGCAGCAGCAGCAGCCCGTGTATCACGGCCACGAGTTCGTCCCACAGCAGTACACTGGCCCTGTACCCGTGCCTGTTCTGCATGCTCCCATTGTTCCCGTTCCTGTGGTGGCAGCGCCCATCCAACATATGTCGTGCCAGCAAGTCCCGGTTCCCATCCAGGCACCCATTCCTGTGCAGCCTGCTTGCCAACCCAAATCCTTCTTCCCTCTGTGGGAAGTGGTCAAATACGTTCAGCAGGTGCCAATGATGCAGCACCCTGTGCCTTTTCACCAACAGGTGTCTTTCTTATCATCCCTTCCTGGCTGTTACTAAGACCAACACTCTGACGAGGCCAATTCAACATTGTAATACTTGTTGGCCTCGTCACTTCTGAAAACTTTTCTTTTTATCTTTGGCTTCATTGAACATAATGTTACCGCTACCTTTACACCGGCCTTTACAGAACCAAGGCTTGAAGCCAAAGAGCCGAGCTTACATCTTTTTTTAATGCTATACGCATCCGGAACAAAACGGGAAAAAAAAGGCGTCTTGACAATTATTACAGCGACAAAATTGGACACCTCATTTTGGAGTGTCAAAAGCCTAATATTCGATTCACAACTTGTATCTATCCAACATTTTTTTTTTTAACGATTCGCCTTTGCCGCACTGGATTTTTCCTTTATAGCGGGGAGTTTTTTGTTCTCTTTTTTTTAATCTACAGGATGAGGAGTTTGGGAAGCGTGTCCTTCCGTATCAGAGGCATCAGTACCGGCGCAAAGAAATTTGTATGGGAGAAGAAGACCGCATACAACGCAGTGGCTTTTTGTTTTGTTTTGGGAAGAATGAGAAAGACGGGGAGTTATTTGCGAAATTTTTTGATGGAAATGAGAAGGAAACGACGCTTGACGAAAAAAAAAACACTCTGATTATGAGAAGGCTCGCTTTGAAGCTGGATCTCTACTACGCATTCATTCGTTACTGGGACGGCAAAGGAAGAATTCCGGTTGTCTTTGTTTACTTTTTCTTTTTTGTTTTACGGTGGACTTGGGAAAGAATTTTTGGGATGGGAGAACTGTAAGACTCGGCTCCTGATTTTGGTGTTCTGTTTGTGAGAGATCACACAAAGATAGAAGATTTTGGGCCTCAATAGCCCTCGCGGACCTGCTAAAAATTGCTGCCGCAACACGTTTTAACTGAGAAGAGAAGGCCGGCTTCATAGCCACTGCCTTAAAAAACCAAATATACGTTTTATCAGACATCAATTACATATTTTCCAACTCTTTGTGATTTGACTTGATTCTTGGGTTCTACTTGGCGATGTTCGCATTCGAAGTGAGTACCTCTCATCACCCCCCTTCAATCTACTTTGACTATACTACAGTCTACTGCTCCGCATACTTGTATGCACCCAGAGGGCAATGGTTTGGGAGACTAACTACCTCAAACGGGGACAAGATACTAGCCATGGGTGGCATCTTGGATGACGCTGAGCATCGACGATGAAAGCGAACGATGGGCAGGCCAATGTCACTCACTACCTGACCCAAACCTACCAGTGACTCTAACATAGAAATGGGTAACATGTGGTGCCAACGCCAGCGAGCCAGTTGATCCCCTGAGCTAGTGGCCGCAGGTTCCGGGACCCAGTCACAGATTGACAAGATACAAGGCCACAGAAAGAACGCGCCATTTTTGGAGCAAAAGGCAAGGCAAGGGGGTGAGAGGAGCAAACACGCAGCATTAGTCACTCAAGTCTCATGGGTCTGGTCTGGTCTGGTCTTGGTCTTGGTCTATCGGTAGTCCTACGGCTTGGCTGGGGACTGTGCGTGCGTGCTCATGAGATGGAGATGGAAGTAGTGGGGAATGGAGCGAAGAAGAAAGAGGGGACCGTGTGTGTTTGCTTCTAATCGTGGACACTCGCGTGGCGCCAGTCTATTCTTTCTCATTCTATCTCAGTCCCCGTTTGGAAGAGATGGAAGATGTGGATGACGCCAAGGACAAGTTGAAGCTACGATAGACGAATACTAGCGTATTAATCCATTTGGATGTGGAGGCTGACGGGATTCTAGGTGCTTTGTTTTGGAGAACGTGACAGTTAGTGGATGGGGGCCATTGCCACTAGCAAGTTGTGTGTGTCTGAAGCAATACAGTAGGGGAAGAAGGGCAAAAAGAGGAGAACGTCGTAAGTGTGTCTAGCAGCTAGCCTCAAGGTTAGGTAGGAAAGGCAGAAATTGGCTTTCTCGGCTCTTCCTGGCTCGATGTGACGCTGTGGGGTGGGTGAAGCCGAAGTTGGAACATGGATTGGTGATGAGAAATTGGCACTTGGACGAGGCGGGATTAGTCGAGGAGCAGTGGGCAGAGCGGCTTGAGAGAGGGGATGGGAAGGATGAGATGGGCTACTATTCGAGGAGATTGCAGATGATGATGATGATGTGAGCGAGGAGCCAATGGCTTGGATAGGCGTCGATGCGTGTGGAGAATGGGAGCCAAGCAGCTTGTTGATATCCGGGCAGTGTTGGATGGATCATAGAAAGAAGAGAGGGTCTCGACTGTGTAAGGAGAAGAGCTTCTACTGGCTTAGACGGGAGCGCCTGTTCCGTTCGGGCATAGACTTGGAGAAAAGCTGCTTGATGCTTGATGAGGTGGTGTGGTGAGGTGGTATTCTTGCTGCAAAGGCAGGGGTTGGAGAAGCTGCAGACGAGCAATCCAACGACACCTTGTTTCGTCCTAGCATCAGGTAGCGTCGATGCGGGAAACGAATGGGATTGGAGCAAGACGGGCTTGCAGGAAGCGAGGCAGAGAGAGACGGAGATTGGGAAGCTTTGCCCATAACAAGCTAAAGGGATAGACACAGAGAAGAGTGGCATGAGAATGAGGAAGAAAAAGGTGTGGCGAAGACTGTGCCTAGCGCCTCTGAGCGAGCACATGCATGAGATGAGAGGGGCCAGTTGGTCCTCCATCCTCTTGCTTGTCTGTTAGTTATCCCAGGCCTGACAAATGGATTGGCGAAAGGGCGAGATTTTGGGTGTGAGGCGGCAGACGGTGATTGGGGCGATTTGGGCAGCTCTGCCAAGGGTTGGGTTCATGAAGATACAGTACGTGTTAGTGATGTGAAGCTGCTCCGTGATGGGACTCGGAATGGCGGGCGGATGCGGTCATGGGCTTTTGGAGATTGGCTTTTCTTGGTGGGCCGAGACGGCATCTAACTGGAGATTTGATGAAGGGGAATTCGAGCTATCAATACGGATATGCAGGACTGGATGATTCTGATTTGATGGCCCGAGGTGAAACTTGTCTGGAAACTTGATTCGGGGGCAGCGAGAAAGATTGCCCAACGACCGGGTGTCTTTTCTTTCTTCCTCTCTCTGTCTAAGATGTACGAGTACGTCGGCGGCAGGGCGAGCACAGTTAGCCAGAAGCAAGGGGATGGACTTTTTGACACAGACATACGGAGTACAGAAGAAGAAGATGCAGGGAGCGTCATCCTCCCGCAAGATGTCACAGACATATGATCCCGGCCTTTTGCTTTTTTTGCCCCAGAGTATTGGGATCCCAAGGCTGAAGACTCCGTCCCGAATACCTGAGCTGCCCTGCCCTGCCCTGCCCTGGCTTGTTTCCCATGTTTAGAGGCGTCATCAGACAGGAATAGTGTGCAAGCCTAGCTAGCTTCTCATCGATGTCTGGCCTGGGTGGTTTTTTAGTGGTAGAGGGGAATAACAAGGTAACGCGTGTTGGTGTTAGACGGCAGGGCGAAGGAGGATTTTAGTGGCTGGGGGAAAGGCTAGCAGGTATTGATTGTTTTTTCCCCAAGCCGCTGCCGAGTCATCATCTTGCATGGGATTTATTTTATGCTTTTGGTATGGGTGATAAGGAAGGGAAGCAATGCCTACAGGTCCTCGTACTAGCACTGTACGCGGCATGTAAGAGGAATGAGGGATTGGGGCTGTGGTTGATTCTTTTTCTGGCTTTCCAGGGCTATATCCTGGGATCCTGGGGAACCCTTGGCAAGCCGTGTTTCTGCCTTGATGATGTTTGATTCCAGGGTAACGGGACTAACACAATGTGGCTGCAAAGAGAAACAAGAAGGCGTCATGATGGGATTCTCATTCTCCCTTGGCCGCTGTCATCCAGAGCTGCAAAGTGTAAGCCGGCTCTGTTCCGGTAGCGCCATCTCTCTCCTCATCTTTACTGGCTCCTACACAGGCTACCGGTGAGCCGTTTTACGCCAAGGCATGATTATCATTATCACGGCACGAAACAATCACGGAAAAAACCAAACGAAGAGAAACATACACACCCCCCGTTGTGTGATAGAACCTCACGGGACCATGAGACACGGCAGCATGGGTGAACTAGTAGCAAGGCCGGTCTCTGCATCGGTCTGTCCTCTGACCGGGGTGAACTGAGATTCCTGATGACTGCTGAACTTTTTTCTCTTCTGTCTTCCTTTCTGCTTGTTGGGCCGCAACCCCTGTCACGCTGCTTCATGCCTCATGGCAGCCTAGCAGAATAAGAGAAAGAGAGAGAAAAAAAAAGCACGGACTCGAGCCCAGCAAGACAAGAGGCCAATCACAGCATGGCATTGAGCTATTCCTGGGCACTCGGCAGAAGAAGAAGGGCAATGTTCCATGTCAATTGTCATCTGTCTTACTCTTCGGTGATGGACTAAGAGTGGATGGCTTGATCATCACACCGCTTTTGCTTGGGAGCTGAAAAAAGAAAGGAAAGATAAAAAAAATAACCACGAGTACTACAATGGCCGGGATGATGCTAGTAACGACTTGGGAGGAATCTAGGAGAGGAGAAGATATTCTTGGTGGCCCAGCTGAAGCGCCAGGAATGACAGGCTGACATCCAGAGCAATAAGCGTGGGTGCCTTTGTTCACCGAAAGCGCGGGGCGTCTGGTTAGGATCTGGCTGATGCTTGAGCAAGGCTTACCGTTGAGAATGTTTTTTTTTTGTGCTGCAGGATTCCTCGTTGATCTGCCCATTGGATCCTTGTTTGTGGTATGAGTGTAAGTCCGGAGTTGGAATCATGCCGTGCCGCATCTCTCAGGCCGGCTGTAAGTTACCGAGCGGCATTGCATGATGATGCTACACACAAATATGTAGGACTACGGAATAATACTTGCTCAAGGGACGCGGCACAGGATTCGAGGCTCAGATCGAGGCATAACGGCGAGGAAGAATGAATGAACGGGCAAAGCAGACTCACTCACTCGCTCACCCTCTCACTCACTCACTCACCCACTCCAACTTTGCACGCTCATCAGAGTCTCGACTCAAGCTCGCGCACACGGCCGAGTCCGTTTCCGTCCTTGCATGAAATTTGCATGAAATCCAATGCAACTCCTCTCCACCGTCGCTTCTCAGGCAACAGAGCGAGAGAGAAGAGTGAGAAAGAAAAAAAGCACTCATGGCCACACATTCGCCTGCGTCCAGCTTCTCTGCCACCGCCACGTATTCGCATGTAATGCGCATGTCCCAATAGCGCCACTTGCCAGCATGCATGTCTCTCCAGAAGCGGGAGGCTAAGGAAATCCGCCATGTGCGAAGAGAGAGGCTAGGCGAAAAAGCTGTACTGCGTATGACCACTTATCCTTGCCGGGGTTACTCGTCTGTTGCTACCCATTATAGGCGGCATCAGGGCTCTTCTGCTAGCCATGGACAAGTACCACAATGCATGCAGAGAACCTCGGCCAATGTACAAGTACAGTTATCGTATGCCCTTCTGGACGAAGATGAGTGGACGAAGGACGAGCAGCAAAGAGGGTCAGGCGGCGGTTGGGCTTTGCGCTACTGCTGGTGACACGAAAGAGCACGCAGTCACATGCGGTGCTTACTGCTTGTGGGAATTAGTGGACTGAGGCCTCTTTTGTTTTGTCTGTTTCTATTTTGTGAGCTCTCATATTGGCCTGTTGCTATGGGTGAGAAGGGGGAACGAAAAGGTGAGAGTTGATAGGGTCGACGGGCTTCGGGCTGGAGCCTTTTGGGGGTTTTTTTTATTTTTATTTTTATTTTTTATTTTTATTTTTTTTTTTGCTTGGGCTGCTGTGCATGCCAAGTTTGGGCGACAATTCTATGTAGTACTTGTCTTTGGTTCCTTGATTTTTGTGTTAACCATGCTTATTTCTTGATTTATTAATTTTCAGGGCGCCGTGGCGATGATTGGGTTTCCATCTGTCAGGGCCAAGGACGGAATGGCTCTCGCTTGCAGCATCAGGCACGAGTGTCATTTCTATTCTGTGTGATTTGCCGTCCGATGAAGCTCACGCTGCATCGATGCAGTAAGAAGACGGGCTCGGAGAGCAAGCACCTCAAGGGGGGGTATCACGGAGGACTCCGTACGACCAGACCAATATCAACGTCCACTCTGGGGGGTTACATCCAGACCACGGCAAGCAATGCGGTCAGAAAGATCTCATGTTACAGGTATTTTTTCTCCTTGTTTTTTTTCTTGGACATGCAACCCCGAGTCAACTAGCAGCAAGGAACGGGAACTCAATGGACAAGAACTACTGCTACGGAGTACGACTTACCATCTGCAACTGCCGGGCCCTCTCCACAATTCGCGGATGGATGTCGGTCTCCATGTTACATTTACGTGCCATGGCCCTGAATTAGTTAAAGCGATGAGAAGAAGCGGCAGGTTATTTGACCGCTGACTGCCTTTTCGTCTGGTGCTTGTGTTGCGGAGATCGACGCGGTCCACCGGCAGTTGATTGTGTAGTTTCACTTACAAGCACTGTACAGTAGAGTAGCAGTTGAACTCTGTAATCGTAGATGGGCCCGGATTTCGTGAGATGAAAGGGACGACGCGATTTTAGGCCCGTCTGAAGCTCAGCTGGTGGAATAATACCAGTTGTGTCCATCGGTAGTCTCCCACGTAGCTGAGTCCTAGAACCATCTATTTCATCCGCCGACAACGTGAAGTGCCGGTACTCTAGCGCGGAATCGGTGATACTGTATTCTGTAATACTCCGTTTGATGTACTTGTTTCTTGGCTTAGACTTGGGCATCGTGCCGACATTGGGCTGCAAAACACAGTACACGGCCGGTGTCTGATACAAAGGCAGGGCGAAGTGTTGCCTTTTGGCTCTCGGCATCTGCCTTCATTGGCAGAATCCTGGGCTGTCGGGCACGGAGCATCACCGGACCCCCAAAACGCCAAAAGACGCCGTGTGGGAATTGGCAAAGTGCAAAAAGGTTCAAGCCCGACCCGGTGCTATTGCGTTGAAATGAAGCTAGGAGAGGATTTGGCGATGGCGACACAATTTCCATCCCCTCTCGTTCTGTATGTATCTACTAGACTGGCATTGGTTTAGCCAAGCCACTTTGTGAGATTGTGTGATTGATCGGGAGACGATCCATTCTTTTGTTCTCAGTGGTGGCAGTGTTGTGTACAGCAGGACACTGTCCATCACTATGTAATGCAAGAAGCAAACAAACCATGGCCGGCTATCGCCCAAAGTCAAAACCGTCTTGCTAAGCACGGGATGGCGTTTGACCTCGTTGCCCCAATTGGGCTGAGAAGCTGAAGTGAGGCCATTCTCCATTGTGTCTTCTCGAGCCCAAGCAGTGGCAAAGGTTTATTGTTGGATTGGTCACGGGGGGTTTTGGTGGAAACACCGACCAACACGCCGCTCCGGGATGCGGGCGGCCGAGCCGGTACTGCCGGAGTTGCGTAAACTTGCCTCGCCGCGGAGGAAGTAATAGTAGAAGCTCAATAGGGGCAGAAGCTGTAGCAGTAGCAAAGCCAGTATGTATTTCCGGAGCCCTGGAATGTTTGAAGCTTGCGAGATCCGATGCTGGTGCGCAAGCCCACGGGATGGGATTTAGTGCTACATCACTTGTGAGGCTGGATCGGGTTGACTAAGTTTTGAAAGATCTGATGCTCGGCGGCGGAGACTTTGACTGCCCTAGGCTGAATTCTGATGAAAGTATCCCGCCTTACACACTGAAGGCTATAGATACATACAACATTTGTTTGCCACTTATAAGATCGTTGGGGGATGTTTCCATCGGTCAACTGTCAAGGAACCGCCGACGCCTAACGGTGGCAATCAAACTAGTAGCCCTGCCGAGGCTCAAGCAACTTCATGAACTTCCAAACCTCTACAATTTGCCATCGGCCGTATACTCGTCTACTCGCCGACGCAGTCTCCGCGCATTCCATCTCCAAGGCAAAACTCATCATCACGGAGCCAAACGTATCCCGATGAACAACTCAGCTTCCCGTCTCCTTTCCCTTTTCCGCGTAACCGGAGTAAACGGAAACAAAAAGGTTCTTCCAAATGCATAGCATGCCCGTAGCTCGAAACTGAACCGCCGCCCCTACGCTGCGTAATACTGGAATGACACTCCGCGGCATGCCGTGAGCAACGGGATCTGTCATTGCGGTTCCTTTTTTGGATTGAGCGTTTTCCCATCACGGACAACCGGGGGGGGGGGGGGGGGGGTCATGTTTACCAAATTTCGGCCTCTTCGGAATCCGATGGCAAAGAGATATGCTTAACCAGGAGGAATGGCTGCCTTGCGTGCTGTGTCACCAGAACTCCTCGGAATCAGTCAAGTCCCGGACGCCACGGTAAATGGACGGAAGGCCCAGACTTCTAGGCATCCCGTGTTGGTAGATTAGGAAACGACAAGGCAAGCTGAGTGAGGGTTGAGCAAGATACTTTCTGGCTATTGCCACGGCTCAACACAAGGTTTTGACGGAATGTGCTGCTTGAGAAATAATGATGACGAGGCAAGCGGCATGTGATGGAATTATGGATGTAGAATCTCTTTGCCATGATACATGCTGATGTTGTCTCACAAACGGAATTAGAAATGAGGCAAAACAACAAAGACTTGGTCAGCAACTTCTGATCATGTGGGTTCTCGAGATTTTGCGAGATCTAAACTCTGATGACGAGGGATCATCCATTTTATGTAAGCGTCAGCTCACTAATATTTTCAGCCTCCGAACTCTTAGCCACCGGAAGCTGTGATGGTTCGGCGCCGTAGAGGGGATCGGGGCCGAAAGTCGGGGTGGGGCCGGGTCTATATCCCGGTGTAATGGCTGAGATGCTGGGGAACGGCGGTTGAGTAGATGAATATGTGAAATCACATATAGACTGAGAGCCGAATACTTATTAAATCTATTAGAATGGCCGTAAAGCTCATTAGAAGGGCGGGAAAAGCTGGTATGCCTTGGCTCATGTACAATGCCAAAGCAAAATTTGGTGTAATTTGAACCCATCTATTTCTTGTCACTCAACATAGACACAACCATTCCATCAACTCTATACCAGGCTCTTGACAAAGAAACAACAATCATGCTTGTGTCCGCTCGACGACTTTGCATAATCAGGGCAAATTCCCCATTCCGTCCACCCAGTCTTCAAGTAAAACTGCCTCGCCGGCGTCTCCTTCGACGTGTCCAACAGCAACAACTCCAACCCAAACTCCTCTTTCGCAACCTTTTCAATCTCATCCATCATCCGCCGTCCCAGGCCATGTCGTCGAAAATCGGGATGTACCATCAGCTTCCTGATTTCGCCTTTGTAAGAGTGCGTCTCCTTGGGCATCCTTGCGAGCTGCACCGTAGCAACGACCTTGTCGCTGCCGGGAGCCGTCGCTATGAGCAGCGTCGTTGTTGCGCCAGGCCCAATGACTGAAGGTAGGAGTTCGAGCCAGTAGCTGATGGCCGTGTGGTCTGTCAAAGGCGCCAGGAAGCCGAGCGACGAAGTGTCTGGCTCATCGTTGATGCAGTGCTGGAGGAGCTCTCGCAGCGACGTGAGGTGTTTTTCCACAACTGTGGCGTCTGTCACGGGGGACAAGACGAATGCAGGGTCTTTGTTGCTGCCCATGTTTGGTGCTTGAGAAGGCTCAACAGATGTCTTGATTCTGATGCTGTCCGGGGTTTACCAAAGGTACCATACGAGGCTATTGACGATGCTTGTGTGAACGAACTCGCTGCGACTGCACCGCTTTTGTCATGGAAGCATCGGCCCGGGGTTTTGACTCATTTACCGGTTGCCTTATATATCACGTATAGAGCATGTGTGTCATTTTAAACATCGAGTCATCACGGACAAACTCATCTCCACGTTTGATAAGAAAGATGTCAATAACTTGTATTATTAAATTGACATTATCAAAATCACGAAGAAATAAAAGAAGAAAAAAGACTCACAATCAACGATAAGAGACCCGGCTGCCGACGGTTATTCGGGGCCCCGAAAAATCGGTCGGACCAAGTGGAGCGGCTGGTCTCTAGACGGCATCAAAAGCCGACTTGATGCGGGGATTGTTGATTGTTATCGGCGGCTGTTTATTTGCCAATTGAAGTTGTATTGGTTTATTCGGCAGGATCCACGGTGGAAATATTTGGCTGTAGATGTGACAGTTTCTTTGTAGTACAATTACACGGCTGTATTGATGACATATTGTTGGCAGTGCAATGGGGGAAACAATTGCAGACATCACCTCACTGCATCTTTAAACTAAACAGCAGCTGTTTAACCAAGTCAAGTGCCACTGTCAAGGTCGTTTATAATCACGACCTTCATGAAAAAGGTATGCCTTGAACTCGGTTGGTCCTGCGAACTGCTGATGCTGTCTCATATTCGCATTGTAGCGCGGCAGAGACACTCGTGCCGAGTGACAGCCTGCCTAATACGTCCCTTCAATAGCCCTTCCGAGGTGCTTTATTCGCTGAATCAACGTAATGGGGATCTGAATCTGGCGATAACGGTTCCAGGGCACATGGCTTGCTTGCATGTAAAATTAGATACTCTGTATGCCAATGTGCAAACTCTTCCATATATTCAGATTCAACATGAGTCATAACGGTATCAATTGAGCACCATCTCTGCCTATGAACATTCATGTAAAACAAGTTGACATTACCTCCTTGATTCAAATGCATCCATATAGCAACAAAATTCTCAATGATACCGACAAACCTGATAACCCAATGGCAAACCCCATTACCCACAATCATAGACGGCAGCGCTCCCTGTATTTGCCATCTTCCCGACGCCCAATTTCCAGAATCTCAAAGTAATCACCCATGGTGAGACACTGTTTCACCCCCATTTTGGCTCTGAAAAAGAAAAGGAAAAATCCCAAAGCTGCATTCAAAGACCGAAAATCTAGTTCGTTCGTGATGGCCAACACCATCAAGCTTCCTACTACACCGCCGTGAGGGCGCAAACATGGGATCAAGTCTCGACACACCGCTCACGAAACAGCACCGCAAGCAAACATGAGAAGAAAATAGTAGTTACAAAAGCACACATCAAAACTATAAAGCTCCCTTGAAATCCCACGAGAGCTTCTCTTTTCTCCTCATCAAGCTCTCACGCACACCAACACAACAAGCATTGTCACTCTCTAGACTCTCTTTCAAATCCTTTCATTTCCAAACAATTTTACTTCCAAACAATTTCCAAAATGGTTTCCTTCGTTACCACCACTCTCACTGCTCTCTGCCTGGCCCTGGCCAGCTCTGCGGCTCCCACTGAGGCAGAAGTCCGCGCAGCTTCTGCCCACAGTGGTTCCGTCACCTGGTATAATACCGGCCTCGGCGCCTGCGGCCAAGTCAACAACGACGGTGAGCTCGTTGTCGCTGTCTCGCACTCTCTCTACGATCGTGAGCATCCATGTGGCCGCAAGATTCGGGTCAGCTACAAGGACCGATCCGCAGTCGTTACTGTCGTCGACCGCTGCGCTGGATGCGCTGAGAACGACCTTGATCTCTCGCCTGCTGCTTTCCGCGCTGCGATTGGTGAGCTTGATATTGGTCGTACTACCGCTACTTGGGACTGGGCTTAGATTGGCTTGGCCATTGCGATGCACATTGGGTTCTTCGGCGAAATGGGTTGATAGATAGAGAGGATTGAGGATAAGGGAAGGAAACAAGGAGTCATGATCATGGCGTTATGAAAGATGGATGGATGAGATATATTAGCAGGACTCGAGCGAATTGAAACGAACCCAACTTTATTTATTCCATACCAGTCCTTTTGTTGTATTTCTGTTTGCCTTGGATGTTTGCATCTCTTTCTATTGCCTCCTATCTAATAAATAACAACAATATCCTCCCGCGTGATGCCTGTATTTCATTGCGGCTACTTAGAACAAACATTACAACCTCCAGTCGCATTCTTCCGAGAGCAAATTGAACAAAATGTCGTCCAACCTCCGACGCTTCGGCCCGTCCAACCCCACTCGCAAACCCCTGAGCCGGACAAACCTGGAGCCAATGGAATGCCATGGCACAGAGAGTGACAGTAATAGAGCAAATACCAAGCTTTTGGCGGTAGAATTTATGCTATTGCTATACTATTCCTTTACCAAGCAATGTACGACATTAAAGGATCTTATCTTGCCCAATCATTCAGTTACGAGTATGCTGCAGGTGAGTCGAGCGATGGCGTTCTTGGCGATAACGCAACGGGTTTACATGATCCTGCGTATTAATTTACATGTAAGGAACCTAGAATGCAATCATGATTGGAAGATACATCTATATTGTTGTTAATTTATTCGAAACACTCCTGGCACTGCAATGCAAACCTGGCAAGAGTATTGTCGTCTGCTCAACTATCATGTACAGTATCACAACTCACTAGGGACCTCTGGACATTCACCAAACCTGACGCATGCAAGCTGGCAAGCTAACAAGGCCTTGACTTGAGCCGTTGGAACTCCCTTCAACTTCCCATTTCGGCTGAATTAGAGAGCTAGAATGCCCATACCCATTCGCCTCAATTCCCCAGTCCACGTCTCGCTTTGGCTCCAATACACCCCATCACACTACCACACCCAGATTCCCAAGCCTAACTAATAACCTCAGAATGTCTCTCACGCAATATTCATCGAAAAAGTACACCCTTGTCACACATGGCAAGTTCAGCCCCGCCAGTCCACCAGCTCCATGCCCAGCTTGAAACCCCAATGTCATCCACTGAGCAACCGCCACGGTGATACCAACCGCAACAGTACTGTAGGAATCAGATCATCTCACCTACGTAGTATTCATATTGATTTACCACACTCATGATCTAGTTCAGAATGGAAAGCAAGAAAAAAGTACCGGCCAGCTTCCCCAAATGTTCCTACATAGTTCCGGCACTAAAGCCCATGATCAGCGCTGCTCCATGACATCAACCACATAAGCTCCCCAGAACAGAATCCATGACGATGAATTATCTCATATTTACACTTCTACTGTAGAATACACTGCGCTGGAAATACACCGGTTCATACCATCGTCTAACCGACTGCAAATCCCAAATCACAATGACAACAAGATTATCATCCTACACACCACTTGTTGTATATAGCTAGCTATGACCCCTTGCACACACAAACTTCCTACATCTACTCCCCATCAAACACCAAAAGATCTTCCACATATCACAGGGATTGAAACTTTCTCTTCACTCCCTCCCGCAGCATAGCCTCGTCCAGTCCACCCCCTTCCATCCCATCTCCATCTCGATCTCCATCACACACTCCCCCTCTAGTCAAGCAAACACCCAAGCCCTGATTTTTCATCCCAAAAACCTCATCCCATTAATCCCTCACCGCAACACTACACAAACATCACCTTCGTGAAACACCAAAAAAACACCTCTCATCGGAATAAAAAAAAATCCTCGTCCTTCAGCTTCCCTCCCATCTCAAAACAATATAAGTGCTCAGCCGCTTATCCCGTCACACAAAAACAACCATTTGGCTAAAACACATTACTGTTACCCAAGCAAGACATTTACCGAAAGGAATCAACGAAAAAGAAAAAAGACTCTCTCTCCCTTGTCCTCCCGGAAAGCGGCGAGCTCGGCAACATGTCATTTCTCACATGAGGCGTGTCACACAAGGACAGCCCGTTTCATACCGCTCTGCAGGCCTACCGTCATACAAACACTCTCATCCTTCGCCATTCCTCATTTGCGCCATCGCATGAATCTCCTCGTGGTACAGATTGATACGGAATAGTTTAACATGTACTACATTATGGTATTCTATGGAGCAATCGTAAATACATTGGCAGAATCCATACATGGCCGCCACGTGTAAGCAAGAGATGTATCGTATATGTTCTACCAATCTTTGCAACATGGCATGACTGAGCAGCTCGTATATCCACGAGGTGTATGTAAAAATGAAGTAGAAAAAGCGAGCGCTATTCTCCACGATGAAGTATCATGGGCTTCATAGCGGTCAAAGGCGAAGGAAGCCTATCCGGTATCCACATGAATCCGCAGCCTTTTGTACACCGAAAGCAATGGTATCCTAAGTGATGAAATCGCACATAATAGACACGCATTGCCTAGTTGCGTTTAGGTGTTAGCGACAAAGGGTTATTCGAACTTGCTTTGAACGGAGGCATATAAAGACGTACAGTTCAAAAGTAGGTAAAGCACTATGAGCAACCATAAAAAGAAGCAATAAACCTAGGCAATAAACCGTGGAATGAGCAGTCGTATGCCTCATACCTTCACTCAACTCCTACACCCGTTGGCCCTACCGCCGCGGTGCTCCAGAGCGAGTGACGAAGAAGGGATGCTTGAGGGCGTCCGCCGGCTTGAGCCTCTTGTCAGGATTCAGGGCCAGACAATGATCCAACAGGTCGATGAAGTGATTGAGCTCTCTGCTTTCTGCGTCATTCATACCACTCGAAGCAGCAAGAAGTCGTGTACGTAGATCTCGGACCGGCTTAACAAAGTTAATCGTCCGTAATGCTGTCTTGCCGAGTACCTTGTCGCGCTCAACGCTGACAAATTGTCCCTGGTCGTCGAAATGGACAGCCGATAGCTGACCCCGTTTGTAGAGTTTTGGCGTGATTCGACCGCGAATCTCCATGATGGTCTTGAGCATTTGGTTATTGCTGTCTCCGGTGAAGAGAATCTTGCCCGTGTAGAGCTCGTACAGAGTGCAGCCTATAGACCACATGTCGACGCCGTAGTCATACGGCATGCCTAGAATGATCTCGGGGGCTCTGTAGAAGCGGCTCACAAGGTAGGGAGTGATTTCCGTATGGGCGGTTGCAGCGTCAGAACGGTCGATTGCCGTTCCCAGATCGCAAATCTTGAGTATACTTCGAGTCTCGTTGACCTAGAGTATTGCCCTAAATTAGTCATGAATCGCTAGACAAGGAAGAGAAGATAAAAGGTCCTCGCTTACCAAGATATTGTCAGGCTTCAAATCGGCGTGGATGATGCTACATTTGCGCATGTGAGCCAGCGCGACAAAGCACTGGTACGCATATGCTTTCGTCGCTTTCAAGTTGATGCCGACATTGTTGCCAAACTTACGCAAGACTTCGCGCAAATTCATGCTCAGATTCTCAAAGGCCATGCAAAGATGGCCGCGATGGTCAAAGGATCGC